>OX402533.1:18196204-18548518 GCA_948098885.1 Drepanosiphum platanoidis
AATTTCAGTTTTAAAATAGGGCTGCCGAATTTTTCCACTTCCGGGTCACCGTAATGAAATTAGGAACGTCGTTTTGGACGGGAAATTAGTACACGAAAAGCCTACCGTAATAATTATAAGTATTGTTACACGTCCCCACGTGTACTGGGCGGCCGCCCTTTGCGCGCCGGCACTGAGCGAAACTCTCCTCAAACGGTCCTCGTCTTATAGATATGCCCGAGAAACGCGACCAAATCGGATCGTGTGCGTACATACAATATAATACCCAAGAACACTCGAATCGTTCGAAATCGAAATCGAAATACGTCATTCCACAACGTATAGGCGGCGTCGGAAGCCGAAGGGTCGGGCGAGAGGAGACAGCCGCGCGAAATCGACTTCGGAACCATGTCCCACAGTTCTATATGCTCGGCAACAGAAACGCACTTTGTGTAAGTAAACGCTATCGGTCTGATAATAATATGTCGTTCCCACGAGTGCCATTATAGATAATATACAATACCCGCGTTTGATTCGTAGCGAAAAATCCGGTCGGTCGACGAAAAAAGTGTCCGCGCGCAGCGAAACGCCGAAAGCCCCGAGAAAACTCCCACGTCGTCGTCGGCCGCGCTGCGCAACGCGGTATAATAATAATAATAATAATAATAATAATGACGGGCGTGTGCGGCGCGGCGGACTAGACGAGGACACGAGGTTCGCACCGAATCGTTACGCCGCCGCCGCCGCGGCCGCGACAGCGCGGGGACGCGACGACGAGCACACGGCCGATTTAACTATTTAGACGCGAACGAGTTTTGTCGAACGAGAAAAAAAAAAAAAAAACGAAATAATAGTAATAATAATAATGATAAAAAAAAAAATAAAAACGGTCGGCTCGTCAAACACACACCGCCGCCGCCGCCGCCGTGTGTCGCCGACACTTTTTATTTATTCGTTTTATTTTATATTTTTTTTTTTTCCTGCTCCCGCGTCCGTCCGCGTACGTCCTGTATTGCGGCGGCTACCGCGTGTGTAGACGCGCATAGTAGCAGTTTCGATATGAAAACAAAATCTATACACGTATATACGGATATTTTTTTTTTCCCGTTTTGTTTTTACGTTTTTTCCTCTCTCTCTCTCTCTCTCTCTCTCTCTCTTTTTATATACATACGACAGCGCGCAAAATTGCAGTTCCGAACCGACGGATTTCGACGCGTACACCGCGCACGTTTTTCGGACGCGACGAACCGAGACGGCGGCGGCGGCGCGGGCGTCCGTTAAAAAATCGAAATTAATTCGACGATTTCCACGGCGTGGAAAAAAGCAACGCGGGTTTTTTCCTCTTTTTTTTTTCCCCCCAACGACGTCCTAAAACGCGCGCGCGCATCATAAATACATTATACACACACGCGCGCGTGTGCATTTTATAACGTAAATGCATACATTATCAATGTGCAGCAGTACGGTGGTGCGCGAGCGCGGCGCGGCGTGGCGCTCTCGACGTTTCGGACGGAAACTTATAAGTTATAAATGACTCGAACGGAAGCCTAAACGCGGCGCGCGCGCTCGCACACACACACACACACATTCGCACGATGTATAATAGATGAACGCGCCAAGTGCGAAAACAGATATTATTCACGCGCCGCCGCCGACGAATTATTTTAGCGCATGCGAACATTTTAAATGACACAATCGTTATTTAATTTCGACGACGACAATCGTATGAGTTATGCAAACGTTTCCGACCGTGTGTACCTTGTTGCGCGCGTATACGAAAACGTAGTCGAAAACGCAAGAAAATCAGCGACACGTGTAGACGACATACGAAATCAAAGAACATTTTCACCGTCGACAAATCCTTATGATGCCCATTGCTGTTTCGTTAATTTTTTAACACAAAAACAATTTTCATAGGCTCTATACGCACAATATTTCCATCACGTCGAGTACTGGATGTTGGTAATATTTATTTTGTGCCGGCACAGTTAGCGTTCGTCTACAGAGTGAAATTCTATAAAAAAAAAAACCGAAACGGATTATTTTTTATTTCGTTTTCTCTCGCTCTTTTTACGCGTCTCCGCGCGGTCGACGACGTTTAGAAACGTTATTAATCTTGCGCGCAGTAGACTTTGCCGCGCGCGCGACGCTATTTAATAATAATTCTTCTCCCCCGCGCAAGAATAAATTAGCGAGATTTCAGATTGTTGTTAAACTCAACAGGTTAAGTGTGTGTGCGCATATTCTTCCCGCTCGCTCGTCGTTCGGTTCATATTGTAATAACCAAAACGATTTTATTATTCGCTCCGACCATAATTATATCGTTTCGATGCGTACACACACACGCGCGCGCGCACACGTATGTTTACGTATACATACTCGTATATATCGTACAAAATACACCCGCGCGTTTGTAGGTCAAGTTCAATATTGTTCATTGAATTTTTTTTATTTATTTTTTTTTTTTATATGAAATTAAAAAAAGAAGTTTATTTTATAGTTTGCAGTGTTGACTATTTTATACCTACGATACTGTTAATTTATTATTTCACGTTCGTGCAGCGCCGAGGGGAGAGAGAGAGAGAGAGAGATAAAAAGGTCATTATTATAAAATTAATATTTTGTAACAACGGTTTTCTTCTTTTTTTTTTTTTTTTTTTCATTCGAGGAAACAAAATCTATTAAAAGTTGACAAATTATATCGCACACGCGCAATTGCGCAGAAAATATTCAACTTAAGAGAACTTAAGAGAACTTATAATAATAATTGTAACTCTATAAAAGCCATAAAGAGTACCTATATAAAAATAATTTTTTCTTTTTGTTTTTTTTTTTTTTTTTTTTCATTAAAGTTAAAACGTTTTAATAAAGTGTGCGATTATTTCAATATAATAATAATAATAATAATAATAATAATATCGCACACAGCTGAAAATGAATTTTAAATTTTATTATGTAAATATAATTTGTTATATTTTACAAAAACTACAAAGTAGCGTTACCACTCGGAAGCGGATGTGACGGCGGCGCCGCGCGGGGTGTTGTTAACACTCATTGATATTCATAAACGGGGTGATTTTTTTTTTTTCCACTCAAACGATTTAAACTAATGTTGTTTGTTTTCATTTACGGCGATAATATATGTTTCACGCGGCGTACGGAAACCGAGTGTTTTTTTTTTTGTCGAAACGATTCCGACGAGTATTATTATTATACCTACACTTTGTACGCGGTTTTATTTATTTATCTATACGCGCAGCAGTCGCACACAGGAAGGTACCATGATGGCCACACTATATAATTTCTGGCTTGTTAATTTACCGACGTACACTCGTATAATATGAAAGTTTTAATTGCCGCGACGATTCAATAACACGAACCGATTCGATCCGTCCGTTTGTAGTCGTGTACGGGAGACGAGGAGCAAACGAATATAATTTATTTTCCACGACGGACTCGTCGTCGCGTATAAATGCGTTTTTGAGTTTCATCGCGGAGACGCGGGCGCGACTCCGCTAGAAAATATAATAATATTTGTCATCGTCACGCCGCGCCGCCGGCGGATAAACGCTAGGACGACGACGACGAGCCTCGTGTCGCGTTTAACATAAACGTATTCGTTTGGGATGAATAAAAAACAAAAATAAAAATTACGAGGCTAAATCTCGTGCGCGCGTACGATTCGCCCGTACGGAGGATCGTTTAGAGATTATTCGTCGATAAATAACGGCGGCGGGCGCTCGTACACACACATATTGTACATTTGTCTTGCGCGCGCGTTTATTAATATGCAAATTCAAAGCGGAAAAATACAACCGCAGCAGTCACATTCTATATTCGGCGTGTTTAGAGCGTTGTGCTCTTTTGTGTATTATGATGCGGTACAACGGGACGCCGCAGAAGACGAACGAAAATAAATGGCTGCGTATATTGTATTCTACACACTGGCTGTATAAATAATATAACATACATCGTTCACAATATTATAATATAATATGAGCGCAAATTGATTTTAAACATTTGTCACGTTACTAAATTTAGGAGTGACGTCGATGGAAGACTCTTCGTTTTCTCCGAGTGATTTTTTTTTATTAAAAATCTGATCGCCGTGATTACACCTCGAAAATTGATATCGTAATAAAATATAATAATCAACGACACGACGACGGATGGAAAATAACTTTCAAACGCGGAGGAGACCTGGCACGAGAAATTCGAAAAACTAAAATAAAAAAAGCTCTACATTTGAATTCAGTGACACGCAACCGTCATAAATATATCGATAGTATTTAGCCGCGATCGAATTTGCAGAAAACTAGGAGTGCGAACAAAAAAAAGTCACGTCCGTCACACGAAATTCTTTGATTTTGACTAGTCTACGGACGATTGTAAATCAACGACCGGGACTAACTGAATGTGCAGCAAAGCAATATCGAGTATCGAGTGTTTATTTGAAATGTACGCGACGATTTTTTTAATAATAATAACGATTATTATTTAACACGTTTCTCGCGCGTTTATTCATACACATGCAGCAGTGCAGCTGACTCGTAGTACGGCGTCGACGATGTAAAACGTGTAAATCAAAGGTTTCCCCTCGGCATAGTGTGACATTTTACGCGGTTATTAGGGTAAGTCGTCGCGGGATTGATAAAATCGGGAGGCTATAAAAACCGAGTTTAGTAATCGGAACTTAAACAAGGAAAACACAACATCAATATAAAATAAACATTATTTCGATCATCGCGCATATAATCCAAGTACATAAATATACAATATACATATACACGTTTCGCCATCGTTTCGATCCCGTCGCGTATGTTACACACGTTTAACTACGGTGGCTTGCAGGAATTGTGTTTGTCATCATATCTTTTTACAATTTTAAATCGTTACGACATTTTTTTTTTATGCGCTATATACATCGCAGAAATGCAATTCGAATTATTCACTCGACCTTGATATATAATTTATCTATTTGTCAACACTATTCAAGTATATTTATTCGACGTAGGTATATACTCGTATATATATTTAATGTAGTTAATTAATATACCGGATGTGTTGTGCAACACTATTATGCGCGACTTCCGAAAACTCAAAAAAATCGATATTCTATAACAAATATTTATCAAAATGAAATAATAAAACACCCGTGCCTAGATCATATTTTACGAGTATACGGGTATTTTTCACCCGATGTATATATTATTATATATTACGACTTGTGATTATGCAGCGTATACTATGAAATGTAATGTATTACGCGGGCAGGCCGAACATTTTTTTTTTAGACCCGAGACGAATTATTGCGAATTCGAGAGTTGACCGTTCACCTTGAGCTTTTAGCTTTTAGTTCAATTATCTTTGAAATAGAACTATGACTACCTCTCTGCAATTACACATTGTGTCCAGCTGCAGTCTGCAAACCTACCCACCCGGCACCCACCTATATTCGTCCGCGAAATTCTATAACGCTAATTGCATCTCAGTCTAACGCCACCGTTTCGCTATCGATGGCCCGTACATTTTCATATCTTTATTATTTTATTTACTATATAGTCTGATTTCACAACGAGCACTGGACCTCACTGAAAATATTCGTTCGGGGAGGGCTAGGGGTAATTAATTATTTTAACTAAAGAAAAATTGATACACAATGCTCTAATAAACACTAACAAAAAGAAAAGAAAAGAAACATATTATTATAATGTCGACACATTTATACGGCAAATAGGGGAAAAATAAAGCAAAACGATTACACTTGATCCACTCTCGCACTACTCGATCGAATCAAATGGAATAAAGAATAAAGCTTTGAGCTATGTCGTAGATCTGTAGTATCGTCACCGATGCGGTTCAGTTCGATGATATTATCATAGCGCCGCCGCCGTACGAGCCGAACACGACAAGTGCACATCACAATATTATACACAACAGATACAAGTCGACGATTTGTCGAAATCAAAACGGTCTGTTAAATAATATAATATATGACGTATTATGTGTACGATTATTAATATTCTTAACGTATTTATAATACAGCAGCTGCCGCGGATTCAACAGGTCAGATAATTTATTTCATCCGTCCCGCTCGCCGCCGCCGCCGCTTCCACCGCCGCCGCCGCCGTACTTTTAACTATTGTTTTGTTTGTGTGTGGTGCGCGCGCGCGCGTGTGTGTAGAGCGCCGTCGCCGCCGCCACCACCACAATAACGAAATCGATAAATCATTTCAGCGTTAATAATGCTGTTATATTATATGACCCTCTGTTTAATAATATCGCTTTAATTGCACGCGTAATTATGCGCGATTAACTACTGTTAATAACGATATGACAGGTGTAATGAAATTCCCGCGAACGCACTCGAAAACGAAATAGCGTTCATATTATTAATGTGACGCGAAATACGCCTCGCAGAGCTCTCTTTCCCGCGTGCGCCGGACTCTCGGCGACGCTGTTTTATTTCGCCGGAGGAGTGTCTCCTTTGTCCCCGACGAAAAACCACTGTTCCGCGTATTTCAAAAAAGAATAGATCGACCGCGATTAAACTCCGAGCGAGCGGTGGCGTTATCGAAGATACAAGGGACGATTCTTGGAGGGCGCTGCCCGCCGCCGCCGTCGCCGTCGGGTTCGATATTTAAAATAAATAAATAAAATCGTTTTTCGAATATAATATACGGTCCCGGAGCCGCCGGGCTACGCGGGACGAATTTTTCGGGTTTTTTTTTTTTTTAAATTGTGAGCATTACATAACAAAAAAATCACGTTTTACGTTATTATTTTTCGCGATTGTTTTTCTCGTATTTCAACTATATCACGGCCGATTGCTAAATACATTTATTATTATATCGTAATTATTGAAATAATTAGAAAATCGCTGCGGCCGGCAAGTCGAAGTATTTAAATCGCGCCATCGATAAACGGCGTGTTGTTCGCCACTTGTATAAATGTCAGCGGAAACAGGATTAAACGATAAATCGAAATAATATTAACTCTTGAATCGCGATTTACATTTTTCATTCATAACAGCGTCCCCTCAAACGAATGCCGATCCGGCCCTTCAGTCATCCCCTAAACACGCCTTTGCCGTCCCGGATCGTCGCGGTCTCGCGCTGACGAAAGTATGATTCGTTTTTCTTTTCCTCACACGCGTGGTTTTCTATCCGTTCGAATTATATATAACAGCAACGCACGCGTACTCATACTTGGTTGCATTACAACCATATAGTCAGTGCGTGTGTTTGGCGATGATTTTTGCCGTCGTCTCGCGAATCGGCGGCCATTATCATAAAATCGAGGAGAGGAGGAGGAAAAACGCGGGGAAAATAAGTGAAACGCGCGCGTATACGAGTAAACATAATATTATAATAATAGAGAGAGAGAGAAAAAAAAGGGCGAAAACATCTGATTCCCGACCGGAACATCAGCTGTGCGACAGCGCGACGTCACTCCCACGGCGTTACAATAATATTGAAAATTTATATTGTTAACGATAATATTATAAATCACATATTATACACGGTTTCGAGACGGCGCGGCGGCGAAACACACGCGTACGTCGTCGTCGGTCGTGATTTTGTCGACGGTCGCCGCGTAAAAACACCGACCGTATTATTATTATATTCTATAAGTATTATATCAATCGTTTCAACACCGCGCCGCCGCCTCGCGCTCTATGTACATTATATTATGTATATACGCGCGGCGCTGTCTGCAGTCCCGCGCCGAGTATATAAACTTCACCCCCCCCAATTGTTTGTCTAATCTAATGGATGAATAAATGTTACACCGAGGGTTGTTTGTCGTTTAACCGCAGCTTTACACACCACTTTTCCAAATCGCGTATACATATATGTATGTATACCGTTTATCGTGTCTATCTCTATATATTTACATGACGTATAATGTATATTATCGTATATATATTTATGTTATTCCATGTCACAGTGACGTCACAGCCACCGAACGGTTTTTTTCGTTCGCTCGAACAAACGGACATTTTTGTTTCATACGGATTATATTATAATTTATAACACAACGGGCACGACATACGAGTATACGACGGCTTTGGCGGCGGCTGAGCCGAGAGAGAGAGGCTGCGTTTCGTCTAGATTTTCAAAGGAAACAGCCCGGCCGTTATTGTCGCGCACATCATAATAATACTAAGACTATGATGGTCAGCGTTCGAACGTTCAGAACGAAAAAAAAAAAAAACGAATCGACAAAATGAATAGTCGACACCGCCGCCAACGGTCGGTCACCAACAATCGATCGGGAGACGAAAATCGTCGGCTTTCTCTAATCGGTCTTTGTCGTTCGAATCGCCGCGTCGCGCCACAGCTGTCCCCTTGGTATCACGGCAGACCGTGTTTCAATTCAGTATGGCACACGAAACAAGACGGCACTCGCTTTACGCGTACACGCTACGTACGTACATTAATAACAAATAGGCGCCACGAATAAACCGCGTGCGCGCGCGCGCGCGGCCAATAAAATAATGACGAATAATAATTTGTTATAATGCGACGACGATGACTCGCGTTAGTCGCCGTCGGCGCGGAAGTCGGCGAGTTCTTCGAGTTCTCTCTCCGCCGACATAATGACGTGCGCGATTCGAAAACAGAATAACATGACGAAACGGACTATACGTAACACGATAATAATATTATAATGGATCTAAATCGTAGGGGACTCTGAAATCGCTGATAGCTCACGTCGATTTTCACCGTCGTCGTCGTCGTATTACGTTTTTTAAATTTTTACACTCACGTCGTCGTGTGCCTATTTAACTTTGTACTTATTTTCGCGCAACAATGTCGTCGATCGCGGTAAACGCGACGGTTTGACGTAATCGTGTGTTAACATTTTGAAACTCGCGGAAAAAAGAAGATAGAAAAAACCAAGAATCGAAATCGAGATTTTGCCGGCCAAGAGTTCCCCGATCATAATAAGAGCTTACTACTATTATGATGACCACTAAAGTGTTATTATTGTTATTTTCTTAGATATTACTCGATGGTCTAATATAATACTCGTAATAAATATAATGAAGACATTGTATCAACTTTTAAAATTCAAAACTATTGACTATTATTATACAATTGATTACCGACTGCAATATTACCTGTCGTCCTGTCATAACGAGTCGTTTTAACATCAAGATTAATACTGCGAATCGTTTACCTACACATCTCATCTGTACAAATATAATTTTCGTCTCGTTTTGCGCTGACACGGAGAAGCTAATAACGCGTTAAAAAACCGGAACACGTAAAAAGTAGGAAATGTCAAGGGTTTATAATAGTAATAATATTATTATAATATACTATAGTAGTTCGGCGTGCACGCGTGTTTTCGAGGTCGCGTGAAAAATCGTAAACATTTAAACAGTTGGTCGAAATAAAAACTGAATAAAATTATTGTTATCGTATCTTTTAACGGCGGCGCGGCGTTTGTTTTTTCGTCGACGACGAATGAATGAAAATCGTTTACGATTAAAACGAAAAAAAAAAAACACTCGCAGTCGTAATCAAAAAAAAAAAATCGAAAGGCGGCGAATTCAGATTTCGTTTATAGAGGTTACAAAAAATATCGCGTAGCGCCGCCGGAGACCCCCGACGCTCGTCGTCATTACGAATAATAATAATTTTACCACGTCTCCGAACAAGGCTGCGGATAATATTATATTAAATTATTGTCGTTATCGCGAAGCGGACTCGCGATAACGCGCGAACAAACTCTGTCGGATTGTATTTATTTTTTTGCCGTCGTAATTGTTTTGTTATTTATTTTTCGCGTTCGTCTGCGTCTAACATTGAGCTGACACACGAGCGACGAAAAAAACAACGTATAATCCGTAGCCACGGGTTATACGACGGAATGAGTGACCGAGCGCCCGTCAAACCATACACGGAGTAATTTTTCGGCCGATATACTTTAGATTCGAAAAACTACACCGCCGCCGTTCAGATGAGTCCGATTACGAGTTTCGACAAAGCGATGTTGCTCGAGTGAGGGAGACATTTACACGTCGAAAAACAACGTTGCCGTTGGACAAAGTTTCCGTGAAATCACGCGTTTATTTATTCCGCGGCGAAATAATCTACAGAGATTACGGACGGACGGAGAACGTGCGGATTCGTGCTAATCGCGTGCTAAACGTCGGCGCGCGCAATAATGTAGCGAAAATTCTTAATACGTGCCGGGGGCCCGGTTATCTATTATTTTTTTTTCGTATCCCGTTGTTGTTGTTGTTGTACGTCGTCGTGGTCGGCGCGATGAAACGTTATCGCCGCCCGCGAATCCGTCGAATCATCGGTTTTTCTCGTACCGTTTGTGGTGTGTACACACGCGCGCGCACGCAGCCGAGCGTCCGGGGCCTAGTCACGGCTATTGTTGTCGTTGCCGACGCGGATGAAATTGCCCACGACGAGCTTTTCGGCCATAATGATGACCGGGCGAGCGATCGTAAATCGAAAAATCGATTCGCCACAGAGTTTCCCCCCCCCCCCCCTGCGGCGCGTTTCGTCACGGCTTTCGCGGGGCTTTTACGTGTATCATCATCGTTTTATAACCACCGAACGAGACGAGGCGAAAACCCTTAGGTCGCCGCGGTCTCCGCGGGGCACATTGATTAGACGCGCGCGCCTTTCGCGCGTCGCCGCCAAAACAACGTCATTCGTTATTCGCGCGGCCGTAATGTAATCGTCGTCGTTATTATCCGCCCAAGCGGATTCGCGGTGA
This sequence comes from Drepanosiphum platanoidis, assembly GCA_948098885.1. Classification (NCBI taxonomy): domain Eukaryota; kingdom Metazoa; phylum Arthropoda; class Insecta; order Hemiptera; family Aphididae; genus Drepanosiphum; species Drepanosiphum platanoidis. The sequence goes on from OX402533.1 coordinate 18,206,930, forward strand.
TAGCGCGCCGGGCCGCGCCGCCAACAAACTGCGTCGGGTTTTTTTTATTTTTCTCTCCGCGTTGTTTGTTACGTAATTTTTTTGTCGTTTATTTTTTTTCGCGTCCGTCTGAAAACGCGGCGGATACGCGCGCGCCGACAAAAGAACACGAAACGCGCAGTACACACACACACACACACACACACGACGCATACGTATATTATAATACTGTGCGTGTGTATTATACCGCGGGGACGATAATATTATTATTACAAACATTATAACTCGATCGACTCGCTCCTATGTACGTATTTTATATACGTATATAATATATACGTATTACGCATTAACGCGTCGCTTCCGACGGCCGCTTATCTGCTGCAGCTGCGAGATAGGTATATACACACATTTATATACATGTATTATGCATATATTATATACAATATACACACACACACACACATATATGTATTATAATTATACCGCGCGTGCGGTTCAGAGAAGTCGGCGATAAATAATAATACGCGCGTATATATACTATATTATATATTTATAGTGTCTCGCGTATATATCGCGCGTACACGAAACGATTTCGATCTCCGGGGATTTTTTTTTCTCATAATTTTTACCTCTTCTTACGTCTTGGCGTATATTATAATATACGCGCGCGTACGGTGGCGGCGGCGGCGGCGGCGGCGGCGGCGGCGGCGTCCTGAATATTAATTTCCACGCGAGTCGAAATAATTACATTATAATAATATGTACCTGCTGGTAACGCGACGCGCGCGAGACCCGCGCGGAGAAACTGGTTGAAAAGCGGTAATAATATTCAGTCCGCTGCGGCGGCGACTCTGACGAGCTTTATTATTATTATTATTATTGTGCCGCCCTTGCCGGCGCCTCTTTCCGTCGGATTTTGCGGCAACGAACGTCTCGCGATAACGCGATACGATAATATACTCACGGCTCGGTTACCCCTCGAATCGTTCGCGAGCTCCTCCGAAACTAAATTTCACGTCGTTACAACAAGAGCCCGGAACGGTCGACGAGAAGATTGGATAAAAAGTTATGTGGAATTGCGTGGGCTCGAGGTCCTCGTGAAAAAGACATCGAGTAAATAATATTATAGAGAAATGGCTGTGAGACGGTTAGAGTCTTTGTTTAAATGATTATAGTATGTAGTATATAATATGTTATTGTTTTCAAGTCATTGAAAAAATTAGACACTCTGTTTTAGAGTCGATTGATGATGTTCATGTAAGTCCGTATGTATTTAAATGTGACTTTTGATTGAGAAAAAAATCCAAACTCCCTTAAAATTCGACTAAACGACGAGCGAAAAGGAGAAGTAAACGATATTTGAGTTTTATTTTACGATTTCACGGGGCCCGCCGCCCGCCGATGCCCCGCGATTTCACAGCGATAACGTTATATACCGTCGCGCGACCGCTGTCCCGTTATATTGAATTCCACGCGTTTTTTAAAAGCGCATTAACAAAACGTCCCGCCGGTTTCTTTTGAAACGACGAATTACGGAGCGCCGATTACGAGGAGATCAATAATAATTATTACTATCGTCCCCTGGCTGTCCTGGCTGTATTCTCTATACGCGCGATTTATACGTTCGGTTTTGTTGTTTAACGTTATCACGCGAGTTACGACAAACTCTAAATCGTCGTTTTTTTAAAACTAAAATGTTCGATTGCGCCGGTATAATACTTACTCGTAATATTGAATCGTCCGTCGCGCAATGGCACATATCCACCGGTAGTTTGTCGTACGAGTAAAAATTCAATCGTCCGTCCCCGTTCGTCTTCTCGTCGGCAAACGTAAATCGTGAGTAAAAATACGTTCGCACGAGTATGTGTGTCAATGTTATAAGGCCGGCCATCATTATTTTAAAACTTCTATATACGGATATTATATTATTGAATAATAAGGGCTAAACCGCGTTTGCAGATACGCAAATCCGAGGTGTTTGTCTAGCGTTTTGACAATGCGTTATATTCCGACGTCTCGGGGCCGCGGCAGTGCGTTTTGCATTCCGCCGCGAGTTCGGTTCTCTTAACTCTTTATCATACGCATTATATTATAACGCGCGCACACAACTATAAATTATTGGCTTTTGCGCACATTTGGCTCAGAGTTGGCTGACCGTTCGCACACACGAACCATCTACTACCGTAATACGCAAGACGATAGTGGATTTACTGTGACATTTCTCGTAAAATAATACGAAATCTAAACATTTCGAGGGAAATGCACTTTTTTACGTACGTCGTACGAACGCTTTGAAAATATCGAAAAATTTGTTTGGTATTAATTTTTTTCGTATGATTTTCTTTTTCCACATATCGTTTTTGTACTCTCTGAAGAGTTTACTGCGTGTTTACACATTGTTTCGGACGTTTAGAAATAGAATTTATAAACTATAAAACGGCGTCTTTCATCAAACATTTGTTTTAGAATATTTTTTTTTTCATTGATGCAATTTCGTTCCAGAAAGAGTTGTGACCAGATAGTTCTGCAATAGTCGAGAAGTTGTAAACAAAAATTATTTTTTTATTTTTTATGTCGCCGTGTAAACATTCCGAACACGGTGTAATGTGATCTGTGAAATTATTTTCTGTTTAAGGGGGGCCTACTCACAAAAAGATACCAAACGCGTGCCATCGAAACACTGTCGGGACAGCAGGGCCTCGTGTACCTACAGATAAATATATCTCGTGCGAACAAAACGGCAAATAAAAAGGTATAGTATAAATAAATCAAAACGTAAAAAGTATATTGAAAACAACGTGTAAAATATAATAATAATTGAAAATGACGAATCGTACAATCTATTTCAAGTCGTTTTCCCACGACAATTCCGTTTCAGCGGAAAGTTTTATCACACACACACACGCACACACTATTATTTTGCATGGCGTTTTCTTGGGGAATTTCGATTTCATCGAGATTATTTTTCTGCGTTTGTTTTTGCAAATGATTTTATTTTTTATTTGATTGCATAACGTTGGTAGGCGACACATCGGACTATTAGAGAAATAATTAGTTTTTGACTGTGGTATAGCAAAAGGAGGATTTTGTCTTGAATTGAAGGAGGTTACTTTGAGACAAATTTTTTGTAATAGTTCAGGACAGACGATTTTATAAACAAAAGTGGCATCAAAAACTAACCGTCTGGTCTTTAGTGATTTTTTTTCATTAGTTATTCTTTAAAGTTTTAATTTAATTAGTGACGATATTAGTAGTGAATGAACTACGGGCATCATATTTCAGAATGTTTAATATATCGATATTCAATCTTATATATAAAAATGAATCGCAAAATGTGTTGTAAGCGCATAACTCAACAACCCCCGAACCGATTTCGCTAATTCTTTTTTTATAATATTCCTAGAAGTACGAGGATGGTTTTTACGGAGAGAATTATTAAGAAAATCAACCCTTAGGGGGTTAAAAGGGGTAAATAAGGTGAAACTAGAAAAATTCGCCTGGCCGGAACTGCTGGAGCTTTGAGTATGAAATTTGGTCAACAGTTTCGTTTCATATAGTGGAGACCCCGTGGGAAAGGATTTACATAAATTCGACACCTACCGGAGTTAAAAGGGGTAAAAGGGGTAAAAATGAAAAAAACTGATAAAATAAAAAGTCATACTGCACGCGGGCGAAGCCGAGTTATTCAGCGTAGCGTTTTCAATAATTTTGTTCCGTAATATTATATAACATTATAATACCTATCGGTACCTACTACAAGAAAAAAAGGCCAAGGGGGAGATCTATCCCCCACATCCCCCCCGTAAATATGACCATTTCGAGGTCAGCCCGTATGGTCGCCGGCATTAAAATACGTATTATTACACTCGGTATTGAAATCCGTGCGTCGTCGTCGTCGTCGCGAGTTCTCGTCGCGTCTCGGATGTTTGATATTAATTTACAGCTCGCGCACGTATGTATATATCCACGCACGTCGTCGCATCACGTTCACCGTTTGTATATTATATACGCGCGCGCGCGCGTGTGTGTACAGTCAATATGATAATAATATGCGCGTGTGTATTTACGGCACACAACCGCAGGGCCGTCGTAAATTATATTGCGAAGACGACCGCCGCCGCCCTCGTCTCGGTCGTTGTATATATATATATATGTATATTATTACATTTATATATTATTATATATTATACTGCACGCGCGACGCGCGACTCGAACGTACCGATTTTACGGGTTTCCCTCCGCCTTCCGACCTGTCACCCGTACACCGGTCGCCGACGCGCGCGCGAAAATTAAAATATTAAACGCGCTCTCCTCCGGAGTCGCGCGCGCGCATTATAATACATATTATATTATTATAGTATACACGCACGCACGCACACACACCGTCCGACTGTGTTTAATATATACGCGCGCGCACGTAACGAACGTCGTCGTCAGAGGCGCGCGACCCCGTTGCGTCGTCGCCGCGCGAGTCTGCCGTTTTCACCACCATCATGTCATGCACACGACCGCGGTAAAACGCGGAATTCGCCGTGTATACGTATAATAATACACGCGCGCGCGATAATATCGTATTCCCGCGGATCCGTTTCGGGCAATGCGTTCCGCGCGGACTCGTCTCGCGCGGATCGACGAGAGTTTTGAAACTGCGTCCGTGTTGCGAAGGATAACGTATCGCGCGTTCCGTTCGACGGCGCGCGCTCGTCCTATTTTTCGTAGGATACGTGTTTTTTTTTTTTTTTCTTTCCGAATCTTTGAAATTCAATTCGATACGGTTTTTTCTTGTTTCTGTATGCCGTGCTACTTTCCAAATCTCAAAAGTTATCAACCCGACGACGACGATACGTACTCGAACTATACGTACGCGTTTGCGGGTTTTCTTTTCCGAAAATCCAATACACTGCTTACCGCGCGCTTGCACGACAAGAGTCTTATTACAGTAGACGCCGCTTATAAGGCTCGCTTTGGGACCAGCACAAAGCGAGTCTTATAACCGAACGAATCTTATATAGGCGAAGTGGAAAAAAAAATCAATTACGTATTTATAAATTTTATTTTACTACATACTGTGCTTTGATTTTAATACACATATTACATAATATTACATACTTTATTATTGAATAAATTTAATAATCCCGATGAAAAAAACTAAAATTATTATAGGTAAATATTGCATATAAAAATTATTTAACTATGCAGCCGCCATCCAGATAATCAGTACACTATAATAAAGATAATCGTTGCGATAAATAATGTGAACTTTTATCTGCGATCAAAATTATTATACGCTATAAAGGTACCAACGGAAACTAGAAATAATCAACACGAATATTGTTTAATTTTTCAATACCAATTTATTTCTAAATAATTATAACCGAAAAAGTTTATTTTCTACTATTTATTTTACGAAACATGAGTCTTATAACCGAAGTGTTGAGTCTTATAACCGATTTTTTTCCAATGTATTTGGATTCGTCCGGACCGTTCCAGAAGATTTTGAGTCTAATTAAGCGACTGAACCTTATATCCGCGAGTCTTATAAGCGGCGTCTACTGTATTGTATATTGCTGTCGAAACGTACGAGACGTAACGAGTAGGTAACCTATATGTGTTGGAAACGTTTTTTTACACTTCCAACTATTGCGTAACACTACGGCTCGACGTGTGTAATATATCGCGACAATTCTATATAAACGCCGCGGCGGCAAAAGTCATCGATTCGAAAGCCGCAAAGCGCGATTTGTCCACGTTTTAAAGTCGTTTTTTCGTCCATAAACGCGCGTACGCGCGAGAGTATAATTAGAAGAAAAACCGAAGCCTCCGCCGCCGCATAAATTCGACCATAAATCTCCGCCCGTGTGCGCGCGTCCGCGAGAACGTTATCGTCGCGTCTAATCGCATCGCATTAAATAATTACATATTATATTAGCTCGGCGGCGTATGGTAATAATAATAATAATATATGTGCGTCGTCGTGCACGCGCGTCCGGTATACGGCGGCGCGGTGTTGTGTGTTTGTTATAAACTTTGGACAATAATAATAATAACGTACATCCGCACGCGGTGCCGCGTCGTCGTCGTCGTCGTCGTCGGTACGATACAACATAATAATATAATACGTATATTATATTTTTATATACGTGCGCACATGTAATAGAATTCCCGGTCTGGCCGAGCGGCGGCGGCGACCGCGACGGAGCGCTGCCCCGCGTGTTTACCGTATCTAGAGATGGGCGGTGCAGCGGTTGTTGCACACCTATATACTGCAGTGCGAAACGCGTTTCGACGGGGAAAAAATAAATAAAAAAATAAATTCATAACATACGCGCGTTCGTTGAAACGACACGCGCGAAATGTGTGTGTGTGTGTGTGTACGGGGTAATTCAAAAGTCCGATTTCAAATCGTCGGCATTCAAAATTAAGGCACACGAGTGAAGGGAAGTGATAAAAACGTCCGGCGGCGTTAATAACACGTATACGCCGTGTTTTTATATGACCTCATATCGACTCGGGCCGCTCGACGTCATAATATTATTATTATATACGTATCTCGGTGTTCGGAATTCTTCCCGAACGTCGCGCTGATCGTGCGTGTGCAGAACCCGATCAAGGTTCCGAGGACCGTAAAAGCACGTCCACGCAAATATACACTCGCCTTTTTCCACGAGGTAGCGAAATCATATTTTAACTATCCCCCGCGGTGAGAAAATCGCGATTTTGCACCGGAAACCGTATGCAGATCGAACAGAGATCGGTTTTGGTAAAATCAACGTTCTTCTACACGTGGGAAAGGTATTCTTTAGTTTTAGCAAGACTGTACGAAGTAAAAAAAACCGTAGCAGTCGTAGATGGAATTTTTTTCCGGAGGAGGCGTTCAAGAGCAGTCAATTCAATAAGTTGTTTTATTAATTTTGATTTGTATACGATTTGTATTGTTAAGGATGTTTTATATTTATAACTAGCTGAATAACCCGGCTTCGCCCGCGTGCAGTATAACTTTTTATTTTATCAGTTTTTTTTTCATTTTTACCCCTTTTACCCCTTTTAACTCCGGTAGGTGTCGAATTTAGGAAAATCCTTTCCCATGGGGTCTCCACTATATAAAACGAAACTGCTGACCAAATTTCATACTCAAAGCTCCAGCAGTTCCGGCCAGGCGAATTTTTCTAGTTTTACCCTTTTTACCCCTTTGAACCCCGGTAGGGGTCGAATTTCGAAAAATCCTTTCCCATGGGGTCTCCACTATATAAAACGAAACTGTTGACCAAATTTCATACTCAAAGCTCCAGCAGTTCCGGCCAGGCGAATTTTTCTAGTTTCACCTTTTTTACCCCTTTTAACCCCCTTAGGGGTCGAATTTTGGAAAATCCTTTCTTTAGGGGCCTTTGCTATATTAAATGAAACTATTGACAAAATTTAATACCACAAAGCTCCAGTGACTCAGGATTTTTTTCATTTTTACCCCTTTTAACCCCCTTAGGGTTGATTTTCTTAATAATTCTCTCCGTGAAAACCATCCTCGTACTTCTAGGAATATTATAAAAAAAGAATTAGCGAAATCGGTTCGGGGGTTGTTGAGTTATGCGCTTACAACACATCTTGCGATTCATTTTTATATTTATAATGAAAATATCATTCGACCGTATTCGCCGATTTACATTAAATTAAATAATTTAATAATTTTAATAATACTTGGCGCGGCTTTACGCGTCAACACACTAAGTTATTGGTAGTTACGTAATTTTATAAATATTATACAAGATAGTTCGTAATGAATACGTAATTACGTAACAACAGTAATGATAAGCGTGTTTACGTGGAATCGGATAAAAATGAAAGTTTACGTCGTCGTTCCAATACCGCGCGGGACGACGCGGACCAATGAGAGCCGAGCTGCTCGCGCCACCCGGCCAATGACGGCCCAGCTGTGCCGACCGATGCCGATCGGGCGAAAGCACGACAGCTTGCCCGACGCACAGTCTAGTGTCGACGGCCGTTCCGATAGTGTTTCTCCTAGTGATTTTTTTGATTTTTCTCCGTTTTAACGTTGCGATTTTTATTCTTCTCCGTGATTAACTATTAATTCTCTTTTATTTTTCTCCTCGTGTGCTTTCGATCGTGTTGTGCGTGTGTTTCAAAGTGTTTCGATTTTTTTTTTTTCGACTTTCGTGCATCAGCCAATACCGAACGCCGAACAGCTACCCGTCGACAGGCGCCGTAAGTAGTACCGATTTTATTTATTTACAGTCTATACTAGATAGGTTAGTAGTGGGTCATAGGCGCCGAAGGGTAGCGATTAATATTTTCGCCACCCCAAAAAATAATCGTGATTTTTGCACCAGAAACGTTTTATAACGATCGAACGGATCGGTAGAGGCACCTATGGTATAAGATATTATAACCAAGTCTCTTTTTTGTTTTATCGCTGTCGTAATAACTCGTAAACGTCGCGCGTCGTCTCCCCATCAAACTCATTTTTATTTTCAAAAATACCACCCGTTATCTATTTATCGATTGAACCTAACCATTGAAAAATACCCATTCGTTTTTATCGTTTTATCGATTTTATTTTATTATTATTAATAATTATTTGTCCATAACTAGTAGTACCTTATTACTACGGTTAAAACAAGTTACACGAGATGTTTTACAGTTTTTAAATAAATACGCTATTTTATTTGATTTAAAACGTGTTGACGATTCATTAATATTTCCACAAGGGAGAATGATACAGCGATCGCCCCCTCCTCCCGTAGATCGAGTTTTTTTCACGTAATTATTATATTATTCCCCGTTATTGTTAGTATTTATATATCTATAATAATATGATGGTCACATATTATGAGCCAGACGTGTTTATCGGCATCTACTAGAATTTCACATAATTAAAACATGTCATAATCATAAATTTATCTATCATCCGGGCTCGGTTAGCCGAGCGTAATATATATCGAAACGTGCCGATTCCCATAAACGTAAAATGTTTCTAATAAAATAATGCATAAAAGCAATGTCGAGACTATATCTCCGAGTCCAAGGTTCGACGAGTAAAAAACGGTAATTCGGTGAATTCGACGACACCGAATGCGTCTTCGTCCCTTTGGACGATTTAATATTACCCATTCGACGGTTAATTTCTAATAACGTTTTGTGTTTTACACGCGAATAAATTTTACAAACCTCTCGATTTTATGTTTTATTTCCAAAACGCTGTAACAAACGGTTTTTTTTCTAAATGAATTTTCAAAAATTATTATTATTTTCCCCGTCCGTTGATTTGTACGCGTGTCACCCTTAACGACGGATCGGGGGCGCAGACGAGCCAACGGATTCGACCTTGGCCACAGTCTGACCGATTTATACTCGAGACTCTGACGTAAACCGTGTTGGGAGGCCATTTTTCAATTATTTTATTTGGTATTATTTTCGCGTTTACTACATTTACAATATGTAGTCAAACGGCGGCGGTCGCGATGGCTGTGTTTACAATGCTCATAATATTATAAATAGTACAGTACTACGAGTTATCATAATTTTATGGTTATCACATAACGATACTTCTGTAGCTGCAATAATATTTCCAAACTGACGACGTCTTTATTGACGAACTCGTAACAAACGTAATAATTGTAAAAAAAAATTTGTATTCCGTCGCAATAATAAAACGTCGTCGTACCTAATGTGTCACATGGTCGAGGCGAACGTTTTTTTTTTTATTCATATAAATCCGTACGCTTAAAACCCCGTCTAAAAGTCTGGACGAGACCCGGATCACGGACGTCACGCCTGTGAAAAATAGCGTGACACGAGCCGTGACGATCGAGAACGACTTTTCAGGTGTAATTCGAATTTCCAAATACCGCGTGCGTAGTAGTATATCTGCGGGCGGGCGCCCGGCGGCGGAGGTCATGTCGTATCGATGTCACGTTATTTGTAACACGTTATGGCGTGTTAAAAAATCGCGATCATTTCACGACCAAACGTCGTCACCGATGGCGCCATTTTGGTTTCACAATGGGCAGATCGATATCGGAGCGGGCCGCGCGCGTATTGTCTTCATCGTCGGCCCGTATTTTCTCGTATCTCGGCGCGTTTTTAAAAGGTGCACGCGCGAGAACGGTCGTCGGCGGCACGTTTAAACGTGTTGGCCGATCGAAACGAAAAACGCTGCCCGACCCTCCGGCCCCTGCTGCTTGCCGCGATTCTTGGCACCCCTTTGTTTTCGAAACTAACAATGACGCGTGTCTGACGAGGGCTTTCGAATCGTCCTGTACAGTCGGTTATGACGCGCGTCGTCGTCGTCGTCGTCCTCTCGCTGTCGGTCGGTGTGCGCGCAGCGGAAACCGCGGTCGCGACTATACGGGTATCGATATTATTATTATTATTGTTGCTAACGCAGCGCGCGGGAATGTGAAAAAAAAAAACGACGACGTAAATACCGAACGCTCGCGTATCGTTTATGACGCATAATATATAAGCGAGATTTTCTACTCGAATATTATACACACGGTCGCGCGTTCAAAATGATTTATCGAGCACGTCGACTCCGGCGCAGGTCGTCTAAATAAAATTTAATGTTCTCTACCGGGGCTCGGCGGCGGCGGCGGCGGCGCTCAATTTTTCAAGACCTTACGCGCGCGCGTAATAATACTAATAATAATAATATTATAATTTTATTATATTACTCGTCCGCGAGAACCGGTCGCATTAATCGACGGATAACGTCTCCGCCGGCAACGATTTTCGAACCTATGTAAAAATATAGTGATGACGATAATAATAATAATTGTCGTGTATATATAATTTTTTTTTTTTCACTTTGCTCGTCGTCTCACAATACCGTAGGTATACTACGTGTAATAAATATTCGTGTACTATACGCCCGTCGTCGTCGTAACAAACGGTTTGCGTTTTCGCGCGCGGGGTTTTCGGTCGTAATAACCGACGGACGAGTAGTAGTAGTCGGCCGTCGCGGTTGACCGGCGAGCGCGCTCGCGCGCGCGCGCGCGCGTGTGTGTGTACGTCGCAGACGCGATACACATCGGAGACGCCTCGTCGTCGTCGTCGTCGTCGCCGCCGCCGTCGTCTTGCCGGCCTCGTACCCGTTTTTATAATCGTATCGATCCGCCGCGTTTATATTTTATATACATGTATGCGACGCGCACATATAATATCATATTATATACGTATATACACACGCCCGTATAAAATCGTTTCCTACGCGGTCTCACACACTCGCATAATATTATATATACGACCGTCGTCGTACGCATTTATATTCGTGTCGTCGCCGTCGCCGTCGCAGCCGCAGCCGCAGCACACACACACACACACAAAAAAACAGTCCGGGCGCGACTCGAGTCGGCCGCGCGCGCGATCCGGCCATGAACGCGCGCGCGGCCGCCATGATAATAATATAATGATATCTCCTCGGCCGGAGAAACGTGGGTGTCCGTCGGATTGTATGTATATGGTTATATATACGTGCCCGCCTGTTCGGTGAAAACTCGCGTAACGTAAAAACGTATCGCGTCGTCGTCGTCGTCGTCGTCGTCGTGACGACCGCGACCGCGTCGCTATAATATAGAGGTAGTTTGTTGTTTCCGAAACGGTCGAAAACACGACGGACCGCCGCCGCCGCCGCCGCCGCGCCGTTATGTTACGAAATCCCGCGCGTTTTTATCGTGTTTGGGGAAGGGAACAGTGAAATATTAAAAGTGCGTTGTCGGACGGACGCGCGAGCGTTTTTTTGAGGTCATCGCCTCGGGGAAAACTAGCGACGGCCACTATAATATTATTATGTAGTCGCGGGGGGACGGTGATGCGGGATAAAATCTGAAATCCGAGGGCGCAAATCGAAGAGAGTTCGCCTCGGGTCGTCTGGAAATCGTTTAGCGCCGCTGTCGCGGTTCGGACGATTTTCCGAATCCGAGGAGAGAGGCCCGGGCGAGAGAGAAATTTTTTCACCGCGAAAATGTTATTCCGCGCGAAACCGTCGTGCGCGATCGTGACGGCCGCTAGTAATCATTGAGATGGTGTTTATGATCGATGCTATTATAATATACGAGTATAAACTCGTACGCCCCGCGGCGATCGCGCGCGGTTAAATCGAACGCCGCCGTGCGAGGAGCGAATATTTTTCCTACCTACCTGTTTAGTTTCCCGAACATTTTTCACGCGAAATTCGTCATGGAGAACGCAACAATATCGGAGCGATTTTCGGTTTACTACCGGGAGACACTCGTCCGGGGAATTCGATGTATAAACGCTTCGCGCGGGGACTTAAAAAAACGTTGGCTCCGTTATTATCATACGCCGTGTACCTGATTTACTAATCAGCTTAAAAATTACTCACGCTCGCGCAGTCACGACGCAGTTTATCTAATTTTTTTTATTTTTTTTTATCGACTTAATGTCACCGAATAAAGCGATAGGAAATTTAAAAAAAATAAATAACGATTGGCGCGAAACTCGCGTTTGTCGTTTGTGTAATGATGAAATAAACGCAGTCATGTTCAAGGTTCGTATAACCAAGTAACGCGAACCGGGTTATTTTTCATTACGCCAACCGTACTGTGCGAAAAGACACGGTACCCGGCGCGGCGGGGTCGTGTTCAGAGTTCAAGTAAACAAACGAAAACAATGTGAGCCTATTTCCATTTTTTTCGTTTCGTTATGTTAAAATTACGCAAATTTTTTCGCTTTTAGTCATCGGCACAACAGACGTTATAATATTATGCGTTGGCAATAATAATTTACTTTATATGAACTGTATTTTGTCAACGTAGTAGTTGTTGCTAAACTATAATAATATGTTAATACTGTTTTTCTAAAGTATGGTTTGCATACTATTGTTTTTCGGTCATTTCTCACGTCGGTATAGGGGTTCAAAGGTTATTTAACCGACGTTTTCGACGAGAAATAATGACTCTAATCGTATAGGGGTATATAATGACAAACGTATGAAATCGATCGATATCGTCAGTTCGTGCCGATCGAGAGACAAAAATGAAAAAAAAAACCAAACGCGCAACGCGCAGACTGCCAGTAGCATAGTAACAACGGAAATCCGGTTGGCGTCGTCACGTCGTCATTACCGGAGGAGTTACGTAACAATTAACAAAATCGAAAACTTTCGTCGTTTTACGTCGGTTTTTTCTCCGCGATCGTCGAGTAAAGTCGGCCATTGAGTAGATCGTAGAGTAACCAAAAGGACAAAAGTCACTCGTCTTTATGGGTTTAGCGCGATTTATCGAATATACTCGTATATTTAAAAAGTCATCGAAAACCAAGAGTGAAATAAAACGTTTGTTTTCATCTCCGACCGGGTTTTTGTGTCGGATCTGTTTATTATTATTGGTGATCAATCATTATTATCGTATGGACGTTGTAATAACGCGACATCGATAGACGACCCGTAACGCGGACTCTTCGTCAATAATATAATATGATAAACGATTGTATGTTTTTACCGACTATAGTATAGATGGTATAGTCCGTGACTTTTTCGACTATGAAAAGAACGATAATTTCACACGTAGAAATAAAAAAAAAAACCTCAATCGCATTTCGATATACGTATAATAAACCGAATACGTTATTATAAATATCGCAATAATATAATATTTCGATAGCTTTAATATTTAGCCGAACGAGCTTCGTTTTTTTTCGCCCGCGTCGTGTTGTTTTTGTACATCACACGCATGTGTGTACGCGCCGCAATAATATCCCGGACGAAAATATTACGAAAACATCGCCGACGACGACACCACGCCGTATGAAAAATATTACGAAAAAAAAAAACGTACACGACGACGAAAAAAATACGTTTTAAAACCGCGGTCGCGCGCAGTCGTGGTCGCCGGTCGTGCCCTGCTAATAATAAACAATAGTGTGCCCGCGCGTCATTGATATACACGCCACACACACGGCAGCGGCGTTTCAAGGTCTCTCTTTCCGCCGAGCGCGCGTGCATTTCGCGGCGGCGGCGGCGGCATCGACGACATACATGATAAATAATAATAATAATAAAAAAAAAAAAAAAACGACAATAATAATAATAATACCTATTGTGCATAATATCACAATGCACACGCACTCGCACGCGAGCGAGACGGCGGCGGCGGCGCGGCGGTGGAATAACGGGTCGTCGATATCATTATGTATTTTTTTTTTTATGTTTTTTTTTCCTCTCTCTATAACGCGATAATATTATTATTTATAATTATTATGGTCGGCGGCGGCGGCGGACTTTGGGTGGAAACGCGAGCGAAATTTCGACTCGATCGCTATCTACGCCGCGAACACCGCACGCACGTGATATTATAATAATATATACGTAATATACATTATTACACTGTGCCGTATAAAAAACGACGACGACGACGACGACGACGTACGCGCGGCGCGTTATGGGCACGACGACGGATGTTGCACACACACGCGCGCGCTCGCTCGCCGCACACAAAGGTCGGTCAACCGTGTGCGCGCATATTATATATTATTATATACGCTCGTGTGTCCGTACACACACAGTCGATTGCGATAATCCGCGCCGCCGCCGACATGACGTGCGTATAATATTATTATAATAGCGTATAGGACGCGCGCACATAAAATATATATATATATTATATATATTGTAAAATAATATCGCGTACGAATGAAATATTTATTTTTTTTCGTTCGATGTGTGGTCGTCGTTTTCGACTTGATGATCCCCGCCGCCGCCGCCGCGATGACCCGACCCCGACGATGATAAAAAGAAAAAAACATCGCGCGAGCCTATTGTAATGATCAACGTATTATGATTTTATCGTGTTGCGGCCAATGATTTTGTGTGTTTACACGTGTTCTCGCTTTTTATCGATCGATATCTGTAACGAGGTCGGATATTTTAAAACCCCAATCGTCATTGGCCGCGCGGATGAAAAGGTTTTCCATTATCTATCGAGTAACCCCGTCCGGCCGACACGATAAGTTTTTAATTGGGTAAATTACCCGGTACCGACACGTCTACGATTACCAGAGTTTAATGCTAATTGCCAGATATCGGTGGCGGTTACGTGTCGGGAGGGGAGAGGATGATTGACGGGGACCGCGGCCGTCTCCCCTTCGAGGCGTTTCAATCGCTCCGTATAATATGTACCTCGTACGACTCGTAAAAAAAACGAGCAACACATTCGCGGACGATAGTTTTTAAAAAGGAAAAGTCGTGACGAGAAAATTCCTAGGACGATTCGACGAACGAATTATTGTCGTTCGGGCGTGTGATTTCGGGGAGATCCTTCGTGTCGCGCACGATATAGGCCCGCGAGCCGGAAATATCGCGCGATTGCGTCGTCGTGTCGAAACCGCGCGCGCCAGTGTTCGACGCACACGAACTCGGGAGTTTCAGAACCGCAGTAAAACGTATATGACACGCGGTCGACGCGACGGCGCGACGACGTTCCAAATATAGTCCACTGCAGCGATCGCCCGCAGCAGCAGCGGCATCGTATTCCGGCTTTCCGGGGCTAATCGCGCGAGAACGTGCGTCTGAATGCGCGTTCAATATTACTATGAAAAACTCGACGTTCTCCGAGCGGATTTCCGTCGTCGTCTCGCAAAGACGTAACCGCGCGCGCGCGTCAGTGAGACGATTCGATGTTGTTTCTTCTTCTCTCTATAATTTTCTCATCCGAAGGCACCAGGTCGTATTATATAATCTTCGCATATATTCGAACGACGACGTGTCCGCTCCGGCGGAGTAGGTGCGGGACAGGGGCGCGGGCGTATTGTAAATAATTATTATATCAAGTTCATAAACCGCCGCCGCCGCCGCCGCCTCGTGGAAACGGTTAGGTATATCGGGGCCAAGTTTCATGGCGTGGAAGTGTGCAACTGTGTGCGCGCGTATTTCGCGTTTGGAATATTACAGTGCACGAGGAAAATGCACGCGCGCGCGCGCACCCCCCGGGGGACCGTATTTGTCGACTTTGTGTGTGTACGCGCGTATGTGTGTGTGTGTGTGTGTTTAAACCGTTTCCGCGACGGAATCGCGTGCTCCAGCCGCCTCGCGTTTGCTCGTTTCGCGAACGCCCGCGTATATATATAATATATCGTGTATATGCGAGCGCGTTTATACGCAGATTACACAGATATATATATATATATGCGTGCACATAGCAGAATTACCCACACACACACACACACTTATATATATATACACATCGTGGAAAGGTCGCCGCTGCCGAACACACTCGCACGCCCTGCTGTATATGTATATATATATATATAGTTTGCATCGTCGCGACGTCTCTCCTCTCCCTCTAACGCGCGATACGCGCGCCTGCCTTCCTTCCTCCCGGCGCGTGTCCTTCCCTCTCCGGCGGCGGCAGTATTTTCGCGCGAGCGTGCGTCGGACGCCTCTCTCTCTCTCTATCTCTCTCTATCTATCTATCTCTCTCTCGATAGGCGGCGGCGGCGGCGTGGATAATAATAACGACGAAATAAAAAAAAGATATTATTATTGTTATTATCATTATTATTATTATTATTATTATTATCGTACGACAGGTGCGTTTTATATATCGACCGATCGTAATTAAATTAAATTACACGGAAATTATCGCGCGAGAGACGCGTCGTCGTCGTCGTCGTCGTCGTCGCCGCCGCCGCCGTCGTAATATAGCGCGCGTTTTGAACCCGTCCCGCGACCGGGTGTAATACGGCAAAGCCGCGGTAATACGCGGTGCACGCCTATAAATTGTGTACAGGTACGTCGAAACGCGTCCGTATTGTAATCGGTATAATATATTATTATTGTATATCGGCCGCCGTCCGTCGCGGTCCACGGCGGCGAGCCGAGAGCGGACGGGAAATAAAAAAAAAAAACTCATTCTCGTATATATATATAATCGCTTCGCCGTCGTCGGTATAATATAATAATATACGCGTTCGGTCGGCGTATATTGCGCGTATAACCTATATAAGGAGAACGCGCGCGCGATCGCGCGACAGCGGTCGGTCGTGCGCGCGCGCGCGCGGCGTGAACACGGTCGGCGAAAACGTTAAAAAAAAAAAAAAACACCGCGCGTTTGTGTGTGCTCGCGGAACACTCTGATTCATTGTCGTCCGGAAAGTACTTTGTCATTATATTGTATATACGCGCGACCGTACATAAACATAATATAATATGCGCGCGACGGCAGCAGTCGCGCAGAGTGTATATTATTATACACGTATTCTATATACTGGCGGCAGTGTTATAATATCTATACGGGCACAATATATATAATATACAAACGCGCGCGTGTATTATTTATTTTTACGCTCGCAATATCAGCGAGCACCACACGGCGGCGGCGGCTCTATCGTGAGTCGCCGTTTCCCAAAGGTGGCGTTATATATACGTATATGAATTACGTACGCAATAACACATAAATGTATATGGAACGCGTATAATATAATATTATGCGGAGCGCGCGCGCGCGCGTCGAGAACGCGGCGCGGCGTGTTATTTCGGTTTTTCGATATCGCGGGGAAAGCGTAGTTTTGACCGGAGTCCCCTCATACGACCGGCGGGGAAAAAAAAATCGTTCGAAACTACTCCCGCCGTCGTCGATTATAAACGCTCGAGTATATTTTATAATCGATGATTTCACTCGTCTTTTTCGCTCACGATCATTAGCCGTCCCGTTTACGTGTATATTATTATTATGCCCCGTTCGTATAGAGGTCTATTAATAAATTGTTTACGATAAATAATTAATATTATAACGCGTCGTCGTTGCAGATTGCGTTGTTAGAGATATTGTTTCAGACGAGCCTAACCGCGGCTTTTAAGGAATACCGTCGTAGTGAGTAATGGATTATTTATTTCCATTTAATTTGTCAATACAATTTGTTAATATATTAAAATATCAAAAAGTTGACGTTTACTCGTTATTCTGTATTTTCGCGTCATCGAATATCGGGCAGTCATCGGAAGGTGTCTCCTCCGAAATGTCGAAAAAAGACATCCAAGTCTCTGGGAATGCTTATTTTTATCACAATACGTGTCGCGGGTCAGTCTTGTGATTTTTCTCCCGAGCACTGCGTAAAACATCGCGTTCGTCGCACATACTTTACGCGATAATAATACAGTGAATAAATATATCCATCCGCGCGAGCGCGTATTATATTTTATTCACACGACACATGCCGCGTAATAGTATTTGTTTTCGTATGTAATTCGTGGTAAAATAAACGCCACGAGGGCACCATGCCACCGCCACGGTGTATAAACTACAGACAAAATAAATTATAATAATATAATATATAGTACCTATTATATAATAAAGAACCAAAGAAGAAATCAACTATCTACTGTGTCGAGTTATACGCGTAATATCAGATTAATTTTGGATAATGTAACGTATTAATCGTCACACGATAACAAAGAGACGAAAAATATATCGACTTCTCCAACGTTATATATTTTATAGTGAGTAGTATTTATGCGTACACACGTGCATGTGCGCGCGCGGTGGCGTCGTCGAGGCGTTCGCGATTATCGCGAGATAATTTTATCATACGTGTGTTGCCGAGGCGGGGAAGTTATAAAAGGGAGGACACTTTGATGACGCGTGAGAGATTTGCGTTCCCAGGACGTTGCGCGGCGGCATGCGTATAGAGCAGGTGCCGCGGCGTCGCGGTGTCAAAGACGCGCGTCATCATCATTCGATGATTATCATCGACAAATCCTTTCGCGCGGCCTCTCGTCGGCGAAAATTCGGTAAAACGTGTCGGGGATGGGGGGAAGAGGGATACCGACCAAATATCTAGCTTATCGGGTTACTGACCAAATATTTCGCATCCATTAACCGAAGACGGGCTCGCAGTTTACTCGCGCCACCAAATTTAGTTCACGACATCGTCACGCGTACGACGACGAACGGTTTGAAGGAAAACGCCCTCGCGTCTATATACGAATCTCCTTTTAGAAAATCGAATTACGCGCGTTTTGATTTTCGAAATCTACAACGAATCGCGGATCGCGGCGTCTATAGGAAACGAACATCCAAAACATATCACGATTACGCAATCAATACACTTGTTGTCGAACACTTTTTACACGATCGACACGATAACAAAGTATTTATATTATCGTCATCGTTGTATATTATCGATTTCTACAATCGTCGTCGCGAAAGTGTCGGACGGCGTTTCAGTCGACATCGATCGCACCGATATGCGCGCATAACACACTCGGGAATCATATCTGTACACGGTCGACTGTGGTCACCCTCGATTTATAAACGCAAATCGTCCGGAAAATATTATCGTCCGGTCTGTACAGAGACTGTACGACGTCATAATAATAATATAAGTACTCGGAATACGTCGTGCAGGTATAGCGCGCGCGTTACGTCGACTGCAACTGCCGCGGCGAACGTTTATATAATGTCACGTAGACGTTACGTGCGTCGTCGTTCGAGTACGCGATTATTCAGACTTGTCAAATAAATGAAGAGTGCCGCCGTGCTGCGAACGAAGATATACGCGCAGGCGCGAAAGTTTATTATGTATATATAATATATATATATGTGTGTTATATACATAGAGTATATAATACGCGTTATAATAATAATGTTATTGTTGTCGTGCTGGCGACAGACGGAATCGCGGTCGTACGCGCCGCGCATGTACACGATAATATATACACGTATTTATACGTAAAACGCATTGTGTACAGCACCTGTCAACCCTACGCGCGAGCGCTGGCCGCCGCCGCCGCCGCCGCGAACACATACCTGCAGGATGCCAGGATACGCGTCGGACAATGGGCCCCGTCGTCGTCGTCGTCGCGCGCGCGTTTCGGCGTTATCGCCACCGAGGACTATACGATAACAATAATGGTAGTAAACCATACATAACTATATATTACGACCGCGAGAGATACCCTTTGCTGATGCGAGCGCGCGCGCGCGAGCACGTACCCCTTACTGTGTTATTATTATACGTCGTATATTGTTGTGAGAGTATACGTATATTCGCGCGTCGAATAAACGTCGAAAACACAGTAATAATTATTGATAAGTCGATAAAAGATCTTTTATACGTATATGTATTATATAATACCTGTGCCGCGCGCGGTGTGTCCTTTTTACGATCGCGCGTGTGAGGGATGGTTCGGCGGGGGCGCGATTTGCCCGCGGCGGGGTGGCGTTACACACCTATTCTACACACGTCGTTTTCGTAATAAATTTGCGCGCCGTCGTATTTTACCTTTACACTTTTCTCTCGCCCTCTCTCTTTCTTTCTCCGCAGATAATTCAATTCACACCCCGCGCGCGCAGCGGGCTACGTTTCAATACATATTTTATGAAATCGTACAAATTACAACGACAGTCGCGTGTGAACGCGATAAAGATAAACGAATGGTTTTTCTCGTTTTCTCGTCGTGCGTAACAATGCGAGCGCGCCAAACGCGCAGTGTAGCGGCGCGACGTTTTTTCCGCGCGACGTTTTCGTAATATTTATGAAAATCGTGTATCGGCATAGTTGCGAAACAAAGGGTTTTGAATTCTATTTCTGGGAGGAACGCAGAGACATTTTTCTCCTCGGGCCCCCCGAAACATAATCCCGGCCACGCGCGGTCGCGACGATACAGTTTTCTATTTTTATCGGAGACACGGCACCGACCAACGGCTTACGAATTTCGAAACGCGGCTCGTTTCCGTGCCCGGACGCATATTATGGGAGACGCTTAATTTTTACGACCGTTTCTCGCGGGCGGGGCGGAGAAGGCGAGCGCGCGGTCACATTTTTTCCGCGGGCGTATATATTATTGTTTTTTATTATAGTAAAAATTGTGCGGAATTTTACGACGACGGTCGCGACGCCGCGCCGCCGCCAAGCGCGTTTTATGTGTACACACGCCGCGGCGGCGGCCGCGCGCGCATACGTATTACGGGCAGGTATACCCGGTAGAAGGCGCACACAGGTGTGTCTGGCATAAGTTATTAACTCCGCGTCCACTGCACATGTACGTATAATATATTATGCGCGCGCGTATACCTAGGTGTTTTCTAAATAGATCGTTAATCGGTTAATATACGCGTTTCTTTTCTCGCACGTCGATACTATCGCGCGCAGACCGTTTATACATTAAAACATCGCAGTAAACGCTTGACGACGACGACGACCGCGCGACGTGTAAACCGTATATACGTATGTGTGTGTGTGTGTATAGATTCCGAGTGAAGCGACGAGGAACGCGCGTGTATTGATTTTACAACGATGTGTGCTTTTTTTCTGCTCATGTCTGTCGTCACGTTTTCGGTCCGATTTTCGACTTGGCGGACGGGGCGCACGACGATAGAAAACGACGTAGTCCACGGGGGAGGGTCGATGCACGCGGAATCGGGGGAGGTCATTTTTAAAATTTCCTCTTTCGTTGCGGATTCAATACGTTTCGCTCGAACGCGGAATCAAAGTTTATTTCGTAGTCGTAACGCTGTTGTTGTCGGTTATCGGTCGCGATTTCAGATATCGTCCGACCGTAATAATTATCGCGCGCGAGACGATGACGGGGAACGCGAGACAACAGACCGAGTAAAAAGTCGTCGACGGACGATTGTGACGGAAAGTTTTTCAAACGCGCTTGCGGTTTTTACCGGTTTAAAGACACGCGCGGGGCTAAATCGATGGTCGGGGTTATATTATACGACTGCAGTTTCCTAGTCTCGCCGCCGCCGCCGTGTACAGTTTGGATATTCTTACGTATTCTAACGCGATAAACAAATAAGTATGTCATAGTAATAATCGATTCACTGTGGTTTTTGTATATTAATATTATTTTCCGTTTGATTCGACGACGACGCGCAGTTCCCCCGCGACGGTGTTTAAAATCTGTACGGCTTTATCAAAACGATTTCACAATAGTATATAACGATATTATAATATTCCGATGTTTATTCGTACGAACGCGGCCGAACGGACTACCGAAAAACGGTAGCTATCTCGTTTTCGGGTGGCGATAATAATAAGTATTATAATATTTAGTCTGTCGACGCGAGATACGGTCGGAATGATATATTGTTTTTATCGTTTATTATTATTTTATTTTTTCCAAACCGAAACGACAGATCGACAACGCGCGGTGTGCGGTTACACGTTCGTATAAATAACAATAATATATAATATAATTTAGTTTATATTGTGCGAGTCGATATAACGTACAACGATACTACGTTTTATAGTAATTATGTATATTATGAGGTCGTCAGCCGGACGTTTACAGCGTCGTCACCTCGTGATTTCACCGTAAACTGCATTAATGAACCGAAAAAGTGGACATGACGTGTCGGCGCACACGTCGGACGTAGTCTCCACTCGAGCGAGTGTGTCGCCGCGCGTCGGGATGTGTTTTGTCATTATTCCACGTGAAAGCGATTATTATCGCGCACGCACGTCGTGTGTGTGTGTGTGTGGTATAAACGATGTCGAGCGGAGCCGTTTATTTTTAGTCGTTTAGAGTTGTGAAAAAAATGAAAAGCCGTCGGACGTTTCACGATTTTGACGCGCGCGCGCGTGTGATGAAAACGAACGACGATTCGCCGCGATCGGATTTTATACGGTCCGACGGTTTCGCGGAACTTTGCTGCGCGAGCGCGTTTTTAATCGCGTTAAAAGTGTGTTTTTCGCGATTAATTTGGAATTTTTTTTCACATCACCGATATTATATTCTTTCGTCGTCGTACGGTTATAATAATTCGTTTACCCGATCGCGTTTCAAACGACGACGTTCGCAAATACTACGGATAACGAGTATAATTTATAACAGACGGTAAACGATGAAATTTGAATTTCCAACGCTAAATAAACGTTTAAAAACTTTCGAGCATTGTGTCTAAATAAATAGTTTTGAAAGTTTTATAAAACGGTTTTGAATAAATCGTCGACGAACAACACACCGCAATATCGTTTTGTTTTGGTTTTTATTATTATTATTATTATTATTATTATGATTCGAATCAAACGTTGTAGTTTTGACATACTTTGGACGCCGCGCGCCGCCGCGTCGAAACAAACGTTCGCGGAAAAAGCAGATTTTCGTACTCGCGTGAACAATAATGATTTTCGTCACTATAATCGTATATTTTCGAACAATCCGTAAAACGAGCGCGAAATATGTTTTCACGCGCGATCTCCACAATATACAAGTTATATTTTCGTGCGTTTCAAAACAGCGGTCACTATCCTGTTATTTGTTTTGTCGCACTGCGAAGTAATATGAGATTCAATACCTGTGTAAAACGACCGTTTTTTTTTTTTTTTTTGCTCTCGTTTAAACTATATTTATTATATTCGTTATGAAACATTTTCTAAGACGTTTTCAAGCCGCGGATTGACGATCGAAATTCGCGCGGTAAGACTGGATTTTTCTTATCGCCTTCGCTGCGGTATTTCTATCAAAATAAACGTAAAAGAAAAATTCACCGATAATGTTTTTACAAAAAGGGGAAAAAAAGGCTACGACTCTGCGATTCCGGATATTATTACGCATCCCGAAATCGACGAATAGTATCGATAACGATAATAGTTTATCGTTTTCGATAGTCAAACTCGGCAATCGACACGATTTGTTTACATTTGTTTTTTGTACTATATCGGATTAATTATTGTTTTTCGCGCAACCGAAAGAAGATTTCAACGTACGTTTCGTGGAAACCCTAATCACACGAACCGATCGTTTTCTCGAATAAAGACCGCGGAATCGGCCGAAATGATGGGCCGTTTCGCTTCCCGATCGTCGACGACGTTTTGATATTTCGACGGTCGGAATTGGCAGAAAACCGCCCCTATTTTCTATACGACCCGTAAGTACGATATTATATGTGTCTGGGCTATATATTATATATTATTTTATACATAATATTATTATGCCGCGCGCGCGCGACGTGTCGGAAAAGATCTTTCGCGCGCGTCGATTTATCGATATAACGGTCTATGAATGGGACGTCGTCGTCGCGAGGTGTAACGAAATCCATTTAAAAACGTACGGCGACGACGTACCGCGTATATATACGTATATTATATTATGTATAATGCCGTACGCGTATCGCGTGCACATTGAATTCCAGCGAAATTGGTTCAAAGTTGTTGACGTAATTCTCTCTACACACACATGTGCGTGTCGTCAAATATGACGCAGATCCAAAATTAATGTACTTAAACGTACACACGCCGTCGGGGCTCTCCTCCGCCGAGTCTATTGTACGGCGCCATGGCTGCCATGGCGGCGAGGAGAACGTAAGAAATCCCATTAAGTCTTCGGAGCATTCCCTTAATGGCTGAACAAACAAATAAAATATACGTACTTATAGGTAAACTATACGTATATATATATACGCTGCCGAAACGCGACTGTTAAATATTATAATAATTCAGTTCGCGCTCCGCGGCGTTTACTATACACGCCTGTAAACGTTGCAGTTATCGTATCATTTTTTAGCGAGCGCGCGAGGTCGTCTCTACGGATTATTACGCGCGCGGTCAACGCGTTTCGAGGTTGCAGACGTGATAACGGTGTCGTAAAGTGCATTCGAGAGCGAGAGTGTTCGACTATACTTCTTTTTTTTTTTTCGATTCCCAACGCTCACTACACGTGGTGTATAGTACTTTTGATTTCAGCGTATCAGTAACGTACTTTAAATATTATACACGTTTTCACGAGTGTGGTTTATCTCCGACAGCAGACATTATTGCTTCTTCTTTTTTTTTTATAACGATTATAAATCGTAAGAGAAGGACGATATTATATTATAAAATATCGTCGTCCTTTGCGAAGCGCGATCGATCGGATTTCAGGATCACGAGAGAAAAACGCGTTTGCTGCCGCCCGGAAAGGAACGACGACGAGCCGAGAAATGTGTATTGTTCGCGTTTAATATTGTTACTAACACGCAATAATAAAATTATCGTAATCGTATTTTTTTTCTTCTCTAGTTCGAAACACGAATTCACGTCGTCGTCGTCGGAGGGACACTTGTTTTCGCCAACGGACGAGCCTATACGTATAGGTTTCACCGCGACTTTCGCCGCATCGCGTGCGACGACGGTTTCTCGAGTGACGCGGCACAGAACGGGGTTTCGCGCGGCGAAAAAATTCAGTTAACGTTTTCAAACGGGCGACGAACTGCGATTTCGTAAGATTTAACGATAATATTATTCGCATAGTCAATATACATACCCGCAGGATAGCGTTCCCGAGGTGAGAAAAAAGTCGTCCCGACGACGGTAAAAATATATTACACGCGGGTTATAGCGTTTATAATATTCACGACGACGCGACGTTACAATAATAATATTATCGATTGCAAAGATTTACATTTTGATCGCGCAACACGTGACGCGTACTGTTCGCGACAGTAGTCATCGTACACACAACAATACGCGTTAATAATAATATTATGATAAAAACGGCGCGTCGTTCAAACCAAAGGAAGTAATTAAGTCGAGGCCGTTGGAAAACGTGACGATTTCTATTAGCCGTCCAATTATACGTATTATGTACGTACACCTATATACCGCGGCCGCCGCCGTCGTCGCCGCGCGCCAATAACGCGGCGGCGACGGCGGCGGCGGCTGTCGGTCTATTTACTTTTTATTTTTTCTTTTCTCTTTCCCTTTGTTATTAATATTTCGCTAAACCATATTATCCTGAAATAGTGCGACTACGTGTTAAACATTCTCGGAGATTAAATTCTTACTTTTAGAGCCCATTAAGTATTGTTTAATCTACATTTTTTTTTTCCCTCTTTTTATTGTGATTATATTCCCTTAGTGCTTTAATCCGCATTAAAGCCGAACAATAGTTTTTAATTTACTTACACACTCGAAACGTCTGCGAGACTTTGAGCGCGCGCGCGGTAATAATTGTTTTCGAATTCGGTTTGTTGTTTTACGTACTTTTTCCGCAGTCGTACGAGAGAACACGCCGCCGCGCCGTGCCGCCGCGTGCACACGCGCGCGTATTGTCGTTTTGTTTTAATACGGTCGTTTAATTTAAAAGTTTGGAACGAATTTTTTTTTTTTTTTTTCTGTTCACAGGTACAGACGTATTACAGACGCGCACGTATTGGTACATATTTCGCAGCGAAATTCAAAATGTCTATTATTAACTTTCGAAGCGAGTTAATCCGTTGCGTATTATTTATAGCGCGGAACAAAGGAAACGTTTAAAACACCGTCCGGTACGGTATGTGTTCGGAGATGCACGCACCTGTGTACGTACACTTTTCGTAATTAAAAATCCGTCGCTATCGATCGCTCGAATATATCATAATATTGATTAACGTTTTATTAATAATCGGTATAAATCAACGAACAATCCGACGGACCATGCCCGTCATAATATAGGGTAGTAGATTACGCAGTTGAGGATTCGCGAGGTCGTAATTTTTTTTCGGCACGCGCCCTATTCGTTTAACGCGGGTTTCGGTAAAGCTGGGCGGGGAGGACGTCGTTCTACTGTATCTAGTAAAAAAGTGACTAGTGTAGTCGAAATCGAAATATATACCGTTTGAGAAATAACCGAATGATATTTCTGTTTATAAATTCTAACGCGACTTATTTTGTTAACGTCGAATATCGAATCGACGATCTATTGTATAATAATATAATATAATCACTGATATCGGTCGTGATATCTCCGAGAGCATTTCGATCGATAGGCGAGTACGTGGAGTTTCGACGTGGAAAACATAAAAAGCGTATTGTTTTGTTACAGAGACGAGGCTCCCGGGATCGTAGATTTGTCACTATCCAGACGTTCGAAAACGCGCGCGTCAGTATAGTATCAATGTTCTCGGTTCGCGCGGCACGACGGATACCCATCGTTACAGATCTCGGGAGAGAGAGAAAAATCAAATCCCAAGTCGGTGGCTTGGGACCCGCAGTTTGGAAAAACTGCACGAGAAATGCATTGGATTTGTTTTTTTTTTTGTCCACGATAAAAAGGAGAAGTTCCGGCACTTTAAATTTAGAGACGCGAAATACCTATAAAAACTATAGCCGTCGTCGTCGAGCAGCCGCTCGCGACGGCGTGCGCAGAGTTTCCGATCGCAGACCGATAACCCTCGCTAAAATCGGTCTCGGGAATGTACGTGTTGCGAG
Source organism: Drepanosiphum platanoidis (assembly GCA_948098885.1). Taxonomy (NCBI): domain Eukaryota; kingdom Metazoa; phylum Arthropoda; class Insecta; order Hemiptera; family Aphididae; genus Drepanosiphum; species Drepanosiphum platanoidis. Next base: position 18,234,053 of record OX402533.1, read on the forward strand.
TTTCGAATAGTCGCGCGGCCGACACCGCTGTTATTCGCCGCAGCAGCGCCGATTAAAACGCGCCGAGCCGACGACACGCGTATCATACGTAAATACGAGTATATACTCGTATATATATAAATACGTTACATCCGGGATGTTCTGTTTTACGGGGCCGCCTCAAAAGCATATCAATTTCGTACTGAAAATTCAGTAGGCTCTATGTGTACTTATTAGATTTCGAACGAGCCGAGCTCGATTTTGTTTTTTGATTTTTCTGTAATCATTGTGTTTTCGCGCGTCCGTAATCGTTGTGTTTTCGTTATAGAAATATCGTATGTCGTTCAGATATTAATGATACACCGCTGTTTTCGTGTACCCAAACAGGGGCAAAATGCGACACCGTGTCGGCGTGTAATAATTAAATTATATCGAACGCGTACGCCGCCGCCGCCGCCGACAACGCACGGCGACCCTAACGTAAAAACGTTTAACAATCAAATCGTTCGGAATAGTAGTCAACAATTGCCGCGTTGCGCAATCGCCGCGCGAGGAGGACTTTCGCGAGCGACGACGTTTACACGCCATCCGGGCGATTCAGAGCTACACACGAAGACGATGACATTAATTAAAACCGCGGTAATAATTAGGTACGCTGTTGTTGTTTTTTCACTCGATTAAAGTATTAAAAAATTTACAGGTCAACGGGACCGAGTGAATCGAGAGTGAAAAGTTACCTATGCCATTCGGATATAAGAATTAACATCCAACTATATACGTAATAAATGAACCGCTTTTTCTCCTACTTTGAGCTATGAAATGTAAGAAGACCGGCCAGATGAAAACCGTAAGCCCTTCCCTCCGATACGATATGATTATCGATTCGAAATGCGGCGGCGGCGGCGACGACGACGACGACGACGAAACAGGTAATATTTTATGACGCACTTTAGGCACGCGGCGGCGTTCGAAAAATACGATTCTGCGAGCCGTCCGCGTTTTATCCCTACGGGGACGTGCCCGCAGACTGGAAGTTCGGTCGCCGCGCCATGCGGGGCCCGGGACGTTCGTTTGCGCGAAAGTTTCGCCGGCGTTTTCGTGATATTATTTTATGACGAGCCGTTATCGGTCGAGGAACGGACCCGTCTCTGGAAATCCGGATTTTCGGTACCCCGGAGTCGGTAAATAAAATTCACCATTGCCAATAATTTCTCCACCACGTCATAATATATAAAAAATATAATAGATAAATACATAATATAATACAATACGATTTGATTGTTGAAAACGGTATCGAGACGATTCGTCTCGCCACTCGATATCATTTATATTCGTTAAAAACTCGTATAATCGTAACAGTGTTATAAAATACGTCCACGTATCGGTGCGAAAACGGATCGCACGATCGAGAATGAATATTTCATATCAATACGAACGTGTGCGTGGATGACTAATAAAATGTTTTTGTCGTTACAAACAACAACAGCTGCACGAGCGCGAATAACCCGAACGTTGTTGTTAATTTTTATATAAAATCGATTGAAAAAAGCCCTCGACGACGACGTACAGATTATTTCAACGCGGTAAATGTTTCTCGAATTCGACGAATAAACTATAAACACATATTACGCGCTTTTCCAATACGGCGAATGCGTTTTTTTTTTTTTTTTCCATAACGTTGTCGACGTTATTTTATTATTTTGTTAGGCATTACTCTTTTTTCGACGTGTAGACAATAAAGAAACGGATTGTCATAATGTTTGGCGGACGAATAGAATAATATTATAATTTCTGTTTAACCAACAGAAGTCGTAGTTCACGTTGTTTCATTTCGACCTGTATAAATACTCAAAGAGTTCACGACGTATCGTGTCGCGGAATTATTTCGGTAACGCGTCGTCTTCGATAAGTCAGAGATTTTATTTTTCTCCCCCATTTAAGCCAACGCGGCCGAACAGTCCTCGATTCCCAGTCGCCGCCGGACCGTGCGTGATGATTTATAAAAAAAAAAAAAATCCGTACGTATTTTCTGTTCACACCGACACGATAAATCTCCCGGCACACGAGCCGCCGCCTCGCTCCACCTCCCCCTTTGGCGTTTTATCTCGTCCCGTCGTCGTCGTTTCAGTCGTTTGCTTTTCCCGAGAAACCTTCTGAGAAATCTTAAGTATAATAATATTATATAAAGACGCGCGACTCGAGTGCTTATAGCGTTTAATTTTCAGTCTGTTGCCGCGGCGGCGGCGGCGTGTATATACGTATACGAGGGCGCGCGCTCGGTACGCGGGTGCTGCGACGCGGAACAGCGTTTCGATATTTTATGCTGCGAGAGGGGCACGGGGGAAAAATGTCTTTCCGAGCACGGCGCGACGGCGCTCCGTAAAGTATAGTGTTTCTCGGTCTCGCGCGCCGCAAAATCTAAAATTCAAATGGAACCTTTATCGAGAGAAATTTAATTTTCGTCGGCCCCCCGCGCGCCGCGCCAAAGGAGCGACCGACTTATTCGCGCGACGGCCAATACATATTTTATACGGCGAACCAGTAGCGGATCCGAAGGTTAGGGGTAGATTAAAAAAAAAAAAAAAAACCGTCTCCTCTGCAAATCGTTTCTGACGCGTTCGTAGTTTCGAATAAAAATCACCAAACGAAAAAAAACCTGTTGATAGTGTTTCACGATTCGTTTTGATTTTTATACCTTCCTATCAGACTCGTTTTCGGGCATTCGATTTAGACCGATCGAATTCGCTTGGTCGTGCGATCTCACAATAATAATATTATCGTGTCTACGTTTTCGGCATGAGTTTGATGTTCGCCCTCCTTGCAATGTTCGCTCTCTCGCCTTCCGCGCCTCGTCACCGTCTCGCTATTGTTTTCCGTCGATACGAGTCGTCGTCGTCGTCGTACGTTTATTATTCGACGTCGTCGCCCTCAATACCACGGCGGACCGCGTGACGCGCGCGGAAAGGAAAGCAAGACGGGGAAAACGCAACGCTGTGCGTTGAAATTACCGGCCGCCGCGCGCCGTACAGTGTAATGCCTGAAAATTGCGTGTTTTTTTTTCTTCTTTTCTTTTGTTCGGACGTCACGAGAGAAACGGCGAGTAGAGAAAAGAAAAAAGAACGCTCGTACGTCCGACGATTCTTCGGCGGCGGCGCGCGACCGCGAAAATTCTCTTTTATTTTTACCGAATCGGCCGAGCCCGGTCGGTCGCCGTTTGTTATGCGCGTGCAACGTGTCGTCGCGGGCCCCCCCGTCTCTCGCATTGTCTGCCGTAATGACACGCGCGCGTGTATAGTAATAACAATTTATTATCACAGTGTTTTACTATTACTGTAGCGCCGCCGCCGCCGCCGCCGCCGTCTCGCCCGGTCACGATGGAAACGGCCATGAATAGTCGCCGCGAGTGACGGACGGCCCGGCCCGGCGGCGGCGGCGACTATGAAACGACGACGTCGTCTCTGATTATGTTTCGAGTGTTTGGACTGTGTTTTGACGTCTTGTTCGAGTGTTACAAGCGTTTACAAAACGGTCGAGAACGCGTTCTCTACACCTGCAGCGACGTGTGCGGCGGCGGCGATTCGGTCTACGGACGAAGCGTATTTTTACTACCGGCGCGAGATAATATATAAAAAAAAAAAAAAACGCACGCCGACGTTTGCCTACTCGTTTTGGGACCGGGACGAAAAGAAGCATCTAGCAATATATTCGATATTACGCTGTGACGAAACGAAACGTGTCATTATTAATTTTATCGACGTCCGAACGATGTGGCCGAAAGTGTCGATGAAAAAGGACCGATCTGAAAACGTCGCGATGTAAAGAGGTCGCGAAAAAACCTACGCTCTCTTGCCGCCGATAAATCGAAACGGAAAATCGTTTCCGCTCGGCCGGTGAAAACACAATACGTAAACGGCGCCTACTATATTTACGTGCGAAATTTAAAAACGAGCTTTTTGTCGTACACACTCTGGTCAAGTATGAGAACAGCGGTAAAATTATTCGCATAATAATCTAGTCGCCGTGCCGGGGAGGTCGTTTTTGAAATTCCTTCTACAGTTTTTCCAATAAAAGCGAGAGAAATCGACGAGATTTTTCGTAAATAGAATAGAATATATTTTTTCGAAACTTGAAACTTTCACCGAAACAACTCGCATTACCGTTGTCTAGAGATGGTATATATATCAAGGAATTTAGATATTTTCCATTTTTTGTATATTACTCGTAGTTGGTCGACATTTTCTTGGTTTTTTTCATAAAACTTTCGATTGCATTATTTTAAGCTCTCGGAAAATGTATTGCGAGATTCTTCGCAAGTCGCGCGTCCCCGTAATGGTCTTTAATATCGGAAAATCGGCGTATTAGGGACCGAAATTGACTCGCGCCGGGCTCGACCGGAAATTGGAGTCTGCGAACGGAGGGGATACGGTATCGCACAATATATCGTACGGAAAATACCGATCTCGGCGCCAAAAACCGTCTATATACGCTCGTCCGGGACGACGCGAAATCGGAATCGAGACGTTCTCTGCTGCGAACTACGCGCGTTAATAATTTTATACTCGGTGTGCGCGCGAGGCGAGCTGCTTGCAGGCACGTCGAAAAAATCACGGCGCCTCGGGACTTGAATTTTCGATATCGGTACGACGAAAAAACAAAATTGGCTTTATGAAACGTATACAATACATTATTAACGAGGATAAAAGAATTTGTCACGCGATTTCAATATCTGGGGAGAAAAAAAGAAATAACGTTTTTCTCGATTTTTCATTCGACAACGATAAATTCGTGGCTTATCGTGTCGGTATATAGTTTTTCGGACGTCGATATCTCGCATTATTCAATCATACTATAAATACAGGCAAACGCGCGATTCCGACGAGTCTAGAAAAAGCACTTTCGGCTAAACAATTGGCACTCGGAACAGTTAATTTCGACAGCTAGGTAGGTGTACCCGTGCGGCGTAGTTCGAGGAAAACGTTTTTTTACCGAACCGCTGTACGAGTACAGTGAAATTTCAAACATATCTTTTCGAAATCCACGGTTCCATCTGCCTTCTTTGTTTTATTATTTCACATCGCATCGTGTGTTTCTCAAATAGCACAAATCGCGAACGTTCTCAATGGAAAAAAGAAAACCGAAAATGTTATGAAATCATAACACGCGAGGTTTTTTTTATGACCAGAAACGATAGTATAATATACGTATTATATAATGAAATATATTCGTTTTCCAGAGCGAAATTCATCGACTCGGAGCAGAGTTTCGAGTTTCGAAAATCACGAGCACACGGAATCGAACGATTCGCGACGAGGAGAAATAAAAACCGACCGAATCACTCGTTTTTTTTACGATCGTTTTCGTCGCGTCGACGGGGGCGATTCGCGGTCGCGCGTCGAAAACCGAACGACGCTTTATGGTTTCGCACGCGTTTCCGGTACGGGGGGTCTATCGATCCCATTAAACTCGCGGCGATTATATAAACGAAAACGGCCCGTTTTCAGAGTGCTCGGCTCACGCGGCCTCGAAAAAATCGACCGCAGGCATGGCCCGGAGGAAACGTCATCGTTATCGCGTTTTCGACGCGAATTCCCGATAAATCATGCGGTGTTTGTTAAAGGCTCGTCGGGCGAGGACATTATATATCGACGTTGGTGCCGCGAGAAACGACAAAGGCCGCGCATATTTCGTCGAATTCGATAAAGCGAGCCGTCCCGTCGATAATTATTATCGTCACTGCACCGTTTCGGATCGCCGTAATAACATTATCGCGGGAGGTCTGGTGCCGTCTCCGCGGCGGCGGCGGCGGCGGCGGCGGTCACTCGCGGCGTCGCATTGTTCGTGTAATGCAATTATTACGCTCGAGAATCGTGCGTTTTTTTTTTTTTTCCTTTTCATTTTCGATTCAAAACGTCTGACGTGCGACGGGACACACGAACCACGCGTTATATTATATACGTTATTACACCGTCGTCGTCGTAATAATATCGACCGCACGCGTATTCGGGGGGCGGGAAGAGGAAACGGTTCGGCGACGTAAAAATTTCGGTCGGTATGTATACGCTCCGGAAAATTTCAAACGTAACGCGGACAAAGCTGCCTCCGCGATTACCACGTACGTTTATTTTTTCAGATCTCATCGATCTGTGTGTGTGTACTGTGTCGTTGTCTCTCTCGGACGCGCATAATTCGTATCGGTCACACTCGCGCAATAAAGCTTTCGCCATGAGCACTCGTACGAAAAGTGTTTCCGATTTATTTGTGAAAATAACACGCGAGTGCGAATTAAAACAACAGTGTTGTTGTACGGGCGAGAATTGAAGAAAAATATACCGACGGCGACTTGTGCGTTATGACGTGTCGAGGTAAAAAGCGACACCACACACGTTCGTTGTGCGTTTGTCCGAACGTGTGTACGACGACGCCCGTGTATCGAATAAAAACCGTATTCGAGTGTAAACTCGGTTCACCCTATCTAGTCCGTCTCGTCTAGTGCGCGATCTCTACAAAGTTCAATAATGTTTTCGTTTTAAAAACCTTTATTTTTCAACGTAATCATATACTGAGAGAGTATGGCGCGAAAACAGTAAAAACCGGTCCGTCGCGACGACGGCGGTCAGGAATATCATTCGATTTTCGCTCGAGACGCGCATAGAGCCCGTCGTCGTCGTTTAATTGAAAAATAACAAAAAAACGGTTCTGTTTTACCAACCGCGTAATATCTCTTATGAATTTCATAAAAGGTTTTTTCTTTTCTTTTCTTTTTCAGGAGATAGGAAGAGGAAATTGTTTTTTCTGATCTGCCGCCAAAATAAAACCCGGCTTCGGATCGGTCTGCCCGCAACGTCTGAAAACGAAAGCGCGCCGTATCGTACCTATATAGGGTCGTTTATTCAATTGTCACGCGAGTACCACACACACACACACACATGTATAGATCGGTAATTATTATCAAACGTTGCCCTTTGTCCGCGGGTGAAATTTAAACTGGATAGGGTAAAATTTAACCATTAAAATGTGCATGCGCACATGGTGTTTAGTATTGTAGTCTCTCGTACCTACTGCACCTTTCGTCTGCCCGCCGTTGCAGCCCGTCGTCGGTTACCTATAATAATAATAATAATGATAATAATAATTATTATGACAACGACGATATTATAATGATTCCGAACTCTATTCGTTCTATATCGCCGGGCCGGGGGTGGCGGCGGCGGGGGCGGCGAGGCGTTATCTCGTCGGAACATTCGCCAAATAAAACATCGCGCGCGCGCGCGCGCTCGCACTATTACTTAATTATTAAAATTTAATAACGACGATCGAAGATAAAACGCCGCGCGGATGATATACTCGCGCCGTAAATGGGTGATGTAATACGCGATACGTGCGTATTGTGTGTGTGCGTTTATCATATTTTATATAAATAGCATTTAAAATTAGAACAATGTTATATACCACACGGGGCCACGTATATGACCACGTCATACCACGTGCGTCGTCCGCGCGACGCGTATAAACGCGCGTTTTAGATTTTTAATAAACGCGAACGATCGCGTTATAATAATAATATTAATAAAATATCATAATATCGTATAACGCGAGCCGTGTGGTCCGGACGGAACGCCGTCGTAAATTATTATATCATAATAATAATAATAGACTGCAGTATAATAGTGGTACGCGGCTGCTGCAGCTACGCGCGTACCTAGTTTATAGTAATAGCCAGATAATATCGGCGGCGGCGGCGGTCCCGACGAATTCGGTTAGAGCAGCGTTTCCCAACTGGTGTTCCGTGGAACCTAAGGGTTCCGTGAGAGATTCGGGAAAATATAAAAATTATTTTTAGTTTCCTTATCCTATGATAAAATATCTTATATAATATATTATATTATTTGTTATAACGCGGCTCCGGACCTACGAATCCAAATTTCAGGAATAACTATGGAAAACTATGGAAAGATTCTAATCTTCTCATTAAATCTATTTTAGAGTAATAAGAGAAAAATATTAAATTTTAAACTTTGATATGATCATTTATATTTTAAAATACTGTAATAGTTATAAACAAAATACAATGTTAAAACCGTCTTAACTATGTTTTCTTTAATTTTATTAATGACACTTTTATGCCGGAAGTGTCAAAAACCCACTCATTTCAGTGTACAAAACATATGTGTGCATTACTATTATAGAAAAAATATGGGGTTCCTCAAAATGTTCAAGCTCCTGCAAGGGTGGTTCCGCAAGTAAAAGAAGTCGGGAAACGCTGGGTTAGAGTAGTAGGCGCTGTTCGATTTTCCCCGCGACCGACCGACCGCAAAAACTACGAGAACGAATCCCACGCCGCCGCGTAATATTATTAGTGCTCGTTATTTATTATAATATTATAGACGGATATATATCGAATTCGGAAAAAACGCAAAACTATAGAGTTGGATCAAACTCGATTTCTCGAACCACCCTCGACTTTTCCAACGATATCATACTGCATAATGGTTTGGTTCCAAACCGCGCTCGGAAGAAATTATTTCGCTTCGCTTAGGTGATTATTAGGGCTCGGATTTTGTAGCAAAATAAATCCTTAAGAAAGCATTTGAAGTAGCCGAAAAAAGCAAAAAGAAGCATTTATTAAATTTAATTCTAAAAAAAAACAAATTTCAATTACACATAAAATTAAATATTAAAAAAGGAATTTACGACCACACATATTTGGTCAAGATACTTTCATTAGAACTCATTCTATTGGGTGCTGCTAATATATTATTATATTATTTATACGTAGAAAAAGACCTTTCCACATCGACCGATGTAATCCATGCATATTTCATATAAACTAAATCATTTAAATTACACTGTTATGATTATTCATTACAATTTCGGCACAATAACGATAGTTATTTTATCATTCATACGTTTATTACTGGTTTTTTCACTGGTTTGAAAATTTCTGGCAATAATGATTTATAGTCCAAGTATAATATACATGAAAAAAAGTTAAATTTTCAAGAAAAATATGTAAAAATTAAGAAAAAATAACCAAATAGGGGAAAAAGCAATAAAAAGCAAGTTTTGTGGAAAAAAGCAAAAAAAAGTTTACTTCATTGAAATCAGAACGATTCAAAACGTATTTATCTATGAGAATTATCTTTCTACCGAGCCCTAGTGATTATAAATTATTGATTTTTTATTTCTCCTAGGAAATGTTCGTTTCCGAGCTCACAGACACACTCTACTCGCGATCGAATGATATATTCGCGTTATAAATATTACTATATTATGCGTGTTCGTCCCGACGACGTCGTATAAAATAATGTGCGCAGCCCGCGCGCGCGCGCGCGCGTGTGTGTGTGTCGACGATTTCATTAGTGTTTTCCGGCAAATATCTACGACACAATAATTGAATCGCCGCGTAATGTTTCGGACGATAAATAACAACTATTAAATTCCTAAATACTCTCGACCGCACACGTCCGGGCGTCGCGGACAAGCCGAATTCCGCGGATAATCCGCGAGACGACCGGAAAACGTTTTCCGACCATTCGTATTTACACCCCCCCCCCCCCCACCCCAGCGTGTCGGTGTAGTTTTTTCGCCGAGTAATTACGAATTACCCGCGATACCTCGAACGAACACGTTTGAAACGCGCGTCTGTACGACAAAGACACGAGAGCGACGATTGGTTTTTCTTTTTTTTTCGTCGTTTACTCGGATAGAATTGTTCGCCCCTCGTGATATATGGCGCGCGAACGATTTCGTTTTGGATTTCGCGCGAGACAAAGGCGCAGAGAGAAAATCGCGACCGACCGCGTGACGCGCGCTCGCGCATGTGCAACGAAGTTACGTCATAATGTATATACATAATATAATAAGTATATATTATATATATCGTTTCCGTTCGTATAATATACACGCGCGCGTGTGCGTGCGCATATTTTATGTGTTGTGTACGCGAACGGACGACGAGACGGCGCGACTGCTGCGCGTTTCGAGAACCGGAAAAAAAAAAAAAAAAAGGAGAGAAGAAAAAAAAAGTTTAAACGATAAAATCGCATTACGCGCGCGCGCGCGCGATAATCTCGCGCCGGTTTTTTTTTTTTTTTTCCTCTCCTTTATACTATACTATTACTACGCGCGTCTCTCTCGCGGCGAACAATATTCTCTCTCGCGGACGATTTATATATAATTTTTTTTTTCTTTTAGCCCCGACCGCAGACGAGGTCAAGAGCGAAAATAGTTTTGACGAGGCTGTCCATTATATTACGAACGTACACAGGTGCGTTACGTATACGCGAGCGCGCGCGTGTGTGTGTGTGTATATAAACATATTATAGTACGTCGGCTAGGCGCCCTCCTAACGCCGCGACTTGCTCGCCCGTAACCTTCGTCGTCGTCGGTTGTGCAAAACAACACGCGTCTCAAACCGTGTCCTACACCGCGCAGAGGATACGGTTAAAATAATATAATACCGCGACGACGACGACGAAAAAAAAAATAGTAATAACGATATTCGCGTCGGATTGGAAACAAACGTTTTCGCTGACATCACTCGTGAACGCGCATAATATACGCATATTATCGTTATACGTTTACGTGCTGCGTACGTGCGCGCCGGTAATAATATTACGATATCGTATACGGCGTATCGCGGGCGTGTGCGGCGGACTCTGGTCGCGGAAAAGCGCTCCTTTTAACAAAAAAAAAACAATATAAACACCCCCTCGAACAACAACTCTCTTGCGACCACTACACAACATATACGTATAGGAACATATTATTAAAATTACGCGTACAGTAGTTCGACACCTATACCATCATTATATAACGAACGGACTCAAACCATCGTCGTCGACAGCCATCTCGATCCAACTTTTTAATTTAAAAAGTAACTCATTATAATTATTAAACAATAATATTTATAATTGAACATTAGGCATATCAAACTGGACGTGTATTATTGATACTAAATCCTCTCACGTGTGTTCAACCCCAACAGCTACGGACATTTATAAGGACCAGAAACCCTTCCCTGGATAAACTAATATTGTAATAAGGTTCGCCGACCACGTTAAAAAAGCTTTGAAAACGCGTCTTTACAATATGTTTTCACTATCGTCGGAAGAAAAAATGCGTGGAAGGATTTCCAAAACGTTTTCGTCTCCTCGTCGTCGCGACGATAAAGATTTATTTCTATAATTCGATCGTGTCCTTTTGGGGAATAATCCTCGGCAACGGGGGGGGCAATGTTTTTGGTATTTTCGGATTGTCATTGCTTTTTGCGCGCTGACGAACCGTATTTTACAATATTTTCGCGGTCCGAACACCAGGCGAGTACCTAGTGTTTTTTCCCGCTTTTTAAGCACACAGCGTTGTAAAATCTCGCGTCTCGCAAAGGTCGTTTCTTTCATTTCGGTCCACGCGAGCTCGACTCCTATCCCGTTTGAAATATTCCGACGTTAAAACCCACAACGATATTTATTTACTACGGCCGAAAGGCGCAACAATTATATTATATTTTCGCAAACGCCGAGTAAATAACGAGTGTACGGAATGGTTTTTTTTTTTTGTTTTTCGTATACGTATATCACAATAAAGCCGCACGAAAGTCTTTATTATTTATTCCGGCCGCGGGTAAATTTGAATAAAGTTCGCGTTCCAGCGTACCTTACACGTTATTATAGTAGGTGGGGTCGGTTTGTTATTTCCGATTTCGCGGTCTCGAAAAGAAATATAATTTTTGTTTTTGGAAAACGCGCGCGCGTGCGGTTCGAGCGACTACGAGCCGAACACGCGAGTGTGGTCGCGTTATTGCGCCAAACATATTTATACGTATATTATATACTTTTGATTCGTATCTAACCGAAAAGGTTTATGGTAATCGACAGCTGGTGTATAATAATACGCCGAACGGACGACTTTCGATGGCGATATAAATATTGTTTTGTCGGCGCGAAATCCTGATATCCGTAAAGACATTATTTTTCGCTCTACCAATTGGAGCGACGCGGCCGTCATAAAATGACGTTAAAAAAAAAAGAAAGAAAAGTGGTGCGTTTCGAGCGAGTGTAACGCGAGCGTAACTGTTCGCTCGCGCTTTTCGTGCGTAGAAAATCGCGACCGGATAAATGTGTCTCGTCCCCGCGTGATATACTATATATTATTATAAGCGTATTATACAGAGGACGACGACGGGAACAGTAAAAAGCATTGTCGTTTTTTTTTTCACGTGGGACGTTTGCACGACGACCGGCGCGCGCTAAAAATCACTATCGGACAGAATTTCCGCTGACCCGGCCCACGTGTCGGCAATGTTTATCAATCAAAAGACGCGTCCGTTATCTCGAGCGCGTGTACGTCCTATCGCTACGAAAGACGTCGGAAAGAGATCAAACGCACTTCGGACGCGACGAAATTCTGTTCGCAAACTGCAGAATCGACGCGGCAGACCGCGTTGTAAACGATTTGGATTTTTTCCCGATAATACTTTGATTTTACTTCGTAAAAAAATATTCGGAAATACATTAGATTTCTCTCGGAATAACTCGGTTTCGAGTGTCTAGAATTACACTTCGGGTACGCTGTTTTCGACTCCTCGAATAGATCGTACGAGTAAAAAAGAGGGAGGTTATTTCCAACGAGAAAACCGAATAAAATATTGTCGTTCAGAGTAGTAATTTGTTTATTTATTTATTACGCGTTGGCTATATTTTTTCCCCGTCTCGTTTAAATCTCTCTCGTAAAAACATCCGCGCGTTCGTCGTCTCCCCTTAAGAAAGCGACCAGATTTATAATAATTATCATACCGTCGAAAAGCGTACGTACGTATATTAAAACTAAGAAGTTTTCGTTAAATGTGCCAAGTTCTCGGAACAAATACGTACAAACTCGAGCGTCGAATTGAGTATTCCGAACATACTCGTCGGCGGTTGTTTTCAAATAGAATTCTCCGATCAGCTGTCCAACGGTCAGATTTTTTTTATTAATTTTATTAATACGAGTATAATGTGTATACTTGTATTTCCGGAAGACGCGATTGTTTCGATGGAAAAATCAACGTCATCTCGACGACCGGAGAAATCGAATAACCTAAATAATCTTCAATACGGTCGAGAACGTGGTCGGAACAACGAGGGATGTCGTCGCGTTTCGACGAAATTTTTTTCTACTTTTGGCTTTGTCCGTCGTCATCGACGTGATTTCGATTCGTCGCCGCGGGGGGAAAAGAACGACTGCGACATGCGTAACGTGTCGTCGCCGCCGTTTTTACACGATATTATATAATATTTGCACTGCGTCGCGCGTCGTCGGAACGGTCGCTTTCGATAAAAATATTCGTCGTCGTCGACGGCGGGGCTGTGTCTGCGATACAATGCAAACTGTTCACGCGCGCGTGCGTTGCGTTTTTTATCGAGGACTGTCTCGCGCGGAGACGGTAATAATTTCGTCGGCAAACGGTATACTTATGACGCGAATCGAACGTCTATAAAAGTCACCGCCGGCGTTACAAAAGAGTGCGCGTGTATTAAAATATACTGTTTATGTGTACGCCGCGTTACGGACGACGTGCAATCGAAATCGCGGCTTTATTAAACGATCGGGGGTGGTGGTGACGCCGAAGGGTCGTCGTTTCCGACGAAATCCGCGTAAAGGGTTCCGCGGCGAAACGCGGCTTTGTATAATTGACTTGTTTGTTGAAGAAAAATCATCACTCGTATACGGGGCTTTCTCTCTCTCTCTCTCTCTCTCTCTCTCTCTCTGTTTGTTATCAAAAATACGACGTGAATTTATCGTCGTTTCCAGAAAGACGCGTACAATTATTATTATTATTATACATACGACGACGACGTAATAAAGTCACAAAACGGATTTTTATCACTTTCGGTGTCGAATTCTATTATTACGTACAGTAGACGCCGCTCGCGAGACGCTCGGACCGGAACGAACCCCGCGGGCCAAGCGGGGAGGAAAAAACCTCTCGGAAGTCGACGATAAATTAATTGAATTTCAGTAAACTAAATTTTTTAGTCTAATAATAATATATACGATCATGTACTTATAAAAAGAAAGAATTAATGATAACAGTCAAATGCAGAAAACTCCAGTACTTGGGACATATTATGCGGAACAAGAGTAGATATTATGAACTTCTCCAATGTACAATCCTACAAGGGAAAATAAATAGCAAAAGATCACCTGGAAGAAGAAGAACATCATGGCTAGCCAACCTCAGAACATGGTACGAAAAAAGTTCAGTAGAACTACTCCGGAGCGCAACTATAATAGAACTCGTATATCAATGATACGATCGCCAACATCCGAAACGGATCGGCACACTAAGAAGAAAAAAAAAACTTATAAAAAAGGTCAAAACATTTTGATTTGATTTCTGTATGACGTATAATGTATATACAATAATATCTATAACGTATCGATTTATCATACTTTTGTCTTTTTTCTCCTGGATCCCTCGGAAAATTTTCGAAAATCTGCCCCCCCCCCCGTCCACGGTCGCGCGTTATATTAATGGCGAGCTTGAAATCACGGTCCCGTCGCAATGATAATAATAACGTGTCGACGACAAGAAAAACGATCACTATATTTTCCATAACGTATTTTTATAAATATAATAATAATAATAATAATAATGTTCAAACGATCTTTATGAATTTCACTGACAAAGACATATTATATTATGCCTATATCGTTCGAATTCTTCAAGCGGGGCAGAACGATGGTTTTCCACCGCCTGCGAATATCTATAAAGTGCCGGCTATAAAATGTAAGCGCGCACGACGTTCAAACGACATTTGCCGGACATCAAGTGCACGACCGGAGAAAATCGACCGCGGGAAAATAAAACTATTTTCTTCTTTATATAGCTTAAGCGATCGCGGATTTTGTAAACTGTATGTAATTTTCGCGTGTTCTATACGAACGCGTATAAAGTATTTATTTTTTTTCCCGTCGTCGCGACAACGCGGCCTCGCGGTCGAAAATCTCGACCGATTACATAATAATTATTATTGCTGAATTTTAATAATCACGACAAAGCAGCGATGATATTCGATAACGATCGCACGGTGTTGGCAAATCGTTGCATTTTCATTAAAATCGCTATAAACAATTCAAACGAATCGCGCAGCAAGACAACTAACGCGCGTACGTGTAGATGATAACGAAATATTATGCGAAATCATTGCGCTACGAGCACACTCGGAGTGCGCGCGTTTCACCTGCATTTTTTTGCGACACGCAAATTTACATTTTTTTCAGTCCGGCGTTTCTCCTCGACCTTTCGGGTCGCCACAAGATTTCGATCATCGGGTCGAATCGAAAGTTCGATAACAGCGCCGAAACGATTTCAAGGAGTCGCCGTCGTGTCATCTCGCGAACGTCACAAATTCAACGGTAATTTCCTTTTTTTCGGTAAACGCGAGTGTTCGATCAATCGGAAAGTATTGCGCACTGTCGGTTTTGCGAGTCGCAGCGAACAAAGTATATATTACGAGGCACACTCCTCGCGGTTTACTTCCAAGTGGAAAAGGCCGCGCGTTCCAGATTGGCCAAATCGATAGTCCGGACAAAACGTCACGGAAATTCGAACCGAACCGTGTGTATGAAATCTGTGGAAAAACTCCGTCTCCCGGCGATCGTGTTTTATCGTGTTTACAATACTGCCGGTCGCGGTATATTCCTCGGGCAGTCGAAACGCTGTCGTCCACGTGTCGTCCAGTTCGTATTACACAAACGCGTGCGCTACTTTCAGCGCGACTTTGACCGTGGACCCGTTTGCGTGTGCGTGTGTGTATCTATCCGCGTGATTAAAGTTATTTCGCCGACTCGCGAGGCGAGAAACGTCCGACCACGGCGACGTAATAAATTTATCCGCGCAATGTGCTCTCAAAGAGACCGTCGTCGTCGTCGCCGCCGCCTCGCCCCTAGTCGGAGAAACAAAAATTCAACCGCGGCGTCGTCGTTTATTATACGTATTACACACACATATTTATATACGTTTCGGGCGTAGAGGGTTTGTTAACTTTCACGAGTCGCGGCGTTTGTTTTGGAAGTTTTTAATCCGTCCGCGCGCGCGCGCGCGCCCGTCGATATGATAAATCGCGGCGACTATCGCGTTTGGGGAGAAACAGTTTGCAAACGGACTTTATACAATGCCGGTCGAAAAAAAACACCGTGTGCATTCGACCGTCTGGAGCGCTATTATTATGCTCGCGTCAGTGTTTAAAACGCGAAAACGAGACGTCCCAAAAAGCGCGTGACCCATAAAATATCAAATCTCAATCCGATACACCGTCGGGGCTCGACCTTTTATACAACATACGTGCCGCGGAGTCCTTGCAAATTTTAACGTATCGCCCGACCTCTGTTCGCTCGTTACGTTTTAATGCGCGACGCGGTGCTACATCGTGGCTAATTAAACGCTGTTATAATAATTAGGGTTATCGGATATTTTTTGTTTTTCAGAACCGGGATGTGAGAAAAACAAAAAAAAAACAACAAACAATCCCACATCGACTATTATCGCGATAAGTCTGAAATTTAATTACACAACGGTCTACGGAAATTATAAAATAATAGCCGGTTGGATTGTTTCGACTAGTCGAACCGTTCATGAGTCATCGATATACTAAAAATCAAAATATGCAGTTCGCAGATAACAAGTGAGTGTAATATTTACTGCAGTATTTAACGCGTATTTTTAAATTTAAATAAATTTTAATAATTACATTTTTCGAATTTATAAATTTCCCATAAGATCCGGGCGAAAATCTAACCGTATTTACGTAATGAAACGCTGTAGATGTTTTCTTTTCTTTTTTTTTGTTGTTGTTGTTTTCTTGGCGTAACAAATGCTTTTCTCGTAAAAAAAAACCCGTATATTACAATATCGTGTTAAAGGTATAAAACGTAAAAAAATATTAATCGCCGCCGCCGCCGCCGCCGCCCCGTTGTAAATTCTCGAAAGCGCGCGTCTGTTTCAAAATTATATTATTATTATTACGGCGACGACGCGTTTACGTCCTACCGCGGCCATAGTTTACATCGCGGATGAATATTTTTAGAAAATATTCCGTTATTATTAATTAATTAATTAATTAATCAACAGCGCGCCGCGTGTAGTCGAAATACGCGCGTCGTCGACATTATCGCGCGAACCGCGTACACACTTATGCGCCGTACCCGCTTCCCGAGTATAAATAATAATATATTAATATATATTATACGCGTAGGTGTACGTAAATTCGCTATAATTCCACGAGATATTGCGGCGGTAAACGATAACGATGCGAAATTTTCCTCTCTCGCGGCTCGCGACGAATTATTAACGAAACCGTCGGCGGCCGCGTGATCGCGCGTCGTCGTCCTCGTCGTCCTCGTCGTCGTCCTCGTCGTCGTCGTCGTCGTCGCCGTCGTCGTCGTCGTAGTAACCCGAGCAACGCGAGCCCGAGAGATCGCTGGCGTTTCGGAAATTTCGGGTCGACCGGGGGTTTCGCCCGAAGCGGCATTATGCGCGGCAGGTACTGTATATACCCGACTGCCGCAGATACCGGTAACACGGACGTGGTTAATGTTTACCGAGGAAAATGCGCGGATGACTTGGCTAGAACGTAAACACCACCACCGGCGCTGTTGCTCTGTGTCGTCCTATATAGCCGCCGACGACGTGCGCCCGGGATGATTTAATGGTTTTCGCGTCTTGCCGACGAAATTCTCGAAAATCGGTTTACATTATGCGCCGCACGAGTCGTTACATAATAAAATATATGCGCGCGTTTCTATATATTATAGAAATAATACGAGCAGACGTCTAGTAGGGGGTATCGTCGTAATGCATAATCGTGCGTATGTGCCGACGACGCACGGTTTCGCGGCTATCGTAAACACTGCGCGGAAATTGTTTACAATAACGAACGCTCGGCGAGCCTCCTCCTCCCCGTCCGATGCACCCGCGATCGTGCACTTTTACCATCTGAAAAATGTGAAAAATCGCATCGCGATCGCGCACTAACGTCTCGTGCGCGTACTCGTATTCATAACGCGTCATGACGGTAAAAATATTTTAAAATCCGATATTTAAAGTAGGCGATGTCCCTTAGTTTGCCGGATTTTTCGCGTTTTACTGTTTTCCTTCGAAAACACCGTACGATAATAATTAGCGTATATTAAACAAAACGAGAGGACAATCGAGGTGGACATTTTACAATATCGTAATATGTCGACTTTGACACATCGAATGGAGAGCGTCGTGACGAAAAATCGCCGTTGCGTTTCCAAAGTGTGACCCGCGAGAGGATTTCGTGTCGAGACGGTGAAATCAGAAGAGTCACTACATAGACACGAATTCGTTAGCAGAACGGTACGCTCGCGCGGAGATGTCCGCGCAGTCGCTCGTTTTTGCAGTACACCACTTTGACATGGTGGTTTTTCGCGATCCCGATCGTTTCGGCAACCTGCCGCGGAGACCCGCGCGCGGCGGCGTGGCGGCTGCGACGGGGGTGGAGACGGACGGAGAGTCGCGATTATTTTTATTTTATTTTTTTTTTGCCGGCCGAACCGTGAGAAACGCGCGCCCGCGTATAACGACCGTCGAAATAAATTATTACGCGGGAACGGAGAAGGAGAGAGAGAGAGAGAGAGAAATTAAAAAAAAAAAACTCGTTACTCCGCACGCCCACGGGGCGCGAAATTGATCGAAAAGACGACGGAGCGATTACCCTCGCCCGCTGCACACGGTACGTATATAATAATATAATATACGGCGCGCGCGCGCCTAAAATAATTGTCGGCCGCGCGGGGACGAGAAGAAATGAAAAAAAAAAAACGCGCGAAGGGAGTTCGGTTTTGCCCCGACGATCGAATGTATGCGAACAGAGGATAAAGGTCACTGAAGTTGTTATACGATTATATAATGTGTATAGTATATGTACGGCTGGAGGAATACACGACGACGAGTGGCACACCCATCACCCCCGGTCAGCCGATTTCCCATTGTGTGCGCGGGCGAACTGCAACGGGCGGCAGTCGTCGTCACGTCGCATTATTACGGCGCGTATTATATTGTATTTTATTAAATCATATTATGCGATGGGAACGCGGGGGAAAAATATAAATACACGACCCCGACGACGCGTCGAGGCCGTTGCGTTTACCGCGGGGGTCCGAAAACGTTTGCTAAGACTTATTATTTATGTGGAAACTGCGCGCGCACTGGAGAAGAAATTTTTATTTATACGCGTAAACAGCGGGATTACACGAGCGAGCGACGATTCGCGAGCGTTGGTGCAGCGTAGCGATGACTTTTTCATCGCGTGCTAAACGAACTCAATATAGACACAGAAAATGTTCGCTAAAGACGAAAAAAACGCAGACGGGAAATGTTAAACGTCACGGCGAGGCGCGCAGGTCTAAAAAGTACGTTCGATAAGCCGAAAACGTGTATCAAAACGTGTGCCGATAAAACGATAGTAACGCAAAACAAAAAAAATCCTCGACGGATTTTTTATTTCGTCGTAACCGGAAAAATAATCGTCTCCTCGGGGACTCGAAATTTTCACCGGCTAATCGCGCCGTAGTCGCTCTCCGCCGCCGCCGCCGCCGTACGCATAAATTCGAAAATAGGAATCCCGGGTAGACGAGCGCGCGCGTCTACCCTCGGAAACACCGCCGATTATAATACGACGATATTACCGCGAGGCCGCCGCCGCCGCCGCCGCGCGCGCGGGCTAGAGGGGACCCCTTTCGCGTAACGGTAATTCGGCGGCGGCGGCGGCGGCGATATAGAAAATTTCTGCCGTTCGTATTATAATATATATTACGAGCTCGCGGGGTGGAAGCGACGTCGTCGTCGGCCGAGAGAGCAATACACAGCGTATATACAACGCGCCGTAGGCGGTCGGGACGGGTGCAGGGCGGGCGGGTCGAACGCGCGCATCTAATTATTATTATCGCCGCCGCCGCCGCCGTCGTCGTCGTTGTTATTGTCGTCGTCGTCGTCGTCGGTGCCGCCTTTTTCGTCGTCGGTGTGTGCGTGAGCGAGCGCTCGCGCGCGCGTGTGTGTATATCGTCGACGCCGCCGCCACCCTCTGTCGCCCGTATTATTATTATTATGCGGAGCCGGCCGCGCTGCCACGTCGTCGTCGTCGTCGGCGGCGGCGGCGCGGACGGCGCGGAAGAGCGCGGGAGCGCCGCCGACGACCGCCGCCGCCGCTCCGTTCCATTCCGCTCCGTTCCGCGCCGCCGGGCCCCCGCGTAACGACGACGACACACTGCGGCCCTCTTCCGCCGGCTGCCCCGTCATCCGCCGCGCCGTCGACCCTCTTTTAAGCCGCCGCCGTCGTAACACCGCGGCGGCGGCTGCCGGCGACGACGGGCAAAAGGGAAAACGACGAACGCGACGCGCGCGTATCTCATAATAATAATATCGCGCGATACGGGGTGTGTGCCGGCGGGGTTCGCGCCGGTTCTAAAATAAAACGCGGTCCTAAAACGCTAACCGTGCCGCGGCGGCGGCGGCGGTATAATACAGTCGTCGCGAAAATACGATTATAGACCGGGGCCGCCGCCGCGTCCCCGATAAAAACCGTTTAGAAACGAAACGAGTGCCGGGTTATTTTCGGGCACGAGTACTAATCGAGTCCGCGCATCAACGTATCTCGTCTCTACCGATGAGAATTTTCAAAACGTGTGTTTTTGGGATAAATCGGCGTAATATCATCACGTATGAAAAACAAACGCCCTCGCGCGACAAACTCGTTTTGTTTGTGACGGATCCCGTTTTTTCTCTCTCTGTGATTTCGTTTAATCTCCGGTCAACACTGTCGGTAGGTATTAAAGTGATGTTTTATTTTTCACTTTTCCTCGGCGCCAACTCGATTAGTATAATACTTTTCTTTGCCCCGATTTCGGATTGAAACATTTCAATAATCGCTCCGTGTAGGTGCACAGCCTACGACACAAAATGTATTTTCGATTTAACAATATTTCAACTTTACTGTACGAGAAATACAATTAAAAAAAAAAAACATAAATTTTAGTTGTCTGGGACAAATTCACGAACACTCGATAGTTTTCCGAGCGCAAACGAGTCGCGTCGAGTTTAAAGCTAAAAACGATTTTTTCTATACGCCAACGCATCGCCGCCGAGTCGCGAGTGAAAAAGTTTATACAGCGCGCGAACGAATCGCAACGATCATTAATTATTTTATTCCATTTATTCGTTGAGGGAACTAAAGCGTCGCTGCGCAATAATCGTTGGTGTATTATATAATAACAAATACGATTCCGATTCAATCTCGAGCCTCGGGTACTAACTGACACACACTACAGATATACCAATATACTCCGAGTACTACTCATTAAGATATTTCAAATTTTCATCTACAAATCGACCGAACCTATTACAATACGAGTTATGTATGAAAAAAATAAAAAAAATTCTTAAAAACTATCCCGAAATCCTACCAGGGCGGGCAGTTATTGCTCGTTAACGCCGTGTCCTACGTAAACGCGACGAACGCGAAATTCGTTAAATTTATTTAAAATAATCAAATCTATAGAAATAGATGGAAATGTTGTCCATCGTACGGCGAAAATACAGATAGCGCGACTGAACGAATTCATTCGCGTCGGTCGCCGTGTTTAATAATCAAATTGGTTTGTTTTTAATCGCGCGCGATATTGCGATCATAGTGTCCTGCACATTGTATATTGTACATTTTTATATTGTAATTTATTTTAAATATTCAACGGAAACAACATGGAACTTCTTATATCCGAAATTCAACAAAAAAGTGTTCTGTGGAACAAGTTTGATAAGAAGTATAGGGACAGAATTATTTATTGACATTCTAGCGTATGATCGAAATGACACCTCATTTTCTCTTGATTGAGGATATAGACGATAATATTCACCAAATACCAATCGATCATTGTACCTATATATATATATTACATTTAAAGCTGTTCTTTTGATTTTTTTTATATTTTTCATACAATACGTAATATTTAATTGCCGAACTTTCAGTAAGAAACAATTTTTGTTCAAAAGTCGACATTTTTATAAACAATAATAATTTTAGAAAAAAATAACCAAACGACTGCCTGCGATTGAGGACGAATACAAAGTACGTGTGTATTGGAATAAACATAACATATTATATGTTCCCGTAAATTCGCGGGATAATACGGATTGGGTGATGAGAACAAATGGGTAATTTCAATCTTATAAAGATGATTGACGCGCACGCACACACGCGTGATAGCTATACGATCAGATATCGCGACTCGAATAGTTATTATAATCTCGTCTTGTAGTTAGAAATAAACAAATACAATAATTTGAAACGCAGTCGGACCGTATTGTTTTCAACGTCTAATATATTGTATTCGACTATATATTTCAGGACGAGACTACGTATTACGGCGAGAACATACGAGTTGGCGGTTCGTTAAACAGCGCGATGTGATATTGATCTTTCGACGACGGTTTGTTCGTCCGAGAGGACGGTATTGTAATGTGCCGTCCTAACGCGGCGGCGACGAGAGATCCGAATCGTGGCGATCCGAAAACATTTCGTGTTGCGGTTCAACACCGTCGAAAAAGACCTTTCGCTCACGGCCTACCGCCAAAACCATACCGGCCGGGCCCGGGTAGCGGCCCGCTAATTGGTAGCGAGTAGCACGCTATACTTTATTATTGTACCGATTAACATGGCGTCGCTACGCGGTGCGCACGCGATGTAGCGGAATATTATTATAGCGTGCTGCAGCGAAACGTACAGAGGGAGAGTAGAGAAAATTGTCGCCACCAGACGACGCGCATACGGAATTTAACTAGCTGAATAACCCGGCTTCGCCCGTGTGCAGTATGACTTTTTATTTTATCAGTTTTTTTTTCATTTTTACCCCTTTTACCCCTGTTAACTCCGGTAGGTGTCGAATTTAGGAAAATCCTTTCCCACGGGGTCTCCACTATATAAAACGAAACTGCTGACCAAATTTCATACTCAAAGCTCCAGCAGTTCCGGCCAGGCGAATTTTTCTAGTTTCACCTTTTTTACCCCTTTTAACCCCCTTAGGGTGAATTTTCTTAATAATTCTCTCCGTAAAAACCATCCTCGTACTTCAAGGAATATTATAAAAAAAAAGAATTAGCGAAATCGGTTCGGGGGTTGTTGAGTTATGCGCTTACAACACATTTTGCGATTCATTTTTATATATAAGAAGATTATAAATATTACTCCGATATTATTAAAAAGTTCGAGTCGGATACGGAAAATTATAAATTTTTCCAAACGAATATACGTATTTTATTCTCGACGAAATCATTTTTTTTTGTTTTTAACCGCTCCGCTTATCAATCGTATACTTTTGAAAAATAATTGCCGAACAACTCGCACAACGACGACGGTCATCTTCTTCCGGTCGGCCAATTATCACGTCTTGTGTCGGCGATACCAATTACCTACTTTTAGGATGACGGGGGTTGTTTTTTTTTTACTCTATGAGAAATAGGTACACGGGACGCGTCATTTTGTTTTGGTTAGCGCTGCGTTCTACGTTTATCGAATAAGTAACGTAGTAGGAAAACTGAAAACACATTAATACTTGTAACGAGCTCGAGGTGTGAAAACGCGTGAAAGTTGAAAAACAATTGTAGCGCAAAAACGTCGCGTTGCACGGTTTAGTGTTAGAAAATGGCGCGTTGAAATTTTTACAAAAAAAAAAATAGCAGTTTCGATTGCGAGCTACTTTTTTTTTCTTCCAATTTTTCGTTTTTTTTCGACAGTAGCACTACAAAAAACAATTGCCTCTGGACCACGTTTTTCGAGATATTCCGTAAGAAAGTTATTGCTAAATTGAAAAAATTAAACATCTCCAGTGGATACTCTATTATCGACTTTCCGGGGGGGAATACACGAGATGAAAAAGTTCTCCGCAAACGAAAACCCTTATCTTTATCGCCTCTACCGCCCGTAATAATTTTTAGTGACGGCCGACGGCCACAATTGAAACTAACTGGCTATTCGATTGTTTTCAATAGAAAAAAAAAAAACCGTCATAGTTTATTTATTGGACTTTTTAAATTACCGGTTATTATTTGTTTCAATAAACTATATGAATCGTAACATATTTCGTATTGACCGAGTCCTGAAAAATAATTTTATATTTAGTGTAATATTTAGGCGTTGTAAACTTGTGGCAGTTTTATAACTTTAAATGGACGTGTATAAAGTATGACTAAGTTTAGGAAACAAATTGTAAAATAGGCGAGCGATCTGAGCCCATCCAAAAATACGACGACGACGTCCAGTTTACTCGTAAGTGTGAATTTTCTCCTGGCGTCTAAAAAAACGTCACGTACGGTCTTAAGAATAGAAAAAGACATTGTTTTGTCATTGCAAATTAACATTTACTTTTTTTTTTTTCAGGATCGTCTCGTGCACGTTTTGCTACAGACGCTTTGACGTAGCTAAAAGTGAAAAAAAAAACAAGAGACTATGACGTAATACACGTCGATTTGTATACGAGAACTTTGCGAGGGAAAAAAATGACGTTTTTGGTCATTGTTTTTTTTTTCCCACACATTTCTGATAACATCCAAAGAATATAAATCGATGGGGCGAGGAGATGTCGCGAAGATATGGCGAAAAAAAATTACGAAAATATCCCCGTCGTCGCGATGAACCAACTGCTGTGCTCTCGGACCGGCCGCGTTTTCGACCGCTCGAGAAACACCTGCCGCGTCACGTTTTCCCGTAACAAAATAAACAAGTACGCGCTCGCAACAACGTTTTATTTTTTAGACGTGGGGATGGAGCGAGGGCGTATTGTCGACGCGATGTGTTTTAAATTACTCGCGGTCACTTGGACGTCCGCGTAACGGTCGTCGTCGTTCGCGTAGAAATATTTATTATTCGCGCCGACTTTTTCAAACGGCAATTATTACAAAGCACACACGTTAAGCCGCGTCCAGACCGAGAAATATTTGTCGTCGACTTTGTCAACAATGTCGGCGACAAAATGTTTCCACCAACAGAATTTAAAAACAGGCGCGTCCACACCAAAGTAACATATATTTGCTAAACATTTGTGAATTAATAACCCATGTGAATTAGTTTTACATTCCCGATAAAATTGACCGATCAAGTTTTTCATTTTTTTTTCCACTTCCAATTTTTCAATATTAAGAATTTTTGAAATTTCACACCACGCATCATTTTTTAAAATTTATTTTTGTACTCGGGTTGAGTTCGGTCCCATGATATTTCTTTTTCATGATATAAATCAATCATATGACAAACACTTTGTTTCGACCGTTCCGTTATTTGATTGGAAAAAAAAAAATCAAATATTCGTTCAAAAGAAATTCACACGTTAAAATATGCGATACATACAGACAGAGACGAGGTGAACTGAACGGATAACCAAACATGACGTGTAAATGTATAAATGTTTATCGACAAAATTTTACCGGTCTGTACGTGTCAATACATTGTCAGTGACTATGTTTATAAACATTGTCGCCATTTTTCCCGAGTCGAATGGAAAACAAAAATTTGTCGGAGACGTTGTCGCCGACACGATTTTTGTCACAAATTACAGAAACATTTCTAATTTTTGTCGCCGACATTGTCGGCGACACATGTTTCTTGGTCTGGATGCGGCTTAAAGCCGCATTAAACGCATTGTAATCGTAACGAGTTACGTAATTCGAATCGTCAAATTCTCTTTTCTGGCCGGGCGTTTCGAAAAGTCGTCCAAATGAAAATGTCGAACAAAACGATTTTTAAAAAGGCGGCCGTGTTCGTGCTCGCGGCGTTGTTAAATCCGGTACTGAAAAACACCCTGTATACGACGTACGTGTATATATATATAAGTATATATTTATATAAGTAGAAGTATATATAGAAGTATATATCTTTATATATATGAAACGCGATTCGCGATCGTGCGCGTGCGATGCGGTGAGAGGGTAAAACGCGACGGTCGTCGCGCGTGTATATATATATAGATGCGAAGGGCGCGGGCGAAGGGAGCAGAGCGTCGTCGTTGTCGTCGTCGTCGGCGGCATCGTCGTCGTCGTCGTCGTCGTCGTCGGTGCGGGCGAGAGAGCGAAGGGGAAAAAAAAATAAATGAATATTCGCCGGCGTCGGTCTGTCGGGGGTGTCTTTATTATTATTATTCAACGGATAAAAACCCCGCTCCGCTGCCAGCGGCGTCGTCGTCGTCGTCGTCGACGCCGCCGCCGTCGTAGTAGTAGTAGTAGTCGTCGTCGTCGTATACTATTATATTTATATTATTATTATAATATTATACATGTGCTCGCGCGAGAACGCGGTTCTCCCGCGCGTATATTTATAATAATAATGCTCACACGCGCGCCGGACAATGACGCAACTCCCCCTCGGCCCCGCGCTCGTTTCTATCGGCTGTCCGGAGCTTCCCACGGTGTAATGTTTCGGCCGCCCGTTTCGCGAACGATATTTTATCATTATTATTATTATTTTCGAGAGTATGACGCGCGTTATCCAGCGATCCGACCGATTCGTCTCGTCGTCGTCGTCGTCGACGGTGGTGGTCGAAACGCGCGATCCGATCGGCCCGACACCCGACTGGCGCCCGGATTCGGGCGGGTACGCACGGTTAATATGGGCTCGGCCGATCCCGCACCGGGCCCGCCCGGTGTTTTCGATTATCATTATTGTTGTATAGTAGTCGAGTTTTTTTTCATCGCGTTTTGTGCGACCGACCGCGTCCCGGGGTCGGCGGCGACTGCAGGTCGCCGACGAGGTGACGCGTATGGCTTTAGGATATTTCACAATGCCGTCGCTTCGGAAAAACGATTCGGCCGGGCGATCGGGGGGCGGTCTAAAACGTCCGAATCTTTTGAAAATCACACCGGAGCACATAATTTATGGTAACACCGCGGAGTGTCTGCAACGAACGTTTCGAACGTTATTTTTACGATTATTCGTTTTCGAGTTGCCTGCGCCGCCGCCGCCGCCGTTCGTGCGGCATACTCGAGTTCGAAATTCGTTTCGTGTCGTTTTCGGCAGCAGCAGCAGCAGCAGCGCTCGAATCGAAAGGAGATCGGAAGAGCGATGCAAACACGATCTCGTGTGACGCGTTAAAATTTCCTCGAGACTTACATCTCGTCGCCCCCGAAAACGGCGAAATACGAGACGAAAACGTGTTTCGACGACGACAATACTTACGAGCAAATTAACGTTTTTGTTGGTCTTTTAGACCTTTATATACGCGTGTTTTCAAGCAATTTATACTTCGTCCGCGTAATAATACCAGCCTTCCTATATCATAACGATATTATCACCGTCGTTTTCGAAACTTTTTTTCGAAACATTGTTTTCCGAACAATATAATATTTATTATAAACGAGTGTCGGTGTTTACAATAATAGTAGCGAGTTGCAACACAATATTATATAATAATTTAGTCTGACGATGTGCGGTACCACACTTCCTAGATATTTTCTAAACGTTTCGTTTTTTTTTTTTTCAGTCATTTACACGTGAAATTAATAACAATGTAATATCTCTTTCCGATGATAAAAACCTACGAGGTGAAATCACTCGCATTAGCACCAAATAGTCACTTACCTTTGTTTGCCGGCTAATGAATGAGTTTCTCTCCTCGCATCGCCCGAGCGGGGGAAAAAAATCTAAATCAATTTTCTTATTGTACAATGGTCGTGTGACGTACGGATTGTTGTAAACGAACGGGTTTTCTATGTACGAAATAAAAAACAGCCTTTGTTCGCGACCGTCTGAATTTACTCAACACTATTGACCATATTATAATAAATTAATATACAGTTTTATGGGATATTTTTTCAAAAACATCATCGCCAGGCGCGGTAATACGTATTGTTTTTCCCAATATTAGCGGAAAAAGTTTAATATTCAAATATGTATTACTACCACTCTCTCATCGATAAATTATTTATATCGCACGATTATATTTCAACTTACCGTCCGCTCATCGACCGATGTAAACAATAATAAATTATATTTTATCCGCGTGGAGTATTTTTCCGTTTGTGTTTACGGATGACGTTTGTGTTATGATGGTAATTATTATTATTTGTTCGTAATGTTCGTTTCAGAGGTTGAGAAAGTTTTTTATATTTGATTTGCCCGCGCGCGGCACTCGGACTTTAGCTGCGGCGGCTCGGCTTCTACGCTTCTCTGTATCCGCGTGTCGTCGCGGCGGCGCGGCGGTGGTTATTACATTACGGTGCACTCTCTCGCGAGCGTAGGAGGAGTTTTACGTGATCGCCAGCGCGGAGGAGGAAAAAAAAAAAAAAAACTTAAAAATACACGCGCATATTATACACACACACGTATATATTATATTGTGTATAAATAATATAAAAATAAACAGAACGCGATTCACACCACACCTCCCGCCACGTCGCGTTTATTTTTCCCGCCGCGTTTTCGTTTCTTTTCACTTCACGCCGCCGCCGCCGCCCGCACACGTGTGCCATAACTCTTCGTCCTGTTTCGCGTTTAATATACGCGCGCACGTTTTAAATTTTATACGCGTCGCAACGCCGCCGCCGCCGACGCCGCCGCCGACGACGTTATGCGCTCGCAGGAGCGAGGCGGGTGTAGAGGAGGGAAAAAGGACCGCCAAATAATAATAATAATAATTATTACGACCGTCCTATACACGTTTTCCGCATTTGTGTGTAACGACGACGACGACGCCGCGCTGACCATATTGTTTCCATTTCTGTGCGGCGGCGGCGGCGGCGGGAACACGTGTGCGCCGCGACTACCCAGCGTTAATAGATTTTAAATCACCGAAATCGCGAAATGTGCGCGACGCACACACGTTCGGACGAAAGAAAAAAAAAACCGGGGAAAAAAAACGAGCCACCCTCGACGGGTAGTACGGCGGCGTTCGCGGGTTCGAGGCGGTGTGCGACGTCGTCGTATCGATCAAAAACGCCTATTTTTCTATACGTCCCCGCGGAGACGACTGGCGGCGGCGGCGGCGTCGGAGACACATGTTGGCGTTTTCATAGAAGAAGAAGAAGAAAAAAGAGAGGAAAAAAAAATCAAATACGAAATAAAATTACCCCGGAACCGGCGGCGGTATATATAATATAAGCGGTACGATGTGCACACACACACACACACACACACACACCGAGTCCTTTTCCGAGTATTCCGAAAAGGAGAGACCTCGGCGGCCCGAGTGATATTTTTCACTTTATCGTATTACAAACAGGCTTTTAAATAACCGTACAGTCGTAAAAACCTCGTGTATAACGCGCTGTGCCGCCGCCGTCGGTATATTAATTTATAACTATATAATATAATAATATAATATAATGTGTTTACGATTCGTGTGGCCCACACGCGAGCACGTCGCGACGACGGTCAGTCGGTAATAATAATACGTCATATATATTATATATATATATGTATACACATGCGCGTCTTTCGGTCGGGGTAATAGTATTTTTTCTCTTTTTATTTTTTTCCAGAAAGCGCGTCGTGTGTCGGTCCTTTTTCTTCTCGGAATGGCGGAACAAAAGAAAACGTCCGTATTTATAACGCGTAGACGTCGGATCCTCTACGACCGCGCGCCGCCGCCGCAACGTAACGATTACGAAATACACGAAAAATATAGTGCACACGTCTCCGAAACTCCGTCGTCGTCCGCGGCCACTAGGCGGTAGTAATAATTTTCGTTAATACGTTTGATCTTCTCGACAATCGGTAAATTGAAATCCCGATCCGACGACACTGACGAGAGAGAGAGACTTTTCAAAAGTCAGAAAGAAAAGTTTATTGTTTTTTTTTTTTTAATTCGAGTTTTCGAGACGACCTTCCTCCCCCCCCCCCGTCTGCTCTAATAATCGAACGGTTAAAAAAAAAATAAAATAAAAAAAATTGTTAAAAAAATGAACGATAATCGATCGAATCGAGAGCGTTTCGCGAGAACAAAACACGCGTGTCCTAATCGATCGTATACGGCGATGGGGTTTTTTTTCAACGACCATCCCGGTATAGTTGGTCGGACGAGCACTTTGCGGGAAGATTGATCATACCCCCGCGGACGGACTTCTTTTATTCTATATTTTCAAAACTAATTTCATACATTTTCCATATTTCAATACTATGCGTATTTCTCAACGTTTCCGTCATCGCTCGCCCGCCGCGGCGGGTACAAACCGAAAGTGGTAACTTATAATTATTTTTTTTCAATTTAGAACCAGTCGATTTCGTCGATCGACGGTCGCGTTGAGTTTTTACTATCGTCGGAGAGACGTTTCGCTGACCAGCACAGACCGTCTGCGGGTACCTCATAACGCCCGTCGTCCGCACCGCCGCCGCCGCCGCCGCCGCCGCCGCCTCCGCGACAAATACAGTCTCTTCAGAGCTGCGCGAGTCTGCGACTGACTATTCGGCGTTTTTGTCGACTGCAAATCGTCCCGTTCGAATTGGAAAAACGAACGGGACCTTCGTGCGTCGTGGCGTTTATTGTGCACAACGCGTTTACGGCGGCGGCGTGTCGTCAGGTCACTAGTAAAAAAGGTCGGCCGCGTTTGTCGTACGCGCGACGTTTTACGACCCGGACCTTTATTATGACGAGACGAGCGTTATTCCATAAACAACGGTCCGCGCCGTTATTGAACATAACAATGACGACGACGGCGCGGCGTGGCCGCCGGTAGAGTGTTTTCGAGAATCTTTTAAGCGCGTCCGAGGATTTTCGAACGGTTTCGAAATTTATACAACGCGGCCGGCTAACGGCGAAACAAACTCGTCGGCGTGTACATTGTCGATCTATTGAGAGCACGCGACCGTGGTCGGTCCAGCACAAGGCCATGTGACTGGACGGCGATCTCGGGGGGTCGTGGAAAAACGTCGGAAGAGGCGCACATCAAACGCGACGCGCCGTGCGTACAATATCGTGTTTTTATGGCCGTCCGTCTCGCTCGGGTTTGGTTATGGCCGTTCGACGTGACCCAAAGGATCAGTGTTTTCTTCGACTATTGTGCCGGAGACTGGGATTATATTGTTTTCGCGTGACGAGAAAACGTTTCTCGCGGGGGTAGTGCCGCCGAACCCCGTCCCGGGTACGACGCGCGACGGCCTTGGGTCGAGACAATTGTAGAACGCGTCGAAGAAAGAAAGACAAAAAAAAAAAAAAAACAAATCTAAAAAACCTGTAAATCTCGAATAACCGTATAGATGTGTCCAAGGCTAGGAACACGTCTTTGATTTTGATGGAAAAAAAAAAAAACAAAACAAAATATTAATAAAAACCGTGTTACTGCGCAGGTGGCAGGTGTAGGGAATCGGGAGCGATGAAAAAAAAAAAAATCCAAAGTACAAAACAATTGACAAACAATTTAATTTCCCTAATGAAATTTACATTGAAAGTTTTTATATTAACCGTTAGTACAATATAATACAAACCTTTCGCGTTATAAAACAATAATTAAATATAGTTTTATGGGTTGTAAAAAACAAAAAAAAAAAAAAAACAAAAACAAAAAGGAAAGAAAAAAACGTGTTTGAAAACAAACGATGTTTTGCAGCTGATGAGTTTAAAAACTTTGAATGAAAACTTTCCGAGAGAGAGAGAGAGAGAGAGAGTATCCCGAGTGCATTAATGCAGTTCGATCAAAAGTGGCCGAAAAGATAAACTTTATGAAACGGAAATCGTTTTTAATAGATTGGTTTTTTCGTTATTCTTCTTTCTTTAAACCGTTGACCGCTTTATACCAGTCGACTGTTTGTTTTCCATTTATTCGACTTGTTAGAAACGTTTAACGGCGACGACGACGACGACGACGACGACGTTAATCCAACACTGCGGGCTATAATGATTCGAATTTATTTCGAACGAAACACTTTTGTGTGTTAATTCGATTACCGGTGTGAACGCTCGACAACTGGAACTACTGTTCTAACAACGTATACGATCGAATCGGCCGCGTGTGTTTCGATTATTATTATCACTGTTGAATCATTATTCGTTTCGATTGAGGCTCAATCTTTCGGCTATCGTCGGACCGCGATTTATCGGATTCGATAAAGTGTGCGATTGCGACAAATTTTACTCTCGATCGACGGTCGATATCATAACATACTATAGTATACGTTCGAGAATTTCACTGCGCGTTTGTTTTTCATTCGTTTTTCGACCGTCTCGCGGAAACCATATCTACCATATTGGGTAAGTCGAAAATTGAATTTTCCGACACCTGTGTGTACACTACAAATCCCAATCCGTAACAATAGGTTTCGTTGCGAAACGTTTTTGAATATTTTATGATTTCATACTGTAGCGGTGGAATACCTATAATATTATGAGAAAAAAATACCGACTGTATTATTATACACATTTAAATATCAATTTCAAATTATTCCTACCTACTCGTTTTGTATTTTTTCGATTATAATTATACGTATAATATGTCATAAATATTATTGAATAGAAGCCCTTTTAAATTGTGTATAATATGTAGTACGCGCATAACTCGAAAAGTACTCGATGAATTTTATTAGGATTTTCCAAAATTCAACCCCTAACCGGGTTAAAGGGGGTAAAAGTGGAAAAAATCGCCTTGCCGTAGGAGCTTTGAGATGTGAAATGTTGTGGTCTCGATAGTTTTGTTGAAAAATATTTCCGTTAAATACCGTGCACAGGAAAAAAGCCGTGCGACAGGGACAGCAAGTTATAATATTATTATACACTCTGCAAAACGTCTGTGGGGCCAATTACGTATTTCCAGTCTATATGGTTTTTGTTATCGTGTAATTCGATCGCACGTGTTTTTTTTTTTTTCGTTATTATTATTTTATTTTACCGTCAAAAAGTGCGGTAAACGGAAAGAAAGCGTATTATAAACACTGTTGTAAAAAACTTTCAGTCCCGTCGTCGTCGTCGTCGTTACGACTCGGAATCTGAATACAATAAATATACAAAAAAAAAAAACGAACCGTTCGAAAATCGAGTTAAATAATAAAATACGTCGACGTATAAGTGTATACCGGGGGGGTGAAAACCGAGACGCTCGGGCGGCCACAAAATAACGGCGTTTCAATCGGCCGGCGATTTTCATACAATTCGCGCGAGAGTTAAATGCCGTTTACACGACTCTCGCGAATGCGTTCGCCACAGCCAGGCCCGGATTAAAACTATCGTAGGCCCTAGACACAGTGCCTATTTATTTCCCATTGTGCTACGGTCCTGGTGTACAGTATTAAAATGATAAAAAAAAACCTTATGTTTGGGAGAGGTTCAGAGGTAGTGTCGAATCTCGGTGTTAAGCGTTTAGATCAAAAATATTTACAACATAAAAATCTTGACTTTTATTATTTATTTTATATTTGATAACGATTTTATTACACATCCTAAAAACATTTAATTTTACTCTGAATATATTTAATAATATTATTATTAATATTTAAAGTATTTAATTTTTTAGCTACCTTTTTTGTATACGATTTTCAATTTTGCATATTTCTTCCCCGTATACAAAAAAATCGTCGCCTCACATTTTATTTTTATAGGCCCTAAAATGTTTGTAGGCCCTAGGCACAGTGCCTATATAGTGCCTATGCCCTAATACGGCCCTGGCCACAACCAATACCCTCGCGACTCGTTTATCGGTGGCGCGACTAAGAATAGGAACGGGAGGGCGATCGCACAGCGTCCGGCCGCGTGTAATTTAATTCTATGATAAAATCACTCTGGACGTCGCGAAAGTTAAACTCGTCTATGACATTTGACGATAATGGAAAATTTGCAAACCGAAATCGTTAATTTCTCTCCGTCGAAGTTCCATCGTGATACATAATATCGAGTATAATATGTGTATGGCGCAAACGCGAGGAGCTGTCGTTCGCTGCATTTGACGAAATCAATTAGTTCGATCTCACGCGGGAATCGTTAAATTTCTACAAAAGCCAATCGACTGTTATCCGCGCCACGAGCTATCAGCAGCCGCTTTGGGGCTCCGTCGTCGTCGGTGACGATGAAGACGAAAGTTATACGTATTATTATAACCGTGTATTTTATCGATAAATACGCGCGCGCGCGCCGGCGACCCTCGCGCCCGTAACGGCGATCCGTTTAAACAGATAATAATCTCAACGCGTCGCGGTCCCTCGAGATCGCCTCGGCCGGTCGGATATTTTTCTCGTTATATTATATTCCGCGTCAATAATATTGTCGTGACGAACGCCGTTGTGTATAATATATGAAAACCGCCTCGAACCTGTTGCTCTAGTCTCGTCGGGACGATATCCATACCGCCGCCGCGAGCTTAATATTATAATAATATACTCGAGCCTATTATAATACGAATATACGCGATGGTACGCGTCGCGCCGGCTAGGTAAACACGAAATACGTATGATATAACCGTCGTCGTCGTACAAAATGCATTTTAATACGCTGCAGTTGCACGTTGCACATATAATAATATATACTGTACTCATAATAAACCGACAAAGTTCCGCGAGGTACCTCTTACATTCATTACGGGCGGATGAACTTAATATTCATTTTGTATATATACATGTAAATACAAACGTTGAAAAACTTACCCTCTCGCTTAAAGTTTTACGAGCCGGACGTTTTTTTTTTTCTCATACGTCTTTGCTGCAGTATTCGCGCACGAGTACGTCTCCCGTATTATAATATAATTTTTAAAGGACTATATTATTATAACGTTATAATATTCTTCGCAGTCTCGTCTTCGTCCTCGTCTCTCGCACGCGTTAATCGCAACGAAACGGCATCGAAATCGTTTCGAAAATACTAACGGCGGCGGCCTTTAATTCTATTTATTTTTTTCATTTATCGGCCGTTTGGGCCTACGACGACGCAGACGTGTGGGGTTGTGTGTGTTGTACACGCGCGTGCGCGTTAAAAAAAAAACGCAATAATTTATGACTGATCGGCGCGAACTTGTTTCGCCGCACGTGATGTGAGAGACAAAGACGATGACGACGAGCCTCGTCGTCGTCGTCGTCGTCGTCGTCGTCGACGACGTGGATGGTGGTGCGGCGTCTCCTTAATAAAATTGTTATTATAACCGGATACGTCGTCACGACATATAGTTATTGATACTAAAGATGCCGTTTTTGTTTATTTATCGTACATAAAACGTTCGGAATTATGTACTTGGGTGTAATACGACGAGTTTGCGATGGAATTATTTAAAAAAAACCATTTTCATACGAGTTATCAGACACAATTATTGTAACACATATAATATTATTATTACGTTTATATTATAGACGTGCGTGTGCCGTTCGTATATTGATAGACTCGTTTAATTTCATATGTTTTCGTGTGTATTTTCATATAATCGATCGCGTTCAAATATATCGAATACCCTTCGGTTCACATTTTGTTCTTTTTTGTAAAAGCGTTTGGAATTATTTTTTAAACACGGCCGACGTGTAAAAATTTACGCGTTAATAACATTGATCATCGTGTGTACTCGAGTGCAGAACGGGTGGGGAACAATACGAAGTTCCGAACATTTTTCATCTTTCGAGGCGAACCATTCGATCCGACGATCGTCCGTTCTGATTTTTTAGCTCTACGAGCTTACGATCTCGACCGAAGTGAGAAAAAAAATCTAGTACTTTTCTCTCGTTTCCGCCAAACGAGATTTATTATCTAAAAACATTTGCAACACAAGTGTATTATGATTTGATTTTTTGATTTTACCGTCTGGTATGCGCTAAAAATCGTTTTTAAAAAACGCCAGCCGACCAGTTTCGCCGAGTGCCGTTTCCATCACGGCACAATCGTTTCGAATTTTAATATTGAAATTTCGTTATTAATATTTTAAAAGAAACACAATCAATATAGAGCGACGTGCACGTACAATACGATAAATCGACGGATTTTTTTAACAGCGATCGATAAATATTTACCGATTCAATCGATAATCGTTTCAGACTTGACTCGACAGACGTTTAGACAGAAACGTATTCGTAACGAGTCAAAATAAATCGGTGTTGATGTTTTTCTCGATTCGATAACAAACGCGTGGTGGTGCGTCATCTGTGTACTCGTATATTATAACGCGTTGTGTACACAAACACAGCAGTTACGAAATCGAAACATATCGGCGTAATAAATTCAATTAAAACCATTAATAGAGCCCGTCGTCGGAAGAGAAAGAAGAAACGAAAAAAAACAACGACGTCAATGTTAGACTGTGATAAAAATGAACTTTGGCGCGCAATGACGACAGAGTCGCTGTGAAAAACAACTGGTAAAAAAGTACTTTCTTCGAATTCATTTTCCAACGGTATTGTTATAATCAAGGCTCGGGACTTAAAGCATTTGCTTATTTTTCTGGATTGATTTAAAATGTAGCAGAGTGCTATAGAAGTGCTATGTCATGTTACAACACGTTCAATTTTGAAATTTGAGAGTGCTCTTTTTTGCTTTTTTCAGTGATTTTTCAAAAAAAATGCTTATTTCCAGTTTTTCTGATAATTATTGCTTTTTTGACCTGAGTTTTTATACTTTTTTTTATGATTTTCTCCTGCAAAGTTGTTTTTGATTGAATTAAAATTAAAAATAATTCTTATCTCATCTACGTTGTGGCGTAGTCCGTCGCCGCGCCGTCCGCGGCATCGTTGCAGGGTTAACAAACATATTCCAACGCTCAAAATAGAATTGGATTTCGGGGAAACAAATTAATATAATAAAATTGAGTTCACGTTTATCAGTCTATCACTAATATTTCTCTTTTTTTAGATTTGATTTATTTTTTATTTTATTGTTTTTTTTTTTTTAATAAATAGTTTCGCTTAAATTTAAGTTTTTTAAATGCCTATTTGAGTGCTTATAATATGATGTTTTTAAGCGCTTATTTTAATGATTTTAAGTGCTTCAAGTCCCGAACCCTGGTTATAATACTAATAATTACACGATAATTTTATTTTCAAACGTTTATGTTTTCGCGCCCCAGAGAATCGCTCTGCCCTCGCGGGCCCCGGCCGCAGTGCCGCAACAATTGGGTGTACAAGGTGTGCGATGCACACGGGCCTTCGGTTCTTAGGGGCCTCCCAAACCATAAGCTAAAAATTGAAGATTGTCCGTTTCAAAATGAATTTAGCCTATATTGGTATTCTTTACTTCCTCGTGGCTCGTACCTCGAAAGTTTTTCGATTTTTTTGTAATTGTTTTCAATGAATTTATTATTAGCATAAGTAGATGATAATTATGAATATCATGCAAGATATTCATTGGATCTGTAAATAATTCGGTTTTATAGTAAAACGTAGAAATTATTATAGGAATAAAATTACGAAAATGATATTATAAAGTATGACATAATTTGTAGAATAATAGTCATTATCGCAGGGGCCCCTCTCTGTTATTGCGAAATATTTCTCAAATAATTATTGTATGGATACTAGACTCGGATCACTGAATTAAGTTGTTCGTTATTTTTTTGATTATTCGTTATACTAATTTATAGAGGAGGTATTTAGAAGCTCAAATTTTTATAAATTTACATAATTTATTCTTCTGATCGGTTCCGCGAATCCGTCAAATATTTAAGTTATAGTAGGTACTAAAAAATACTAAAAAATTTCTGTAGTAATACAAAGATCGAGTAATAAATATATTATTAATTTGGGGCCTCTAAATAAATCCTTGCACACGGGCCTCAGAATTCTTAATTGCGGCACTGGCTCCGGGTGAAACCGACGTGCGCATATTATATAAATAAAAAGACCAGGACGAAGCGAGTAAATCGGTAAGCCGACGCGGCGTCGTCGTTCGTAAAATCCGTCGGTTAATATCTGTGTCGCGTTTCGATTTTAAAAGCCGGCTGCTGCGCTCTTTTTCGTCTCGTGTTACTGCGTGCGTGCCGTCGACGCGTTTCGACTACTACGCGTCTCGAGCGCGCGCAGTCTAAATTGGCATTTTAATTGCGCATATTTCGTGATTTTTCACGAGTTACTACTCGAGTCCTCTGCCCCACGGCTTTATTACCAATATATTATATGCACATATGGCGCGGTCTGCTGCGGCCTTTTCCGGTATTATATATGATATACTCGTGTATATAATACGCGCGTTGCCGGCATCTGCGTCGCGGTCGGCGCACACGGTTTTAACCGAACGTTACCGCAAATATTAGACGTGTGTTGACGACTCTCGGCCGTCGGCGGTTAGCGGTTACGGATTTCGATAACGACCGCCGCCGGGCGACGACGACGGGGCGATCGGCGCAATATTCTGCCGTCTCGGCGCGGCGGCGGAACGACGACGATATTATGGTTTATTATAAAGCATACGCACGGTGGCGCGATAAAAAACGATCCGGCCGCGTGGGAAAACGCGTCTCGAAATTCGTTTGTCGCCCGAGAGTCGTCTGGCGGCGGCGGCGAGTTTTTATTTCGTACCTCGCGATGGTTGTCAATCGAAACCGGTAGTGAAATTCGCACGGTTTTTTTTTTTCCAATATAATACTCCGGACGAGACCTTTTTATTTTTCACCACTCGTATTACTACCGTACTATTATTATTAGAGAAGATATTTCATAAATTATTATTTTTTATAACATTTGACTTTGTCATTCATTACACGAGTATTAACGTTTTACATTAACGAGTCGACGAGCTGTTGGAGTCTAACGAATTTCAACTAAGCCATTCGACGGGTTTATTTTACAATGGCGACTATTCCGACTCGGCAACGAGTCGAATAATTCGTTTCCGCGCGATAAGCAGCTACTAATCGACTAATGAAATTTATTGTCGCGCACGGTTTTAATGTTTTCTCTTGCCGTAATATTATATTAATCGTAGAAAATAATTAGTAAATATAAAAAACACAACGCGACACGAAATAGTATCTTGGGATTTACTTGGATTTCGTTAGACCGATCGAATGAAAAATTATAATTATTATTATAAATGTTAAAACTCGATTTTGTGGGTTGTGTTCTATGGGCGTGAAAAAAGAAAAAAGAAAAAACGTAACCGATTTCAACCGAATTAAGAAATTCGTTTTCGTCGAAAAGAGAAATAAAGGCGGACGATTGAATTATTTATAGGATATTTCCATTTTATAGTGACGCCTGCAGAGACGGTGTAAAATTTACAAAAGACGTCGTGCTGTTTAAAAAACATTTGAAAATCGCGAGTTTATTTAATTTTTGATTGAATTCGTCTACACGAAACCACGGAAATCTGCGACGGTTTTGTAGTTGGACTTTCGATTTTAATCGATTCATGAAAATGAAATACGAGACCGTCCGTCCACGACGTGTGATCCTGAAGAAACGCGAAAAACTTTATCGAAAAGTCGGAAAAAACGTCGTTGGAAAACTGTGTTCCTAACCTAACCGTTTCACCAATATCGATCGCTCGTCACGACGACGATATCTCGTCCGCTCGGTTCTCGTCGTCGATTTTTTTATTTTTTTTTATTTCCGCGCGGCTAAACGCGCGCATTGTAGTGTAGTGTGTATACGCGCGTCCTCGAAACTAATTGTTTCGAACGGAGCTCCCCGGCGCGACTATAACACTTATTCGCCGGCTTATCCGCGCGCGCGCGCGAAGGTTTAAAACGGGGCGGAAAAAAAAAAACGAACGTTAAGTTCCCTCGGCATAGGATAATAATAATAATAATAATCATTTTTATCGCGGAATCTAATCTCGGCCTACTGCGAATGATAAAATTCTCGATTTTTAAGCCAAGCGCGAGTCGCGTAAAGCCGTTTCGCCGGCGTCCGCGGAAAAAGCCGATGTTCATAATAATAATAATTATTATTATTATTATCGTCGTACGGAGGTTCGCGAGAGCACAAGGTGAGAACGGGACGCGCGCGCGTGAGAGAGAGAGGAGCGTTAATTTTTTCTTTCGCGACAGTTTTTCATGACGTCGTCGCGTACTTTTAACAATTTAACGCTCGTTATACTTTTATGGCTCGACATTTGTTTTCATAAAGAAAATGATTAAAAAAAAAAAAAAAAAAGAAAAAAGTTCTACTTAAAAAGACAATATCCAACGCGCCATATATATTATATACTTGTTGAAACGTACAAGAACTATATACCGTTAGATATATATACGATATATATACATATTATTATTATACGACGACGACGACGTACGAAATAAAAATTTAACGAGTTCAATAAACAACACCAATTCGTTTGGTGTATTAATAACCGCTATATATATATAATATAGTCGGTCATAAATCTAAATTGGTCGAGACACGCGTATACGTGAGGCCAGTGTATAGTTTTTGGCAAAGCGCTGTTTAATAGATCTGGAATAATAATAAACACTCGTTGCGCAGATACAATAATAACGATATCCTTTTTGCGCGGTCCCCCGGATCGTCGGATCGTAATAATAACAAGAGAGCCCACGATGCCGGCGATAACCCGGACCGTTTTTTTTTTTTTTTCAGTACAGTTTTTCTGGTAGACGTTCTCTCCGAGGACGAGAGACGCTTGCGAACCACCTGCGGGCCACTCCGCCGGGACCGGTGAGATTTACGAATCCGCGAGTGAAATAACGACGTCTCGGATGAAATACGCGTTGTGGAAGAAAAAACGCCCGACGTCAACGGCGCGGCGGCGGCGGCGATCGTATTAGAACACGTCTTTTACGACGACGGCGAAGAAAGTAGCGAAAAGAAATCGCGCCGAATCTAATGTTTCACGCGCCTCCTCCTAAACGGCTATTATTTTCACGGTAATCGACCGGCGGCGGTTTTTTCTTCTTCTTCTGAAACGGCACGAGGCGCATATATATATTATAATATTAATATTACACTCTGCCGGCTGCCGTCGCGGTCACGCTCGTGAACATACGGCCGTCTCTCGGACGAACTTATTATTATTTGTTTTCTACGGCAGCGCAGTGTAGTCGCGCGTGTGTACACTATCGGGGCGTGCACGTCGTCGTACAGGTGCGCTCGCGCGCGTATTGTCTAGGACCGGATTAAAAAAACACGAGCGCGTGATGTTTGTGACGTTTCACTTTGGCCGCGCGGCGAGTTGAAAACGCAAACTCGTTGAAAATTCAGCCGTCGACGGGCGGGCGGTCGTGCTTAGCGATCCGGAATAGAAAAAACAAAAAAATAATTAGTAAATAAAAATACGACTGCCGTTAACCGCTCCGCGCCGAGTGGTGCCAACAGTCGGTTTCGATTCTATAACAATCACGCGCCATAATTGGACGTTTATAACTATACGTATATACATACGTAAATACACACGTTGAAAAGACTTTTACGCGATCAATAATTCTCTGATAATTGAGTGGCCGCGCGAGAAATTGTAAAACGATAAACAAATGCACATTTGGATGACACACGAGTGTGTCTAGACGGCTATGATAATATTGTTGACTTAAAAAATTTCGAAGCGAATCTGTCGAAGGCGAACGCAACCAATACGATTCGATATCTGTACCGGCCGGCGCGTTGTAAAATAGGCTTTCGATTTGTATAAGACATCTTTATAATATTCGACCTTTTGATTCGGATTTTAAGGCTCATACATGCGTACAACGAGCAATATTAGTAAATCATATGCGTCTGTGTTTTGGAACCCTTTTGTGATTTAGTGCCGTTTAGAGCGAGTTCAAAGAGGTTTTTCGTCATCCTTACGTGCTGGAAAATAGATCGTCCTCCACGCGATTACAATTATTATTCGGTTTTACGCGCGCTCGCCGACGGACGTGTGTAAAACTCATCTGGTATTCCTACGCGCGGGTTGATCGATGGATCGACGACAGGTTTTCCTTCTCGTTTTAAATCGATATTTTATACAGTCGAAAACAACCTATTGTCGACAGTTTAATCGGCCAGCTATCGTTTGTGGCTACGGCGAGGAGTGTTCGACACGAGTTATGCATTTTTAAAACCCCTAAAAACCAAAAAAAAAAAAAATCCCGGCCACGCGCTCGCGTGTTTCGAACGTTTCATATAACGTGTGCGATTCGAGAATACGATTTTTTTTGAATATCTAATGCGAACGAAACAATAACGTCGTCGTCGGCGCGCCGGTCATAATAAAAACACTGCGGCGGCGCGGCGGCGGTATGTAATTATTTGCTTGTTTTATCGACACGACAAATATAATATGTATATACGTATTATTATAGTGTGTTTATTTATACGATCAAAAGTTCGACGATAAAGTCGTCTCGATATTTTATTCCTCTCCCCCCCGGTCGACTTTGTCAGACGTTTACACACTACTTGTGATTAAACCGCCGCAGCCGCACGAGACACGTTATCGCATTAACGTATAGAACACGAAAATTAACACGATTTCTTTATCGAGCGAATTAAATAATTTAAATTCTAAAGCACCCGACTATTACGTACATAATATATTTTATATGTATATTTATGTATAAAGCGATTATCTGTTATTAAATTTCGCGTCTCGTATGTTCCGCACGCTTCGTCGTCCGTCGAGTTTGTTAAACTTCGTCTCGCGCTTATTGTCCGAAGAACGCGAGATAATAATATAACGCGGTAGAGAGAGGAAAAAAAAAAATTAAAAAAAGTATAGCTACATAAAAAACCGGCTCTATCGTCGTATTTCACCCTATTTATTATTATTATACGTACATCTCGACGTATTCTTCGTCGTCTGGCAGTCGATTCGCGCGCGTATTAACGGGATAAATTTCACGGGACATCCGTACACCGCACAGTCGGAGACGAGTGCAAAATATTATTAATTATTCGTCCTC
Organism: Drepanosiphum platanoidis; assembly: GCA_948098885.1. Taxonomy (NCBI): domain Eukaryota; kingdom Metazoa; phylum Arthropoda; class Insecta; order Hemiptera; family Aphididae; genus Drepanosiphum; species Drepanosiphum platanoidis. Next base: position 18,276,804 of record OX402533.1, read on the forward strand.
GTCCCCGCACGCGACGCTGAAAAATTCTGTATTCCGACGTTTACGGTTTTCCGAAAACATATCGTATACATAGGTCGCGCCAATTAGCGTCCGGCAATCAACGCCGCCGCTCGCAAACGTATACACACGTTTATTTATTTTTCAAAGGCTCGCTTTTTTTCGTTTTACGAATCGTATTTAAAGGGTATAATATACTTTCTCCGGTGGGGTTTTTTTTAATAACCGCGGTCGCGAATAAATTATTTACATTTCAAACGAATCAGATACGGAATTGAAAGATCCAAACCGGTCGCTCGCCGATGGCTTTGATAACGCGTACATAATATTATATTATATACGTGTACGGTTTTTTATTTGTGCGCGCGCGCGCGCGTTTATTTTAAATTACCTTTACGTGCGGATGACGAGCCGAACGTGTTATTATTATTATTTTTTTTTTTTTTATTAAGTTTATTACGCGAAATAAAACGTCGCGGTTTTTTTTTTCCCTTCTCGTCGACGCGGTTTTATAACGTGCACGTCGCCGGGGCCGTCTGCGAGCAATTCTGCCGGTTCGATTGTCCGGGTTTCAACAACACTCGCCGAGCGTATAAATGTTTATATTTTATTTTCATATTTCGTCAATCGCGCCGTCGGATCGCGTTAATTGCGAGTTTGACGGTCGCGGGTATTTCCGCTGCCCGAGGTAAACGCGCGTTTCCACCAAGCACGTCTCCGGTGATCCATCGACCGATTTACAAATCGTTTGGTTTGAAAGTATCGGTCTAGTCGAAAAGAAACGATATCCGAGTAAAACGTAAAATTTTTCACGTACGAAACGTTTCTATCGAAATAAGAAATGTATGTATAGTTTATAAACGAAAGAAAGCCGCCTCTTCGTATAGGCCCCGAGGCGAGGGAGGAAAAGAAATCCTCAGACTTTCAGAGCTGTAGAGTTTTAAAAACGACTGTGCTATCGAGTTCAAATCTGTTATTAGATTTCAGACGCGACGACGACGACGACGTGGCCCCCGAGAAGTGCAACTGCGCTGTCACGAGTATTTTTTAACACTGAAAAACGTTTGTCTTCGTCCGGTGATTTTTATAGGCATTTCATTCGAGTTGGATGATTTTCCGAAATCAGCACGTTTTTAAAAGATACGAATCGACGACGTTTTTTTCGCGGACTCGTAATAAAAATAGCGTTCAAGTGCGATGTTCTACCGAGTTTTCGACAAAATCAGACATCGTCTGAAATCGTGCGTTCGCTGTCCGACGTGGAAACGTATTTTTCGAAACGCGCCGAAACGACTTATCGTCCGACTCGTACAAATATCATATCTCGGACATAATACCGAAAATAGTTGAACGGCGACGACACAACATATAACGGTCGTCGCGACAAATCCCTTATCATGACGGGAACGGCGAATTAATTCCCGGAGAAAAAAACGTAACTCTCTCGTCCATTGTCCGCGAGGAGTCGCGATCGAAACGCCGGACGGCCGGTCCTATCGGAGCGTCCTGAAATATCCAAACTCTCGTCCTTAAATAATAAACTGCCGAATCGTCGGCAATAAAGGCGCGCGCGGGGTCGCGCGCCAAGCCGTCCCGAACCGGACAAACGCGGGCGCGCGTTTCGATCGATCGCGTCCCTCCGACCGACGACTTTCGCTCCGCCGCGGCACGGTCAACGAACGACGAACGACGACGGCGTCTCCGCCCGGGAGGCGAGACGACGGACGGCGAGACCGTTTCGAGAATAATATTCTGCAGCCCGTCGTCGTCTTCGAGAAGAGAGAGAGAGAAAAAAAAAAGAAGAAAATAAACAACAACAAAACTCCCGCGAGGGTCGTGTCGCCGCCGCGCCGTGACGTTACTCCTGTACAATACTCTTCGCTCGTCGCACGCGACATTTCTCAATATTCTTCTAATATTAATATCGACGGAAATAAAATCCAAGTGTGTATTAAAGTTTGTTTCCTCTCGTGTATTACCTACGGTTTTCTGCCCGCGTAGGCTCCGGTGCCGACGTACACGCATCGATGTATTCCGAGAACTGCAATATTGTGTCACGCTTACATTCCAACGTGGCGGGGGGGGGGATTATAGTTTCTAGAAAGAATGTGTGCGCACACACACACGCGTGCGTATCCGGTGTTTATTGCGAACCCGGTTCGTAGGAAAAATACCCACGACGACGTGTCGGAAGGTATACGGCGCGTGTGCCGTCGAGGGTAGTTTTCGTACTTCCGAGCCGTTCAATTAAAAGCCATGGTTTTTTTCCGGAATTCGCAGCGTCGCGCCGCGCACGCGACAGTATCGCCTGCAGTAATACGTAGTAACGTTATTATGACACACACACCATGTCCGATAAATTTCGCCGCGCCGCGAGTACCGCTATATAATATCATCGGCGGCGTCTCGTCCTGGAACAAGGGGGTAAAAATAAACTCTCTACAGTCAGGTGCAGTCGAGCGCAGAGGGTGGATGAGAACAAGCCGCGTCTTGGTACTAACCGGGTGTCGGATACGATACGAACAAACCGCCGCCGCCGCCGCCGCGACGTAATAATCGTTGGTCTTTTATTTTTGTTACGCTTTCGAAACGGACGTGATTTTCGACTCAGTCCGATTGCCGTTTGTAATATTATAGTTTGAATTATCCGACGCGACGAATAACGGGAGTGTTGATCAGAGCGTATCGTACGGTCGTCCGTCGCTGCAGCTTTTGTGATCGTCTGGAAGGCGGTTAGTTTAGGTCAAAGGACACCGGCAGATACATTAGTTTGAATTGGGCATCACACGAAAATCTACTCTCGCGAGCCGCGGCTATTTACGTACATGGCGAGGGTGCCGTGATGGATGTTTTAACGCCGCACTCGAACGCCGTGCAGCAGTGAGCCGAGCGCATAGGCTGCACGCGGTTAGGTTACTATATCATAGAAAACGTAAACGGACCTTGCATGGGCGTCCCCAGGGGGGGGCAAGCCGGGGCACTTGCCCCCCCCCCTAGAATTTAAATTTGTTTTCCAAAACATTATCTGTAAAGCGCTAATTTAATAAATATAGATTATTTTAATATGTAGGCGTGTAGAAAAAAAAATATTGATGTGTGCGTACTGCGTATTGGTGTTCCGAGACAGACCGACTACATTTATTTTTCTAAAAATATGGTGAGGCGTTGGTATCGCGTTGGTTTCCCATCCCAATCAATTTTTAAAATTAATTTTGCCCCCCCCCCCCTAGAAAAATGTCTGGGGACGCCCATGGGACCTTGTGTTCTAAACCCGTCTCGTCGAGTTATGAGACGACGGAAATAATAATGTCCGAGGGTTTTTACGTAAAACGTCCGTCCATCGAATTGTGTGCGAGTCATAATTTTTTTGAAAACAATATATATTATTATATTCACAGTTTTCGCGCTAGCGTTTCGTGTAATGTTGAATTCGAGCGCGACTTACAGAATATAGGTATTTGTCGCGCGTATTTATTTTATCGCTCGCAATTCACCGCATAATAATAATATAATAATATGTTATATACACTTTGTATAATAAAGTAGACTAAAGTAGTCGGCAGTATTTACTGATGTCTGGCTCTTATCTCACGAGACGTTGATATCGGTGTAACATTATTGAATCGCTTTAATGTTATTACAATGCGCGCGCGCGCGCACAGTATAAAAAATTATAATAATACATAGGCACACGGTATTGAAAAATAATTATAAATTTACTGCCTCTACTGCGAATGCGCAAACGTCCAAGAAGGTCGTACGATTTCCACTTTGTACGCGCGCGTTTATTGTTTACGCGTTATTGTGTGTAGGCATATAAATAACGCGACGACGATGCACTCGTACGCAGTCCTCGACGCAGCGGCCTTGCACCGTGGATGCAGTTTACTCGCGCCGCCGCCGTGCGCTTTTGCACAACACACCTGTACGGGCCGTATAAGTATGGTTAAAGTCGACGTAACACCGCGGCAGTCGCACGCGGAAAAGATATTTTCGTTTCGTTCGATTATTTTTTTACGGCCGAACAACGTTAATATTTTAGTACGCGTCGCGATTTCATCACGCCGCGCGCGGTATTTTTAGCGTCGCTATTATTCGCGGCGCGACCGAGCGGTTCCGTTTTGAAAATCGCAACCGAACACGTTTAAAAAGAAACATTACGTATGCATGTAGAAGAGGTGTTGACTCTGCTCGTCGTCCGTTCCTACGACACTCGTTGTTGTTGTTTTTTTTTTTTTTTTATAGCGTTTATTGTTATTATTCTTAATTTTAACAAAGAAAACGACGAACTTCGTACCGATTAGGTACCACAGACCAACGACGACGACGTTTAGTTAAGATTATTATTACTTGTTTTTTTCCATCGACGACGTTCGATGTATATAATATTTATTCACTCTGTTGTTGATTTAGACAGAGTTCACGTGCTTTTATAAATACGGGCGTCGGCGACGAGTTAAAATAAATAATACAAGTTTTAAACAGTAGTGGACTCTCGCACGTGATCACTAAAATCACGTGTTGTGTTGAAAAAATATGGGAGACACTAGAGCAGTCGCAACCAGGATTGCAGATATTTAGAAGTGGCGATTTTTCGACGGCCAAACCGAGGTCACTACTACATATTATAATATTGCATTTCATTTTTTTTGTAAAAATAATCTTTTAACTATCGATAAAATATAGGTAGTCTCTCGTCGATACAGTAGCTATTATGCGAATATCTGTTTATTCGAATTTACGTTTCAAATAAAAAAAAAAAATGAAGTTTCTTTCTCTGAAATTCGACTATATCCGTGTCGTCTATGACGTGAAAACGTAGCAAGTAGCCGTAAAGGGCGGCATTTTCATGAAAATCTGTCCCCAGGTGCCATATTCGTTAACGCGGCTCCGACGCTATAATGTCACTACTATTACGTATAAAAAAAAAAAACGAAAACCCGGTGATTATTTTTAATTTGGGCACTTATTAAAAATAAAAATATATGTGTGTTGCTCGATATTATAATATAAACAGCTCGTGCGAATCATTCGGCTGCGATATAAAAGAATCGATTCGTTTTATACTCTTTAGTTTTTCCCCGCTCCGTTTTCTATTAGAAATAACGTCTTACGTTTAACACCGTGACATTTTACCGGGAAAAGTTTTCGACGATAATGCGATAATAAATGTGTCCTTTCCGAGTTTCTCGCCACACAACCGATTGCTCTGGAAATAGTCGTCCTGCTTAAGACGATGCGGATAGCCACCGACCAGGACCCATCGTTTTCGTTTAAACGTTACACAGTCCACTTGTGACTAGATCTTAAATTTCGATTTTATCATCACGTTTCCGACTCTCATATTATTAGTACTTATCACACGAGTAGAGTGATATCCACGGTCTCCGCTCGTTCAACTACGACGATTTTTAATATTTTTGAGTGTTATCTGCGAGAACATAAATTTAATGTAAACTTAATTTCACATTTCTTTTCGATTCGATTTTATTTTCTATTTTATTTCTACTACTCGACGACAGTCGATTATACGCGATTCGATTTTACTTTGAAAGTATTTATTACGCCTCCTGGGCCTGGTACGCGCGACGGAAACGACGTTTTCGTGCGCGTGAAAACAAAGGGACGCGCTGAAAAACGAATAAATAAAAATCACCCTGTAACAGTATAGTGTACGAGCGCAATATTGTCGGCCGATGTGACGACGACGTTTCTACTCCTGAGCTCCTGCGGCACCGTATTTTCTCGCGTGCCCACGTATTTTATATATATATATATATACGTATATATGTGTATTATAACGTTGCAGCAGTCGCGTCTGGTGCAGACTCGGCGCGGCCGAGACGGTTCTATTCGTACGCGCCGCGCGCGATTCCTGGAATGTCGCCAACTATATATAGTTTTCTATCGCCGTCTGCAGACGCACAGCGATAATATGTGTTCCGGTGACGTTTTCGAGCCCTTTCGTGTGTGCATATATATATACACACACACACACACACATATATATATATAATCCTTACCGAGCAGTGTACGACCGTGTACCCCCTCCCCCCGCTCGACGACGAGGTTCGATCGACAGCGACGCGACGACGACGACGACGACGTCGCGATGTGTTTGGATTTTTTTTTTCTTTTTTTTTCGCGCGCACAAACGATGACGACGACGACGTCTGCGACGTCCGCCATTTTGGCTTTTCCAGGTATTAAATAATGACTAGAGTACGGATTTTGATGGCACATTTCAGCCTTTTTTGCCCCTTTTTTTGTTTTTCTCTACCAGTTCGAAACGAACCTTAATCGACTCTGTAAATGTGGTGTGACTCGAGTCGCGTGAAAATAAACGAACGTTTTCTTTTCGCTTTTTTTCACTGGGGGTTTTTGCTTTTATTTCGAATTAGTTTTGGATCTCGTGGGGTTTTTTTTTTTTTTTTTTTGCTTTCTTCTTTTAGCATTTTCAACGCTTTTTTCCGACTTTTATTCGTTTTACTGTAAGGTAAACTACTGCGGATCGCATAAAAACATAACCGCAGGATTTCAAATCGAATCGAAACAAATCGTATGAATTATTTTTCCACGATTTTTAAAGTAAAGAACGAAGTTTACGAAATAGTAAGTGATACGGGATAAAAAATACCTTAATTTATAGTGTATTATAAGATTTTTTTCGGATTTTCAGAGCTTTATATTACTTTATTTAAAATGTTTTTTCTACAGTTTTTTTTTTAACGCTTCGTAATCCGTTCTCCGATAATGGACCCGACTTCACATTGCGACCTCGAGCATCGAGTTACCTAGAAATTTTTTTCGCGCGAGCGTATAAATAATTTCATATCGATAGCGATAGCAGCCTCTGTGATTTTTGAGGAGAGTTTTGGATTTACGTCTTTTTGCGGGATTTAACACTTTGTCGTTGTACAAACAGTTGTGTAACCATTCACAAATAATTTTTGTTTTTTTTTTCATCAGCGGTCGAGACTTATATATTATTTCGTTGTTATGTCCATATTAAGAAGCGAAAAAAAAAACCCTGACTTGCATATTATATCACTATCAATATTGAGACGAATCCTACTTGCAAATGTATTTTTAATTTTTCCTCAGTATTATGAATGAGATAATTGTATAGTGGAAAATTAAGCTTTTGAAATCACGACGACGGAAAAGATTATTCGACTGAATAGCTCGAACGAATCACTCGTATATAATAGTCACGAGCTGAAATGTTTTTCGCCGCGTTCAACGAAAAAACACAATAACTGTTACGTTATAATATGATATATAAATATTATAATATCTCCCCCATAGGTACGCGGGATATGTTGTGCGGTGCTGCGTTTTGTTAAACGCGCGTCGTCGTCGTCGCCGCCGCCGCCGCCGCCGCCGCTCGTTCGGCGGAAAATAAAAGCCGAAGAAATACCTGCAGAATTCCCGTCACGCCGCCGCCGCCGCCGATCTGCAGGTTCCCCTGTGGCGGTTAAAAGGATTATGAAATTCGCATTTTTGGCATAATAACGCGCCGAAACTAGGAAAGCTCTCGGCCCCTTTCGGCGCGCCACGCGAAAAGATCGTCGGCGGAGATTGTTTTCCGCGCGCCGCCGCGGGGCGAAAGAGTGAAAACACGTTATCGCGAGAGACCAAAAGATTCTCCGCCGCCACACTCGGTTTGCCGAGACGACCGTCTTTGTTATGTGAGAATGTAAAAATCCCCGAAAACCTTTTCGACGGCGATATCGCGCGGCGGCAAATAACGCTAAATCTGCATTAACTTTGTACGCGCGCCGCGCGTATAGTACACACACGGCGCGGCGGAAAAACGTTACGAATTCTTCGAATGCTTTGTGTTTTCGGATAAATTCTTACGTTCTTTTGATTTTATTATAATACGCGCGCGCGTAATGATGAATACGATGCTTATCTGACGACATCGACTCGACGGAAACGACGACGTGCTATGAAAATTCGTTTTTATCGGTCATCCAACGATAGAAGAAAAAGAAAACCGTAACGAAATTTCCGATTCGATTTCGTAACTGCACGACGACGAGTGGAAATATATAAACGGAATACAATATACAGAAATCGGGTGTGCTGCGAATTAATTGATAAATATAGTATATTACGACAACAGCAAAACTACACTTCGTGCAGCTCATTATGTTAATAATAATTATAATATTATCACGAACGATAATGTGAAATACCTTGAGATAATCGCCGCCATAGATCCGCAAAAATAAAAATAAAAATATAAAACTCATACGTCGTCGTTGTGCGCCGATAGTATTTTATAATCCGAGAAAAAAGAAATCGATATCTCCGTGTAAAATACAGATAATCGAACCCGGATTCCGTTGATAATAAACGCGAATAGAAAAAAAAAAAAAAAAAAACGTAAAACGATAGGGGTTTTTGTCGTCGTCGGTATTTCACGTCGAAAATGGCACGAAAGCTCGAAGCGCTTGAATATACAAATCGGAAAACGTGCCGATCGAAACGTCGGGTTTTTTTTTTCGAATTTATACCTTATACCCACAGCCTAGGCACCGATCACTCTTGTCTAAGGATCAGTGGCGCAACAAGAACTTCCGAGAACTCTTCGCAGTCGGGCGCTAGACGCGCGTTCCTTGCCGCCGCGTTTGCAGGATATGGTCCGGTCGTTGCGCCACTGCTAAGGATGCGACTGGAGAAGTTGGAAAAAAAAAACACCCGACATCGTAACACGTCCTGGACCGTAAATCGACGGCGCCGCAGGACGCGTCTGGGCAACGCGAGTTTTCGTAGAAAATAATAAGCGCGTTTATTATTTTATTACACTAAACGTTCCGAGAGATAATGACCCCTATCGGCGGCGGCGGAGCGCGTCTGTCATCCCTTTTTCTATAATATTATTATTTTACCACTCGCGGTGAAAACGTAATAAAGAAAAAAATAAAAAAAAAATAATAGGTAATAATAATATCGAATGAAATCGACGATTATTATCGTATTTTTTTTTTCTCTCGTACGAATTACCTACACGCGCGCGCTTGCGGATCGCGAGGGACGACGACCACGTTCGTTTTCCAATTTAATTCACCCCCACCACTCCTATTTGTCGCGCCTACTGAAACATTACACTCGGGTACGCGATGAATTATTACGATTACCGACACGTCGTGCTCGCAGCACACCGCTGCACCTTTATTGTTTTGCTCGCGCCGTGAACATAAAAATGGGAAAAAAAAAATAAAAAAATATATCATTAAAACGCGTAAACACGTTATATCACGCGATAGGTGGGGGGTACCTTACCTCGTATATCCCAAACGCGTATAATAACCGACGTTTCGGGCGTTATTTTGACAAAATTTAATCCATATCAATCGGCATATCATAATGTATGACGTAGGAAAAACTGGCGCGAACGACGCGGACGTTTCAACGCCGGAGCGAACGGAAATATAATTTTTTTTTACAATATTTTCATCGATATCGCGGACTCGTATGGTAAACACGTACGGTAAACACTCGGCCCGGTTGTATAAAAATGCAGACGACACGGGCTGGCGGGCGGCCGCGACGTATCGATAAAGATTTGATCGATCGAGAGTCGATTAGATTTGAACAGTCGACGAAATGAATAAACAAAACGAAAAAAAAACGAATAATCGATCGCAGTAAATTCTTCGTTTCGCTCGGAATCTTTATGAAATTGTAGTGAATATTATTTCATTCGATTTGCGCTCAATTCCACCGCTTAAAGTCGAGAAACTTTGTATCGACAAAAAAATTCTACAAAAATCCCGACTACGCGCGCGTATGTGTTTAATGGCGATTATTTTGTAGAAAAAAATAAAAAAAAACCGGATTATTTATTCACGTTAAAACTCTTGTGTAGCAGCACATCATTAAAGTTCCGCAACGCTTTTGGCCGTGTTTATTTATTTTCTTCAGCGAAACGAATTATTTTAGTATGAATCACGTGTTAATGAAACGACGGAGTTTTGAAATAAATCATTGTCGATGCGAATAACCGTCTCTGTTACCAGTGACTTTAGACCGGAATAATAATCGCGAAGTTTTCAAATAGGCAATACCGACTAACCCGACTTTTATCGAGTTTGCGTTTTCTTATTTATTTTCAGTGCGGAAATGCCGAACCGATCAAGTCCTACCCTGACCGGTAGGACCTCTCTAGCTGAAATAAAAAAAATAATCGTAGGCGCGCCTATTAATGTCTTAACGACCGCTTCTAAAAAAAGCGACCGGTACGGTATAATTTAATGAAACGATCGTTTTGTTAGCACGAAAACAACGAGATATAGAAATAATATGCTCGTCGAATACTCATAGAAAATACTGATGGAAAAATCAAAAGGAATTGTTTGCAAGCAGACGAATTTATGTGCCCCGTCAGAAAAAAAAAAAACGTACACCTTGCGCGTACGGTGTATACAAATAATATATCATTTCATATTTCGCATACGCATTGAGTTGAGGTAGGCAAGGAAGGTTCCGACACCCGAAAAATCCTGCGCCGCCGATTCGTACGATTATATTATTATCTATACGTTATTTTTGCCGCGCAATCCTTCGATTTTTTTTTTTCTCGTCGCACGAAATAATTTAAAATATATACCATATTATATACTCGTATACAATACAAACACACACACACACACGTGAGCGCGCGGTTAGTTTCAATATCATTATACGCGCGTTGCTTTTTTTTTTTTTGTTGTTGTTGCCATACGCACACGTATATTACTCGGGATGCAATAAATTAGACCCGAACATGTGGCACAGCCACGTATAATTGTTATTTCGTGGACTTCGGACAAACGTCTGCTGCAGCGCCCCGTCTGGACTATAAATTCGCGCGCGAGGTACACAACCGGTTGCAGGCGACGGTCTGGTGACCCAATTCCATTATTCGCAAACTAAATATAGAATAATAATATACAAAAACAAACGAAATAAACATCGATTAAATCAAAGGCCGCCCGAAGTGTGTATTGTATATAATATAATATAATATATAATATATATCTGTTTGGCAGCTAGCGAACTATTTAAATTTTTCACGCGCGTCTCTTTGTACGACCCAAGCCGAGATAAATACGTATTGTGTGTAGAGATAAAATAACAGTTCCCATTATTCAATATCCATTTCGTTTTTCGCCGACGAATTTATTGAATAAACACGCGGGTTGAACTTTCAACACGGCCCGTACCTATTATGATCGCGGCGTTAAAAAAACAAAAATTTTAAATGTTTAAAACAATTTTATTGAATCTAGTCGATTCGTCGTTTGGTCTCGAACACCCCCATATGACATGATAAAAAAAAAAGACAAACGTTTTAAAGAGAAATAAAACTTTTTAAAAAAACCGACGGAACGATACGCCCGCACATTAACATGACGTACATAAGTATAATTTCTTTTTAAACTATTCGAACAGTCGCAGATAATTTGCATAATAATAGTCGCAAGAGTTTGATTCCAATAACCGTGTCGACGACCCATCCTTCGACCTAGCCTCCCTCTGATAAAAACGTCGTTCAAAAACGCGATTAATCGGGTGTATCGATATCGGATATGATTTTTACACCGCGTGTATAAAACGGCGATAAAATATACGTTGCGTGTGTAAAGTGCGTTTGGGAAATCGCGAAATACACGCGACACACGATGGAGCGAAAACTAGCGAAATTACGTCGGCGGTTTGCGCGAATAAAATCGAAAAATAAAATTCAGCGTATAAAACATATTATTACGTACGTGTGATCGATCGTAAACGTCGTCGTCGGTGAAAATATCGAAAAGCATTCGCGTCGTACGACGAGTACGGGGGGGGGATTGGTTTCATTGTGACGAATGATTTATATTATTATGAGCGACGACGGTCGAACGAGCGAATTAGACGAACGAACGAAAGTGAAGAGGAAAATGCCGTGGGAAACACGAACGCAACGATTGTCATGACCGACGACGACGACGACGACGAGACTGTTTTATGATAAAACGACGAAATAGAATATTCACGTCGATTTCGACATAATATCGACACACACCGCCGTGTGCGGTAAACGGAAAACAATGAAAATATTCTAATGCGCGTGAAAAATCACGTTGATTAGCTTATACCGATCACGCCCTTAACCGTCCGCGTGTGTGTGTAAGTACTCGTCGTGACAGCGGCCGTCGACGATTAACATTTGATTAGTCAATCGCAGCAGCTATTTAACCGCTAAACGGTACGACCGGCACAGATAATAACTGTTATGCCCCGTTTATTGTGTGGATTCGTAAAACTCCGGTCGCCGATATTTATATCATCACGGACGAGCGGACTCGTCGATTTTCAACAATACGTCGTCGTCGTCGGCTGACGCGTATAATCATGTATAATACATCGCGGCGGCGCGGCGCGGCGGTGCGTATCCGACGGGAATGAAACGTGAAAAAAGCGATACGGATTTTTCGAAAGACCTTGTTTTTTTAATTTTTTATAACGCACATAAAATGTGTGCGTGTGTGCGTGCGCGTGCGCGTGCGCGTGCGTAGTACTCGCAGTACACATGCACACGCGTATAATATACAAGTTGATTCCCCTGACATTATTTTAATTAAAAACGTTAAATTTCAATAAGGAAAAACAAGAAGGAATGAAAAAAAAAAAAAAAAAAACGAAAACGAAAGAAAGGAAGAAAGAAAGAAAGAAAAAAGAAATGGTATATTATAGTCGAGAAGAGAGACGTTTTTGTTTTGCTCTCGAAAATGTTTTTCTTCCTGTTACTTTTACGGAGTTCCATTTCGGCATTGTGTGCGCGTGGTGTATATATGTACTACCCGCTGTATATGTACTACGCGGGAGCTTGCACGACGGCGGCGGTATACATAAGACTCGTGTAAAAGACACTCGGCATTTACTTTCGAGTTTTTAATTTTCTAGACGAAAAAAAAAAAAAACATTTTTAAAAACTCCGTTTAATTAGATCGTGCGACACGCCGCCGCCGCCGCCGCCGCGGTGTATACGTATTGCATTCGGCGTACGATATTATTATGCGTGTATATGTATTATATTCTACACGGCCGTCCGAGACGCGAAAGAAAATTATTAAAACCGTCGCGTCGTCGTCTCGCGGACGGTCGTGGGACGGGAGGTCGGACACTTGACGCGAAAAAAATATAAAAACGAAAACTCGACGAAAAATGTAACGCCGACGTGTGCGGTACGGCACGTGTGTGTGCGGATTATTTTAATTGGCTCGAAAATGCCGAGTTTGCCGGCGCAGACGTCGTCGCGGAAAAAGCGGTCCGACGACGACGACGTGAAATCGCCGCGGCACAGAATATCATAATATTTAAATGTATGCGCGTGTGTAGGAATAATACAAACGTACACACCTCCGTCGATCGCACACACCACACACACACACACGGCGGCGGTTACTGTTTTCGCGAAATAACAATATGGTAATTCCGCCCGTTTCGTCTGGTTCGTTTGCGCGCGCGCGCGTGTGTGTGTGTGCGAGCGCGTATCCGTTTCGTATCGGCCACGCGCGCGCTCGCGAACACGCCTAAAATACACGCGGAATTCGTATTACGCGCGTTCGGACGCGATGCAAATGCAAATGAGCGAACGAACGTAGTAGAAAAAAAAAAAAAAACACTCCGTATAGAGAGAGAGACGCGCGCGTTCGTATAAAAAAAAAAAAAGAAAAAAGTATAAGCGTATAAAAATACTCGTACGCGCTCGTATACGTATATATAAGTGTGGTGTATACGCAGCAGACGGTCGTCGCGCAGCAGAGCGTCGATAAAAAAGAAAGAGCGGAGGAGGAGAAGGAAAAAAAAAAAAAAAACGGTGGCCCGAAGAGACCGCCGCGCCGTCGTCTCGGTGTTATTTTTTCGCCGGCAAAATTCTCGGGAAACCGAGCGAGAGAGAAAACGTTATTATATCGTCTAAAATTCGCACGCACACATGACGACGACGACGACGGCGGCGGCGCGGCGGCACCCGCGTTCGTCGACGACGACGACGACGACGATGTGTAGAGGTACACACGCGGTGTGCGCGCGCGGATCTACGCGGCGCGCGGCGGCTGCTGTCACGTTATCAATCATAAAAAGAAAGAAAATAAAAATAAAAAAAAAAAGTAATAAAAAAAAAACCGCCTCTGCCGGCTGCACACGATAATAATTCCGCGTGACGCGGCGGCGGCGGGACGACGCGCGCAAAAAGGAAAAAAGAGCCGTGCCGAGAGAGAGAGAGAGAAATATAAGAATATTATATAAAACGAAACGTAAAGAACCGTCGTCGACGACGACGACGACGGCGAGAGAGACGGCGGCGGCGGTCCGAACTCGGTCGCGCGGCAGAAAAAACATAAAAAACGACGACGGCCGGCGGCGGCGCTATTATATATACGCCGTGTACGCGCCGCCGCCGCCGCCGCCGTTTTTTCAAGGTTGTGTGAGCCGTCTTTTCACTCGCCCCCGGTCCTCTCCTCTGTCTCTCGCCACTATTCAACGCGCGAACCCACCTCTAACCGTGGTTTTTCGCCGTCGCAATTTTTTGGCCACCGTTTTTTTTTTTTTTTTTTCCCCCTCGTCCTCTCTATACTTCTTTTTCTCTTCTTCTCGTTTTATTTTATCGTTTTATTTTTTTCTTTCTTTCGGGTTATCGCGCGAGAGCGTAGTACGCGCGGCGGCGGCGGCGGCGGCCGTATCTGCGCCGCCGGTTTTGTTGTATTTTTTTCGTCGTCGTCGACGTCGTTTTTTTTTTTTTTTTCATCATTATTATCGTTATTACTCTACCGCGGTCGCCGCCGCCGCCGCCGCGCCGGTCGGTCGGTCGTCGCGCGGTATATACGCATTATTATTATTATTATTATTATTATTATTATTATATAGGAGGGTCGGCGACGGCGGCGGCAAAAAAAAAATATAATAATAAAAACCGAGCGGCGCGGCGTCGTCGTCGTCGTCGTAGTTATTATGAAAACTGGGACGACGGCGCGGGGTACACACGACTGGCGGTGGTCACGGCCAAGTTATTTGTGCATGCGGGTGTGCGTGCGCGTACATGCCAGTGTGTACACATAATATATAAACGACGTGGTGTGTGTGTGTGTGTATTGGGAACCGTATAGTGTGGCGTGACTCGCGCGCGCGAGGGTCGTTCGACCGCCGTCATCGTCATCGCCATCATCATCGTCATCGTCGTCATCGCCGCCGCCGCCGCGCCTCCTCATACACCGCCCGATCGTTTTAACATCCGCCGGCGGCGGCGACCCGACAGGATGAACAATGGTGCGCGGCGGCGGCGGCGGCCGACAACGGTGTTGTGTTACCGGGTGACGCGCTCTCGTCTCTCCTCTGACCGACGACACAGCCCTTTTACTCGGGCGCGTTTCGCTTCGAACCGGCGGCGGCGGCGGCGGCGACGATCCGTGTCACGTTCGCGACGTCGTCGGAGCGGCTTTCCCGCAAAAACCTCATCTCTCGCGCGGTCGTGCCGAACCGCGACCGTCGCCCATCCCCCTCCAAACGATATATCGACCGAGGCTCACCACAATATATATATATATATTATATTATATATAATATGCTTTCCAAATTAACGGTCGGCCGAACACGAATCCACTCGCTAGTTATATATGTATACGGCACGCACGTATATATACGGTCGCGTACACACATGTGGCGTACACTACACTTTGCCTCTCTATATTATATGCGACGACAATTATTTTGCGCACAGCAGTTGTTCGGCGGTGGCGGCACATTACCTACTCCTCCGCGCGCGGCGGTCTCCTCCGGTCGCACACACGCGCGCGCGCGGTCCCCCCGACCCGAACGGCTCACGTCGTCGTCGTCGTCGCGAAAAATAATAATAAAAAAAAGTACCCGTGACCCGGCCGCCAGACCTCGTCGTCTGCGCGTTTTATTATTATCGTCGGTAGGTTTTTTTTTTTTCCTCTCTTTCTTCTCTACTATACGTTCACGTCGTACGCGCGTATACGCGCGTCGTTCGCCGCCGCCGCCGCCGCCGTTGTCGTCGTCGTTGGAAATTCAGCTCGGCTACAAAAGGAAAACCGCGTCCGTCGCCGCCGCCGCCGCCGCCACGTCACGGGCGAGACGGAATTATTATCGTTTTTTTTTTTTTTTTACAATATACTTTTCGACGAATAATTCAATTCAACGCGGCGCGCGAGTGTTATTACGCTCGTACCGATAGATAATATATGAATAGGTATATTATACTATACGGGTTGTTTCGGGAAACGCGTCATTATATGTCTCGCTCTTTCGTTACAGACACGTCATGTGTATATTACGTATTATGTGCCCGCGCGGCAGCAGCGTTACCCCGCGGGTAGCGGAGGATACGCGATATTATATATAATAATAATAATAATAATATGTATTATTATATTATATACCGAGTATTATGTACGCGACGCGAACCCACTTCCTCCCCCTCTCGCCTCGATCGGTCGCCGTCGACGGATAATCCGACGGAAACGTGCGTGTGAGCGTATATACGTATAGTACGTGCGTGTGTGCAATAAAAAAATAAATATCTAAACGTTAATATTATTATCACGATAGATATAACACACACACACACAGACAATATATAATTATGCGCGTCAAATGTGTGTGTGTGTGTACGACAATGATTGGTCGGCGGAAGGGATTCGCCTCCACCCCCGCGCGCCTTCGATCGATAATAACAAACACGTTATACGCTGCGCATTATATTATTATACGTATATATATATATATCGTAGTTATTAGGACGGCCGTAATGACGATAATGATAATAACAACATTATTTTAATGTGTCTGTTAGTCGCGTACGCGCGGGTAAAACATCGCCGCGGAAAATAATAGTAGTAGCACGAACGCCGCCGCCGCGCCGCCGTGGAACGTATAAATACGGCGTACCATGTAGACGACGAAAAAACACGCAACAAGTGCGGGGAATATATAATATAATATTCATGTATAATGGGTAAAAACACGATGGCGACGATAAATCGACGCGATGTGTATACCGTATACACGCCGGGGCTTAGCGCGTTTCGCCGCTATTGTATCGACGGAAATGTTCTGCACGGCGAGGTTTATATCGTTATTATTCGTAATAATTATTGCGGCATCATCGCGGACGGACGCGTCGACGGTTTATATATTTTCTTTCGTCAAATTTCGAACGACGTTTTTCCGACCGAAAACAATACTACGATTCAATCGCACGGGCGAAACGAATAAATTTCATTTCACTGGGCGTTGCGCGCGACGTTTTTTTTTTTTTCGTTGTCGTTTCCAACTCCAGGTCACGAGTTTATAAAACGATTACGATATTAATGCGACTAATCTAACGTCTCGTCGTCGCATAATAACAATTATTTTTCTCGTACGCGATTATTTTCTACGCGCGCGTGTACACACACTCGCATATAATGCGCAATCGTCGATTATAACCGTAACGACGACGTTATTGTCCAACGAAAACCTAGGGGGGGGGGAGCGCACTCTAAGCGATTTTTAAAACGGTCGCAAATGTTTTCGGATACGTTTAAGTACATACAATTATTATTATCGATTTCTAGAGAGCCGTTCTTTCGGCCGTTCGGGCCATAATTATTGGTTTACGACCGAAAATAATTAATTATTCCAAGGTTTTGCGGTGTGTAACGCGAGCGGCGCGCGTATAATGCGTACGACGACATTATAATTCAAACTAATCGGTATGTGTCGGCGGCGGCGCAGCAATGACATGTGTTTACCGCGCGTCACCTATCCGCGGACAAAACGGCGCGCGTGTGTAAAAACTAACAAATCGAATCCCGTCCGCGGATTATATTATTTATTGCCACGACGAAAGTTTTGAAAGCCGTTCGCGTCGATATATGCGTATTGTTTCCAATATTGTAAAACGTTGGCGGAAGAAAACCGGCGGTTTTTCGGTTTTCCTCGTTTTCGACGGCAAAAGTATCGTTTTTCTCCTTTTTGTTTTTCCCCTCGGTTTTTACGATCGCGTTATCGTTTCGACTCTTCGAGTTTACCCTTTTATAATTTAAACGCCGACCGGGGGGACCCTCGTGTTTTTTTAACGACAATTTTTTATTTCGTTTGCGGCGTAATTTTTTTATCTGTTTTTTTTTTCCACAACGCTCGCGATTATGTGTTTTCGATTTTTAATTATCGTCGGCACCACGGCGGAGATTTTAAGCACTCTGCTACTGCCAGTGTAATTGTTTTTTTTTTTTCACGCCGATTCGTTCTCATCGGAAAACCGCCTTTTCCATGCGTCCGCGACGAACGCCGTTTGCATCAGCGCTGCGATGTCTGCGAATTTCACTGGGTCTTAAACTTCCAAACGCGTTTTTGTTCGCAGCGGGTATTTATTATTAGAATCTCATAGGCCCCCCGGACCATTGTTTAAAGTTTTCAACCGATACGCATTATATTGTATAATAATAGTAATGCGTGTGTTTTCAAAACTTTATAATTCGCAGTGACGGCGCGGCGCCGCCGTCACGGAGCGCGACTCCTATTTCGTTATTATTTTACATATAATAATAATAATTATATACTCGTATACAATTTCGTCCGTGATTCGTCTACACGTCGCGACGATAGTGGCAGGGCCGCGGTGCCTCTAAAAGTGATCTAAATTAACGTCCCGAATTGTTTTTCCCTGCACTTTGTCCTCGTCGTCCATGGAAAAAAAAAACACCAAAACGTTTTTTTAAAATATTACCGTTTATCTACCGCGATGGTGGACCGAACTCGTCGGATAAAATACTTACAAACAATTGGTTTTTATTACGGCGTTTATGAATTCGGCTTGCGACCCTATGTATATCATTCACGCGTGCAAATATCGGTTTCGGTAATAATTTATTTTCAATTTCACGCTAACCGTTTGAGACGTGTTTTTCGCAAAGTATACAAACAGACAACATACGTTCCAATTTTTCGATATTTGAAATATTTTATTCTGCAGACGCGGGCACTAATCAGACATTGAAACGTGTATCGTTTGTGTTGTCCAGACTTATATGAAAGTGTTTTTTAATGGTTTTTCAAAAGCAGAGCGCGCGTTTGAAAAAGTATTTTTCTTCTAGAGTTCTAGACCAACACACTAAATACGACAACCGTTTTAAAAAAAAACAGTGCTCGGTACCGAGAGAGAGAGAAAAAGAGTATTTAAACTAGTAATGTAATGTATATTCGAATAATCGAATTATTCGAATATTCGAATATTCGAATTCGAATAGTTCTATCGTAAATAATTCGAATATTCGAATATTTGAATATTCGGACATTCGAATATCAGTATTCGATGCTACAATACCTCATTTGGTTTATCCGGTTTTCTATGACAAGCTTTTTATAATATTTATTATTAATATGTAATCCATATCCACACAACTAAAGATAATGTATGTCAATTAATCGACCTAAATACGAAAATAGTTCTTATCTTGCAGGTACCTGTTCGTAGTTAGCATTATTTTACTCGTTGTAGCCGATAACTCGTAATAACCATACTATTTTAACATACAATCATTCGAATAGTTCTATCGTAAATAATTCGAATATTCAAATATTCGAATATTCGAATTATTTACGATAGAACTATTCGAATTCGAATATTCGAATATTCGAATATTCGAATAATTCCCATCACTAATTTAAACGTTTATATTATTCGATAATAATACTTTTACTCAAACACGTACTCTACTGCACAACGCTGCAGACGGTACGTCATTAACGACGTTTATGATTATTATTATACGTATTGTTGTGCTCGTGCACACAGTACACGTACACCGTGTGTTTGTGCGTAATTTATTTACGCGAACTGCAGTACGGTTTTCAGGATATTTTTCAGTTTCGAAGGACGCGAATATAATCGCGTAGCTATTTAGCTCTGCGGCGTTACGTACCTAACACGCACACGTATATCATGCGAATCATAATATCGCCAAGTCTACACGTGCACCGCCGCCGTCGTCGTCGACTATTTGTTGTTGGTACGTTTATAAAAAAAAATAAAAAAATAAGACATTTTGCCAATCTTCGAGCCGCCGCGGCGTCGGGCAATGAGTAACCGTGGACGGGAACGGGTATATTATATTATAGTTGCGGGTAAATAATATTACTTATATATTATGTAATATCTAGACACTGAGCAGGTACGGCAGCAGGTCTGGATGTTGCGGGGAACACGCGGTATAATATATAATGTCGTTTTGCTCGCGAGATATCTTACCTGTATAATTATTATTATTATTGTATACGTTTGAAGGCAATCGTAAGTCATCGCTATTCCGCCGGTGGATCCGTTTCGTTTACTACCGCGCGGCGGCGGCGGCGGCGTTAAAGTAGTTTTTCACATTTTTTTTTCCCCTCGTGTTCTGGCAATAAATAATAATAACTATAAAAAAACAACAAACAAAACGAGAGATATATACGTCGATTCTCGAGATTTTAAAAATTTAAATGGAAATTCGGTCTCGCGTGAAAGTAATTACGATATAAAACGGGTACCTCTTAAAAAAAAAAAAAAACCAACGGTTCGCGCGACATATTATTATATCATATACTTACGATTCAAAGTTTTTTCGATCGATTGGACGATCTATACGTATGTCGTCGAGTGATCGCGCGGAGCAGAGAAAGTAAAAAAAAAAAAAAAAAACTACTATATACACACACACAAGTACGCGATCTAATTGAATCCACGTTCGGTACGCGTTTCGCGTGTCGTGCATTTCGGTTTTTTTCGCCGAAATTCTCAGAAATATCGCGTACACGTGGGCGTTTAATAATAATGTAACCTGCGCAATATTCCTCGGCCACATTATCAACAATAATAACATGTGACGTTTCACGGGGGGCGCCGGGACAACAAGAGGTGCCAACTTTTTATATTTTTTTTTCCAGGAACCCGCACGTTGTTTGCGTCGCATTTCGTTTGTGTACGAATCGATATGGTACGCGCACCTCGTCGAAGGAGACGCGAACCGTCGCGACGGGGAAAAATGTCATACAATAGATCGGCGGTTCTCGATGTTGTTTTTCATGACGTGTTCCTTATTAAAACACAATCGAATGCAAATTTTCG
Source organism: Drepanosiphum platanoidis (assembly GCA_948098885.1). Lineage (NCBI taxonomy): Eukaryota > Metazoa > Arthropoda > Insecta > Hemiptera > Aphididae > Drepanosiphum > Drepanosiphum platanoidis. The sequence goes on from OX402533.1 coordinate 18,297,943, forward strand.
AACGATTTATCGCACGGGCGCCACGACCGCGAGAAAATTCCCTTTCGACGTGTGCGCGAGTCGATAATACGACGACGTTTTATGACTCGCGGCGGATGATCACGGGACACACGGTTATGAAAACATAATAATCGTATATTTTTATTACGATACGAGCGTTTGTTTATAATTTTATCGGTTGTCGGGCGAGTTTCGGTGGAAAATCATCGAAGAAATAATTCGATCGTATTTACTTTAAATATATACGTACATTATGCGTTAACACACTTACGGGGCGATTCGTATTTGATACGCGTTTGAATTATTTTGGCTTTCGAAAATTCGGTGAAATTTGACGGGCGATCTTCGGCGTTTTCCTAAAAACCAAAAGCTCACGCTTGAACGGACCTCGTAAATTCGCACAACCGCTATAAACGCAAAAGTAAAATCTCGTGTGTCGATAATTTAAAAATTCAATAGCGAACCGTTCCGATATCACACGGCATATTATACATATATTGCAGTTATGCATTTATTATGCAAGCGTCCTCTTCAATAAAACAACTCGAATAGTTCTTTTTAAATATCCGCCCGTGAACAAGAAACCCGCCATGTTTTTTACAAAAAAAAAAAAGAAGAGAAATCGTCACCTCTGAACGATACGAAGTGTATCCCCGAAATTTTCGAACGCCGTACGGGAACGTTTTAAAATCACCGCTAGGGCGGGGGCGGCCGAGTGGAAAACAATAACAACATAATATTATGAATACATTTTATTGCGAAACGCGTGTGACAAACACACGCCGTTTTCATCGACCCAATCGAATAGTTAATGTTACGCGCGCGTTTAACACAAACCCGATAAAACCCCATCTCGAATAAAACATCGACTACGGCATATTATAAAATGCGAGCACGTTGAATAGTCGTCATTTCATCGAATGTTTTTACTCGACGTCAGACGTAATTTTCCGAGATACTATAATATAATATGTATACATACACGCGGAGCCGCGCGAATTCATTCGATTATGATGATTTAATATCTCTTTATTGTTTTCGCGACGCGAATCGGAGCGGGCCGAAACGTCGATTTCTCGTTGAATAGCAGCGACCGACGTCGCGCTTCTTATTACGGTTATTATCTACTTCGGAATAAACGGAAAATCGTATGAGTATACCGGAGTTATGAGGACATTTCATTTACGCCGTTTATTATTCGCTACACCACTTATGCTAATAAGCACACTTCAATTAGCGCTATGAACGCGTATACTTTGTTCGCGCGGTTCTCTCTGTGTACACGGGTAGTGGAAATAACGTTACGGTAATCTTTACCGTCCGCGGACGATCGAGATGAAGATTTTTATTTCGCGTCGCGCATTTTTCACCGTAAGAACCGACGGAATTACATTCGATTTTGAAATATCGATAAATTCCACACGTACGAGATACGTCCGCTGAAGAAAAAAAACGACAAATCAATTGTTTGTATATTATAATCATAATACCGTGTGAATACTTTTCGACTAAATCGATAATGTTTAACCGTATACTTTGGGCATGTTTTTCAATAATAATTTTCAATACGAGGCCTGAAAACGTAGTGTTTTAGATGCGCCGAGTCATATCGCGTTTACTACTGTTTCGTCACCGCGTTTACGTTTTGAAATATCGCTGTAAATGAAATCGAAATGAATAATCGCTCGCGATAACATCACAGCGAGTGCGCTGCAGCAGTCGTTGGTTTTTACATTTTTCTAACGGTACGGAATTTTCAAACATTGTTGACATTTATTTCCAACGAAATAATATTATTTATCGAACGTAAACGCAAACATATTACACGATTTTCGTTGAAAGGAACAACAAACGTTATTGAAAAAAAAAGAAAAGAAAAAAAAGGCTACCGTTTTGATTTTGAGTGATTGTATTATAATAATATCGAGGGTGCCGGGAGATTAAAGGGTCGAGTCAGTCTCCCTTTGCTCTTTCCACTTTAACCTCGCGGTGTAATAATATGTATATGCATTCGTATTGTATATACATTCGTATATATCACGATCCGATGTAAAATACTTGTAGATTGCGAGTGATTTCTAAAACCGATTTATAAAAAAAAAGAAAACGTTAAACGTATTAAAATATTATTTTAGATGCGATTCAAAGCGTCCGTTACGACCCTCATTACGATATGGCTCTTTGTTGTTTCGCGTTTCGTTGGAAAATGAAAAGTGTTCTCGTCGAAATCGTAATGATTCGTAAAGCGAGGAGGGGACATCTCAAAGCCCCCGCAGACCAGTCACTACTTTGTACATCGGCCCGCGGGAACCGCGCGGCGTTGGAAACTACGAAACAGGACGAAAATCATACAAAACGACGAGAAACCGCGGAACCGATTTTTTCTCGATTCGATTTCCGCTCTTACGTTTCGAGTTTTTCGCAACAAATGCGTTCGAAGAAGAAGAAAGGTCGCGTTTATTTATTTATTTTTTTTTCCATTTCATTTCATTTCGTCGAAATCACCGCGGCGGCGCGGCGCGGCGATGCGGTTCGACTGCGCGGGAGATCGTCCTATACCGACCGTACACTTAAGATAATATACTTTTCGCGCACTCGCAGCAACAGTAATAATAATAATAGTAATACGCTCGTCGCGTGACGAACACGTATTTTTATTCGATTTCTATTCTCGCATACGCGAGACCGCTCCTCGTTGAAAACACATGATATAATATTTGTCGGAGACACACGCTAAAATACACATATATATATATATACGTATTTATTTAACCGTACGATCTGGACGACGCGCGGCGGGCACCGTGCCGTTTTCGGATTCGTCCTATATATCCTATCCATATATATATATACGCGTATAAAAGAGTAGTAATCCTCGTCGATACGTTAAAGACACGTATGAACCGGCCGTTTTGTAGATCGAAATAATTCGTCACGCCGCCGCCGCGACGACGACAATGCCCGCCGCCACCCTGTTAGCGAAACTGACCGGAACGCTGCACACGTGTGTATATATATCTTTCCATATATTATGTGTATAACACCGTACGCAGAGTATACCGAAGCGCATTATTATATTCTGTACGTCGAAACCGCCGCGACGTTTCCGAAACGTTCGGCCGTGATTTATGTTCCACCCTCGTTTCGTTTTGTTGTTTCGTTTCGTTTTTTCGTTTTTTTTTTTGCCATCGACTACTCTATTATAATACGTGTATCCTCCTATACTCGCACTTGTGCTCGATGATATACGGCTACTGCTGCCGCTGCCGGAGACGAGACGCGCGCGTGTATGGCTCGGAGAACGAGTCCGCGCGTATTATTACGGTCTTTGTGGGAACGGGCCACATATAGCGCGAGCGCGGGCGCGCGCGCGCGAGATTTCTCGCTTTCGAAAACCACCCCCGTTTGGCCGTTGGGACGTGGACGTGGGGAAAAAAAAAAAAGGAAACGCTCACTTACACGCGGTTCTTTGAATTTCTACATTATTATTATTATTATTGTTGTATGTGTATACATTATGTGTACATTGCACTGCGGGTCTTGATTTTATTTTTATTTTTTTTTTTTTTCAAGTCGTTTTCACATTCCAAAGGACTGCGCGTCGCACCACACATGTGACAAAATAATACTCTACGGCCATATTGTGTCGCGTTGGAGCCAAAATCCACGAATCGGCGTATCTTAGTGCGTATTATGTGCGGTATGTGTACTATAGTGCAGTGTGCATGACGACGTCGTCGCTTCGATGTGGACAAAAAAAAATGCGCGATTACAATAATACACTGTTCCCGTCCGTAGTATTCGTACGCCTAGAACATCGTGAACGTAATAAAAATCTGAAAGAAATAAAGAGAATAATTTATATTAAAAATTCGGAACGGTAAACGTGAGAACTGTACAATCATTTCATTCGTATACTTATAACACCGTTAATATCGATAATATAATATTATTACTTTTACCTCTTTATTGTGTAATCAAAAATTCTTGACCGCCCTCGCACAGACTGAATACTGAAATCGCGACCGATTACTGTGAAAAAATAATAAAAAAAAAACACTATAAATTATATTCGTTCTTCTATACTCCTAGATACGGTAAAATCAAAGCTATAAGTGTGTTACTTACCAATGGGCGACGACTTCCCCTGTCGAGCATATCGATATTATCTCTCGATTAATATCTTTTGATGACTTTTTCTACAATTCTCTGTGTGTGTGTGTGTGTGTGTATAAATTGTCTTTGTTTCTGTAAATTAAGAATTAAATAGGTCATTAGAGATTACAAATCGAATTTTAAACCAAGATTCATATCGTCGTATTCGATGTTAATAAACGAGCATAATGATATGACAATTTCTTATTTCGATAACGTAAAAAGGGATACCGACAACGGACGGCCGAGGAAAACGTTACCGATCTCATTTTTGGAGAAAAACGGCCGTGGCCTTTTATTTATATGATGGCGACCGCGCCCGCGGTACGCACACACACACACGCACACACACATATCGGACCTACGTCGTCGTCGAGATAATAATCGACCCACGACGCCGTATCCTGTTCCTGTGCATGCCTGGGGCGCCACGAGATATCGATCGAGAAAACGGCGCGGTAACGCCGCCGCGAGCGGGTCTTAAACTTTTCCGCGGACGGCGGCGTGTCCGGACGTCCGATCTCTCGTGAGGAAAAGACCCCGCGCCGCCGACGCGAAAACCCAAACGCTCGTTTCGTTCAGTCCCGTTTCGCTATTAATATACTTATATATATATATATATATACGTGTGTGTGTGTGTGTGTGTACCTACCGCACGCAGCAGCTCCTACCGTTCGTTCAATTTATTATAAAATCGTGCGGAAGTCGTCCGCGTTCTATCGGAAGTCATCGTCACGGCCGCCGAAAGCCAAGCGACCCGTACGCGACCCGCGGCTTAGCCGCCCTCCGCCTTATAATATAGGTACCACCCGTACGGCCGAGGCAGAGGATCGTATGTCCTGAACATCCGTTAAAACGCGAGCGCAGTTACGCCCTAAAAATTACGCCCGAAATAACCGCTTCGGATACGTTACGGGGGGGAGGGGGGACCGCCGTGAATTCTGATATTTTATCGACGGTTTTTTAAGTCGACGAAACAGTGAATTTATAGTATTGTGACAAAATTATTATAATATGATCGGTAAAACGAAATTTTATTCAAGATAAAAAATAGACAAATTTTATTCGTCTCGTTACTGTATCTAAATATACACTTTATCCGGGTAAAATACGAATAATATTGTTTTCGAGTTCGTAAAACTATGAAATCAATAAAAAAAAAAAAAAAAAACAGCGAGCCGATAACGGACGCGCGTGGCGCCGGAAAATGAAATCTCTCAAAATCACCAGCGTAGTATACGACGCGCGACGTATAACATTATAAAAAAAAAACAAACATTAGAACGATATTCTGGTTACGTTTCGTTGTTATGAGCTATTTTTTAATAGATAAGAAAAACGCAGACGACTCGTAATTATTTAACTTATATAAGATGAAAGATAAACAACTGCTTAGATTATTTATCCAGATAAGTCCCGCAACACTGTTCATCAAAATCATGCTTATACGCATAATAATAGTGCCGCGCAGATAAGGTGTGTCGCGGCGGTTGTAGTGTCATTCGCGTGTGTTTATTTTTTACCAACCCGTCGTGTCCGCTGTACAGATATTATTGGTCGATCGGTCGGGCGAGTTATAGTAATTATATGATTTTCGTTCGACGAATAATATTTTGAATCTCAAACTCGGGTATGTGTGTTAATGATTTCGCATTATATACGGATTACAAACGAACGTTGCAAAATGTAAAACGAATGAAAATATAAAACGGAAAATCCAAAAACACCAAAGCGTGTGCAAAAATGCGCGAACCGAAATTTTGAAATACGCGTCCGACTATAGTGTGTGTTGGACAAAAAAAAAACAACAACATCAGTTCAGACATCCTACCAAACGATTATTAAATAGAAATAATATTCGTTTATAAATAATATTATATTTATCGATGAAAAAATCGATTGCACTTTATTTATCGGGGCGGAGGTCTGAACAAGCTAGGACTTTTACTGTACGCGTGTGCTAATATCAGTTTTACAACCGTAATAATAATAATCGTATGCACAATTTGAATACGAGTGTATTATAATAACCTTCTTCTATATTCGTACCTATTGTAAAGTCGTAAACGTTTCACGGGAGTCGTAAAGAAACGCTCGCGAAAAGAAAACGGAAAAAAAAAAACACACACACACGTATCGATGACGTACGCGATTCGACGTGTAAATACGTCGTTATTGTGCCTGAAGTTTTCGACGGCGAGACGAACGCGAAATCAACGTGTCGGCTCAGACCGGAACGCGTCTTTACGATATTATGTATGTTTCTCGGTAAAATTGATCGCGTTAGTCAAATAAGTACGCACTTGTAATGACGTCGGTCGGTCGGCCGGGCATCTGCGCGGAAAAAGTGGTTTCGGAAATACAGTCGATCGCCGTGTATAATCGTGTGGGGGGCACACGTGGGGAGTACCGTACAACAGCGAAACGATAACGTTTCGTTCGTATTTCGTATACGTCTCGTCGAGAAAAGTGGAAAGCGTAAAGAGTTCGGACTTTAATGTTGCGCGCGAAAAGAAAACGTTTAAAAACTCGTCGAAATACGGACCTACGGCTCGGCGCGGCAATCTTCTTGCCGTACGAGAATCGCGCGAGAATCATTTTCGTTCTATTTACAAACTCTCGACGTATACGTCGTATGGTGACCAGACGTACTTATTTTATAAGGACAGTACTGATTTTTATATACTTGTCCTACTGTCCTACGTAAATTGATAAAGTACACTAAAATGTACTTCTTTGTAATGATGTAATAACTGTAAAAGAAATAATGTTAAAGTTACCCAAATTCGTCAAAATGGTCGAAAAAAAAAAGTAAAATTAATATAATGTTGTAAAAGATAAAGAACGAATGATAAGAGTTGCATTTTTTTTTGTTTTTACCGTTTTATAGCAAGTTTATACAAATTTTGATGAAACGTGTCATGAAATGTTTAATATGATCTGAAAACAGATCAAAAAATACTCAAAGAAATTCGTGGATCTCAAAAATATTTAAAATAGTGATATTTGTTCCTTTTTAAGTTAATTGCTTATTAATATTATATTAAACTTAGTTTAATATTAAGTAAATTTAATGTTTGAGTTAAAATATGTCAAAAATATTGAAGTAATAACCAGTTGTTTTTTTTTTGTTGTTGTTAAGAGTTTGTCATCAAGTTTTGTTTTTTATGCTAGTCACATGGTTTAAGTTTTATAATATATATATTTTATTTTTAACTGTTAGATTAAAAATCTATGATACTTTATGTAAGTATTAAAATAAAGTAATAAAGGAGTTTAAATTTATGTTCTATTATAATTTTTATCCATTTATACATTATATTATACATATTATACCGATGTACTTCTTTTTTTTTTTTTTTAATATCTGGTCACCATACGTATACGTTACTTGTTCATCATATTCACCGCGACAAGCAGACGGATAGTGTTTGCCCATCGATTGTGTTTGGGTTCCTTTTCGCGTTAATATACTGAGACGGCGTTCTAATGAAACATTTCGTTCACACTGATTTCAGTTTCTCTGCCATTCCGTACGCCCTCCAACTACAAAAAAAAAACAAAACGCTTGTAAATTATTTGTCGAATTAAAAACCCGGCCATAACTTTTTTGTTATACGAGACTGATTGAAACTATATATTATCGAAGCGAATCGATGGAAAACGGCATGGCCAAATAATACGATATTATTACTATACAAAATATTTTGTTTATGTTTTTCGAGAAAATCATTATACTTTATATCGTTTATATTTAATCTGTTTTCCGACGAACGTGGAGAACACACTGACGCGCGCGCATAAAAAAAAAAAAAACGCGGCCGACAAAATATAAAAATATACGCGTAACATGCAGAAAGAGATATACATCGTATTATTTTCTCGTTCCGCGGAGTGCAACGGAGTGCACGCCGGGAACAGCTCTATAAGCGTTACGAAAGCTCGAGTCATAATAATAATAATGACAAAACTATTTTTATATAAATGTGTACATTAAAACTATTTTTAATTATTATACAGTGCACTCACTCGGCTATTATGAAACGCGCGCTCGAGGATCCGCGGAAACGTTATTTAATTTCTATTTTTTTTTTTATTTTTTTTAATACTATACGTATATAGGTATATTATAATACTGGCGCGCGCGCGCGCGCCTCGTCGCTGTTGTTGTCGTTTCGACGAAACAATGGTATTTCGAGCTCGAAAAGTCACGTCATCATTATGAATCAACAGCAGAAATAATCTTTGTCTATTGTCGAAACGACTTCTTCTTTTTCTAATCAACAAATTGCCCGAGTTGCGGTCGGCGCGAGCGACGGCGATTTATTTCGCCGACTAATATTATCGCCATTGTGTGTTTATCGACATCGTCGTGACAATATACTAATATCGCAGGGTCGTATTCAGGATCCGAACGATAATTTCGCCAGACCAGGACAGTGGCGTACGTATATCATGTTTGTTTGAATAAATGCCGCGGGGATACGCGGTGTGCTGCCTTTTTTTTTTTTTTTTTGCCGATTCTCAGCGACGAAACGCGAGAAATCCATTGGTTTCACCGCGACATTATAATATGTGTTTTTTTTCTCCATCAGTTATTTAGCTCGCCGCAATCTCTACGATAAATATTCAATCATATATAGGTTGCTAAAACACCTACGTCTGTTCGACCGACCGTTTCGACGACATACGGTCCGAACAACGTATAGGTTTCAATACGATATCGAATGATATTGTAACGTACGCGTACTCGAATTCCGGGCCGTTCTTCTGTAACGCTTCACTCTGTTATAAACTATTTCGAAATCGGACGATTGACAGAAAACATAATCAAAACCGAGTTTGGCCGTTTCAATGTCTGCAGTTATATTATTATATATCACGTCGTTCGATCGGTTGAATACCATAACGCGGGGCACATAACAGCAAACGCGTCAGAGTAATTTTTACTCCGCCGCCGTCCTTTTGAAAAATATTGTAAAAACGCGTTCCATCGGTACGGCGGCGGCGAAATCTGTTCATCTTGTTTAACAATATATAAACCGGCCGCCAGAACAAAACTTCCGAGAAAGGGAAAAAAGGTGTAAAACGAAGTAGATATTAAAAACGAAAAAAAAAAAAAGAAAAAAAGGTACCCTGGCGTGTCGTGTGTGTGTACACGTCAAATGTCTATTGAAATATCCGATATCGGTAAACGTTTACAAAGATATGGGTATTATACGAACGGAAATAAACATCCATAAAATCAAATGTCGGCGCGTTATTGTACGCCGGGTTATTATTATAATGTACGGGGTGGTGTTAAGTGTCACATTTCGAGTTCACAATGACCGTCTTCGTCAAATATTTATACAACGGAATAATACACCACTGTGGCGTACGCGTTTGGCTTTTGGAGTACAAAACGTGTAAGTACAGTACATATTATTATACGCGTACAATAGCGGCGGGAAGAAGATCGAATACATGTTATTATTTTGTCCCCGACGGACGAGTGAATGGTTTCGAAACGGTACTCGTAGGAAAGAAAAAAACCCAAAACAAAACAATACCACAAACGTCTTCATATAACGCGTCTTTTGGCGATCGAGAGAGTTTGATGTCGCCGCCCGTCATTCATCGGCAAACACACAACGACAATATTGTAATAGTAGTACGTCAAACAGTCGATTATTCGAGGGGCCGCCAGGCGGTGAACTACTACTCGTATATTGTACACAGGAAGCAATAAGGGCCCGCGTCTCGTCCGGCCGTTCGCCGCGGCGTTGTGTCTATTATACGCCAGCGCGTTGTCGGCATACGATTTTCGACTTTTTAACCCTCGGAAACACGTATAGCTAGGCGTCGCCGACAGAGACATTGTCGCGGCGGACACAATTATTGACTTTTCGACATTTTCGGATCCCCTCTCCCCGTGGCGAGGAAGAGATCAAACGTTCCGCCGATGACGCCATCTCTGGCGGTTTTCTCCTTCTATTATATTATTATTATATCGTCGGAAAGCAAACAAATGTAGAACAAAACGGAGCACGCGTGATATTTCGTCGATACGACGAAACGTTTCTTTATTTGTTAATTATTTATTTTTTTGTAAAAAAAAAAAAGGAGACGACGTGAAGGACGCCCCCACTCGCGAGACGGGACTAAACGCGGATCCTTATGGATCTTACGCCAACAGGACGTTGAATGCTGGAAAACGGGACTGTGAAAACTGTCGTTTACTATACGAGTACGTATATAGTTCGACGTGCGGCAATGCCGGTACAGTTTTTCGCGACAAAGACTAAAGGGCGATATAATTCGATCATTGCCGTCTATACGTCGTCGTACCGGATTGAGTCGGTTATAACCGCCTCGGCCGGTATCGAACGGTTTCGAACGCCGTGCGAATACAACGCGTATATATATATTTTATTTTTTTTCGCTCTCGACAAACGACCCGAACGGCGGCGTAGTCGTGTAAGTTTTTCAAACGACCCGAACGCGACGCGTTAAAGTGTTAAAGTGTTTCTCTCTCTCTCTTTATATATATATATGTACGCACGCGATCAAGGCTGTCGTCCGCTTTTTTCCGCGTCCGCTTTTCAATCGATAGAAAGGCCACGCGTATATAAATACATTCGTGTGTGTGCGTATACGAAAGTTGCGAAACGCTTTTGCCGCAGTGGCCCCGGCGAGAGCGGCAGAAAAAAAAAACGAAACGTTTTTCAAAACGGCCGCGCTGCACTTATTACTGCACGCGTCGCCGATAACGAGACGACCACCAACCTCTATATTTTACGATACGCGTCGCGCGCGAGATACGTATATACGTGTTCATTCCCGTTCATCGGTACATATAATATAATATCCCGTCCCCCCGAGTGCCCCGGTTTTTTTTTTTGTCCTATTTTATGAACGTCGTCGTTAATTTTTCCTTTTTCATCGTTATCGACTCGATCGCGTGGCGGATAACCGCGCGGAGAAGGAAACTCGGATAACGTTTGCCAGTAGGAATTAATAAGATACGTCGTCGTCCTTAGACAAAATCTAATCGAGAAACTCTAATCGCCAACGTGCCAATGTGCTCGTATATACTTACACATAAAGTGGTGCCACTGATGAAAATACATAAACGACGTTAATCGGGCGAGTTCTAGGCAGGCTTGTAAATTCAAAATGGTTTTTTTTTTTTAATCTTTAAAATGGACGTTTTACCGTTCATAATTATTTCGATACGCGTAAACAATAAGACGAGTGCGTATAGAGAGAGAGAATTATATAATTTAACTCGAGTTCAATGCGTTCGCGGCTTGTTAAATAAAAAGGTTTTTCTTGTTCGGCGTGATGTATATCTGCAAGTCTCCCCTGAATATTATATTTTATCCACGGACCGCCACCGCGCAGGGAACGAAAACGTATATAAAACGAGCGTTGGTCGGGACTCAAATTATCAATTTGTGGAGATGAATGTTGAAAAACCCGTCAAATATTTGATTGTGCGACGATTAGTAAACGGTTTATTATCATGTACGAAAACTGTATTATTTATAGTAACGATAGGTTTTTTCCGATCAGCGTGGCCGGCGGAAATGTATTGAAGTGCCCGGTGTAGACTGTAGAGTAATGCGCGAGTAACTCGAAATATAATCCTTTTACTTTTTCTTACGATTTTTCCGACGCGAAAAAGTACAAAATGGGTACGTATTTAAGTTTTCTTTAGTATACGCGAATAAAAAAAACGACACGAGATGTAATAACACGTCGTCGCAGGTATAAAAATAGAACGAATTGATATTATAATCTCGTACGCGTCGGCTCCATCGCGTGGCCCCCGCGGTCCCGATACTAACGCACAAGAGGCTTTTTAAGCGTTCCGTTTGAAAAATTATGAATTATTATTATCGACGAAACGAAACGGTACCATATGCGTGTCGCGGAACATAAAAAAATAAATAAAAATCGGCGAGAATCGGCCGAAAAACGCGCGGCTGCAGATGAAAATAGAAATGCGTGTTTCATAATACGCGCGCGACTTTCGGTACGAACGAGTTTTTACGTCGACCACGATTCGTACGATCGTTCGGACGAAAAGAAAAAAAAAAATAAATACCGAGTGCTATTATTGCGAGAGAAGCGAAAATAAATTTTGCGCGGAGAGCGCGCGCGAAAACGTTTCGACAAAAAATTTTATTATTTTTACATATTCGCGCGCGTGGAATCGCATACGAGAATATTGAATTTCACAGAAACGGTGACGCGGCGGACTTCAGTATGAATTTATGTGTGCGTGTGTGTGTGGACACGCGGGACATTTTCGACATTTTTACACGCGTCACGCCCGGGATTCTTATTCGGAGGTGTGTGCCGGTAGTTTTTCCAGATTTTCATCTCCGGTACGAGTAGGTAGCACACTTCTCGGAAACGCGTTGAAAAATGTCTACCGTGTTTTTTTCGCTCATATATTAAAATTTACCGATATTTATTTGTTTATTTTTTCAAGCGTTTTCGCGAAGAGAAAACTCTATACACCTACACACACGCGGTGTACATCAAATATTATAAAAACGTTTCGCCCGCAGAACGAAATCTATAGAGACCCTACTCTCGTCTTCGAGTTCGGACTCGCACGGCGCGAGTCGGCCGAAAAGTTGTGTTTTCTCGATTAACTTCTTTATCGATCGGGCAGGTCATGTATAGCGGTCGCTTCCGTCGCAAACGAATCGGACGTTGACGTTTTCAAGCGGCTCTTTGCAAGTTCTTTACATAATTTCGAGAACACGTTTGTTTTCGTTGTGTTTCGACTCTTGAGTTTGGATAACACGTCGCGAGATTGAAAAACGTCGGGCTAATCAATATTTCAATTTAAATGTTTTGAATATTTACAAACGAAATCGGCCCGTCGACATTGATATGCGAAGTTGTCACAGATTAAAACCGACTATTTCGGAGCGCTGTAAATCCGACGGACGATTCGAACGAGACTGTATCGACAGCGTTTGATTAAAGAAAGTTATCGACAAAAATATTATCGTCGCCCGAATCGATTTCACCTCATTATCGTCCGGGTTTGCCGTCGTATCGCCAGGTTGTAGGCGGCGTGATGCAATAATAACAATAACGGGTTTCGCCGTGTTTGTTTAGTTAAACTTTGAACACGCCATTGTCTTGCTACGCGGCGGCGCGGCGGTGGACGCGTATAATAACAACCGGATTCGTTTTGTCCGTCCGCTTGAACTTTGAACACGGTTTCGTTTTGATTCGTTTAGCGAATACATTTTCAAAAGTCGAATTAAAAATACAAACACAAACGAGTAAAAAGTATTCGAAAATTCGGGCTGTCGATGAACCGAGAAGAATTATTATACCTGTCGAGCATTATTTACTACGGAGATGTAGATAAGATACCACTTTTCTCGCCAACGTCGTCGTCGCCGATTATATTTTTCAAGTCGATTGCATATTATGTATAAAACAGCGTTTGCCCCAACCACTCTCTCCAAAATGCGCGCTCATTATGTATATTTTCGTTCACTTTTAAATTTGTCCAATAACATCGAATGTTCAAACACGAATTGGAATTTTATTGGAAATGTATAAGACAAAGGTTAAGTAATTCCGGATTTTCTTCGTTCGATATTATAAACATTTAATTCATCAATACAAACGTAGGTATAAACTGTTGACCGTCGACTGACTATTGCGAGGTACTATATAAACAACAGTCACGTGTGTGTGTGTGTGTGTGTGACTTTTAAAAACTTTCTGCTTTAGAACAAAAGTCGCCGGCCGTGACATTTTCTCACGTCAAAAAATCTCAACTCAAAGTTCCGAACAACAAAACGAATTTCTCGTCAATGAAAGTTTCTCGGCTCGAGCGAGCCGTTATTAACGATTTTAAATCCTAAATACACGGGACTCGTCGACGACGGTGCTATAAATCGAAGGAACAGAATAATAATTATACTAAAACGACATTTTTTTAATCACAGGGGGTGATGAAAATCGGTAAATCTCGTGCCTCTATTTAGATCTCTTTTTTTTCGTCAAATATTATCTTTTCCCGCGCGTACCCAAAAAGAATCAGATTGTTTACCCGAAATAATTCGATCGTTTTCGACTCGTTTGAATAGACCAAAAGGTAAAATGCATTATATTTTTACGTGCCAAATCGTAGCCAAAGTCTTAGAATATCGCAGTGTATATAAAGCGAGTACATATTATTGAGGTCGAAATCGAGTTTGCTTTCCAAAAACAGAGGACAGCGCTCGAGATGATGAAACCCCGCCGCGGTCACCTGAGGGGCAAACGATTCGGGGAAGACGAAAAAAAAACAACCGAATGTCCGCGTCATCGTATTCGATGTCGACATCGATTCGCGCGATCCTTGATTTTATCTCGGCTGGAAATATTCGGCTCGCCTCGTATAACGTCACGACGTGATTACGGTGACGTGCGCGCGTACACAATGCGAACTGCGGTTTCGCAGAACCCCCGTCTGCGCGCGCGGTCCGTACGCGGCGTCGACGACGACGACGACGACGACGTTTCGGCGCCGGCAGCCGTCGCCGCCGCCTCCTCGGCGCGAAACCGTTTCGGTATGAAATAAAGTAGATTTTTTTTTTTCCCTCTCGTCCTTTTTCTTTTTTTTTTCTCTCCTTTATACGATGTTATGTTATAGCATACGACCGTACGCGACACGACGGCGCGCGCGCTAGTTTTATCGCCCAGCAAACGCATTATTATATTATTGTTATTATTGTACGCGTTTGGTCACGGTCCGCGTTTGTGAACACGACGGACGGTTTTTTTTTCTTCCACCGTGATCGGACTGCGACGGAATTCGCGACGACGACGACGACACAAAGACATAACACACACACAAACACAGAGGAGAGCGACGCGGGAGAGAAAAGTCGATAACATTGTCGTCGCGAGCGCATTATTTTATTCAGAGTGCGCGGCGAAGGTACGAGACTGCACTTGGACAATAATAATAATAATAATAATATGATATTTCGATTGTGTTTGGCCGGGGCGTGAAACTCGCGAGCGAATATTCCAAAGGTCGCGCGCTCGTACACAATACGCAGGACCTTCGTGGCGAAGCAGGACAGAGTGTTTCGAAAAACACTCGCAGACCCGAAAACTCTGTTATTATTATGTACGCCGTACAACAACAACCGGGTTTATTCGGACACGAACGCTTCATATAACGGTTTCGATAACGTATTATATAGAAGAACGTGCGACGACGCGCGCGTCCCTTCGGCCTCGATGAATATAACGCGTACGAGCGTCGAAACTCGTATATTATATTATTATTATTATTTATGACCATTCTCTAGGTACCGCCGCCGCCGCGTCGGTTTTGCGGACGTGGATCACAGTTGGACTCGCTATTTTGGGTGGTCGTCTTCGTTCGGGTCGGTAATAACGCGCCGTACGCATTATACGCGCACACGTGGTGCCGGTGATATAAATACACCGGAACGCGCGCATATAAAAACGCCACGTCGGCATTGTGTGTTCCTCGGAAAGCCGCGCGTTGTGCATTAAAAACAAGCGGAAAACGTATACGTATTATTATCGTCGTCTTTATGGAGACGCCCGGGAACGACGTTGTTAAGACCTGTGGCTCGGGGCCGCTCGGACCCATTATTTCACGACTCGGCTACACGGGTCCCGAAAAACCATATGCGTGACCGGAGGACTCGCTGGTAGACTTTGGGCCCCCGCGGAGAACCGTTCCGTGTAGTCGCGAGTGAACGTGCGCGCGCGCCCGTATTATGCGACACGACATAATGTCGACTCCGTTCAATAGCATACAGACGATATTGCAAAACCGAAATTCTAATGTTTTTCACTGTACGTCATTCGAAAACAGTTTCACGTCTATATACGCGTACACTCGAATTCGTAGGACAAAAACAAAACAACGTGTAAGCCCGTATGTGTACTTGGTACACACTCACTCGCACGGCGAACCGTTGACTCTCTGTTCGACATGAAAGTCGCGAAAAAAAAAAAGGTCCAATTATAATAAATTATACTATTCGTTCGAAAACAGTTACACGTCCGCACTAGAATTCGTCGACAAACACGGGCCCGTATATTATGAGGAATACCCGCCTAATGTATCGTTAATTTTATTCGATGTGGTGGCCGAAAAAAACAAAAACGTTTTCAAATCGTACCTATTGTAATAAACCAAAAATAGAGAATGGGAATGGGTATTGAAGTTGGGTTGTCCTTCCTCATATAATATAGGATAGGTCCGGGTTATATTTTATGGGACCCACCTGTGGTAGCTAATTCACAGGTTTCCTACTATTGGTACCTTACAACATCACACTAAACCTGGGTGGTTTGGTTTGCCATGTCGAAATATATAGAATGACAGATACAGTTTGGCCTATTGCAGCAGCCACTCGATATAAACGGAGGACGATGTAATATTGTGTTACAAGTTATTCGGGGTCGTTATGATATATGAAAGCGATAATATTGTAAACTAATGAGCTATATTCACAAGTATACGATATTGTAAATATTAACGTGAAAATTCGGAATTCGGAATACAGTAAATTGTGTTCGTTAATATATGATGGCATATTGTGCCTATCATTACACTATATAAAGACGCAATACGCGCTGTAAAATCATATCTCACGTCATTCGATGACGAATAATTCTGTTGAATATATCGAATTTACAAATTTGTCCAATGTATCGGCGGCGGCGGTAGTTTGATTGAGTTTTCACGAACACGCGCGTAAGAATTAAAAATTAATTTCTAAACGCCCATAATATGTTTCGATTCTTTTTAAATAGGCGCAAACACAAATAATAACGCGCTCGATCGAAAAAGTTATTGATTTGATGTGGTGCGCGCGTGGTAATAAGGTACTCATAAGAAATACTATTAAAATCATATGAAAATAAAAACAAAACACCCATCAATGCGTGTAAACACAAGTTTTAATCGACGGAAATCGTACGGATTGCCGTAAAACGTATCGAAAAAAGGAAATATTACCTAAAAAGTGATGGAAAATAACAGTTTCAAAATGTGATTCGTCGGTGCCTCGAATACAAACTCCACGGTAATTATTGACGCGTTTCACAACAACGTGTGCCCCTACGGAAACCCTAGTGATAACAAACGAGTAAACACTCCTCGCAGGGCGGGCTCGATCTAAACCGCGGTCGTAATCGGCACGGTAAAAAATGCACTTTACGTCGCCGGAGCATACGAATTCTCTCAGGGGGTAAAAAACGCCGACAGATGTGACCGAATACCCGTCGGCGATCGCGGTACACTGTTTTCGATGACTTTTGTTCGCCGTTTCCTGCCGCAGGACGGGATACCGTACGTATATCCTCAACGTTCACACGCGCGCGCGAGGCAAAACATATTTTAACGAGGTCGGGTTTTTGTTTTTTCTCTCTATCTCTGTTTCCGTCCGTCCCGTCACTTCTGTGTCCGTATATTATTATTATTATTATTATTATTATTATTATTGTCGTCGTCGTACACGCATCGTCGCAGTATATTATCTTCGTATGTGCGCTCGCGTACAATACGAACGCCGGTACGCCGCCGCGGGGTTCCGTTGCTGTAGGTCTCTTCTGCTCCTTAGAAATTTCCTTGGAAATAATAATAATACGTATGTTCGCCGAGATCCTGTCAGTTTCGCCGCGTCGGATTGTAATTTATCAATCCGCCGCCACCGTTTTCGTCCGCCGCCGTCGCCATGTACCCGAACGCGCGCGCGCGTATACCTAATATATATATATATATTGTATAATATACTCGTCCTTTCGGGGGGGTAGTAGGTCGTCGATACAGTTTTCAATAGCCCGCAGGACCCGTCGCACGTTATATATATATTATTATTCTTACACGAATTCGGTACATGTGTACCGCGGCGTATATTGTGTATAAAGCCAAACGCGTGTTATTGTGCGCGACGAACTGCACCCACGCCCGGTCGGGGGCCCAGTTTTCGAAACACGTGCGGCGGCGGCGGCGGCGTCGGGACGAAAGTCGAAATTCGGCAGTTTCGGGGGTCAGAGGGAGAGAGGGGGAAAAAAAAAAAACGAAAATAAATAAACGCGTACAACGACACGCCGCCGCCATCCGGTCGGTCGGACCGCGGATAAATCGCGCTGCGGGAAGCGACCCGCGTTCCGTCCTCCAGACGGATTCGAGCCGCGTCGGTGGCGTCGTTTCGGATTATACATGATTTTATTTTTTTTTCCTTCCCCCTACGTCGTATTATTATAATATCGTAGACCCGCGGGGCGACCGGTCCGTGGTCGACGGGGTCTCGCGACCCGTCCGAGTGCGTAACCGTCCGCCCGCCCGCCCGCAGGACCGTCCGATCTTTTGTGACAAAAACGAAATAAATAACGCGCTGCGTGCGACGTAATTATTATCAAACACACGTGTTACGCACGACGACGGCGACTGTGACGCACGAAAATCGCGGGCGGTGCCGCGGGTTCCTAGGACGTCTTAAAGACGAACACGGACCGCCGCCGCAGTGGAAATAAAGGACGCGTGTAGTCGAGACGAATCGCTCCAGGACGAGGCGAAACGCATCGCGTTATATATTATTATGTTATACAGCGAGGGTGGCCAAAGCGATCGTGTTCGCGAGCCGCGCGGATGAAATATACAAAGATAAATCGAGAGAGCCGAAAAGGTTTCGTTGTATTACGGCACATTTTGTCGAATTGTATGGAAATAATAAAGAGTTCGTTATGTATATAGGCTGTGCGATAAAAACGTAGGTTTTGTTGTTTTCAAACACGTTCGCTTTGTGAATATTGAAATAACAACGAGTAAACTTTGATTTTCGTAAATAAAACGCGAACCGCAAGTCGGCCGTATAGGGGAGTCGTCGACGTTACGGTTAATCGGCTACAAAATTATTATTGTTATTAGTTTGCGCGCGTATTAAAAATTTTTCCATTTAAAACTCGGAACTCGTGTGTTGACCACGAAATATGATAAAAGTAACCACAATCGCACTCTTTCGAATAAAAACCTTTTAATTTATCGTTATTTTATTGCGGATCGATTGACTTTTGTCGTTGAAACTGCGCGATAATATTATTGTTCGACTCGAGTATCGATCCGTTCTTCACCTGAACACAAAACGCATCCACACCTGCGTCCCCTAGTCTGTAAAAGTGGGAATAAAAATAATCTGCGCGTAAATAAATACCATGATTTTGGTCACTCATGAAATAACGAACGGACGTTTTTGTTTTATTCTCGTTTTGAAATCGAGAGAGCGCGGAGGTTTTTCTCAGTTTCGATTTTACGCCGCCGCCGCCGCCGCCGCCGCGCCGGTCGTTTATACAAATGCGGTGTAGAAAAAAAGTCCAAAGAATTTTAGAGCGTATAATAATAATTACTGAGCGCGATTATTTTCCAAACGTTTCGGTTTTCATTATTTATTCGTTAGGCGTAGTAGTCGCGTGTAAAGGCGTCGTCGTCGAATTTTTCGAATACCGATAAAATATATCGTTATTTTAACGTTCAAAACAGTTTTTTTTAAAATTATTCTATAGGTAAAAGGAATTATAGTATTCGGTACGGTTTCTACGAAAACCGCCGCCGCCGCCGCCGCCGCCGTTACTGCAACTCGACAATATTGACGATTATTATTTTCGAGATATCGGTTTTATATTTTGAAAATCATTTGATTCCGCGTTTATAAGCGCCGCGCAAACGCGTCCCCTCGGCCGTCCGAACGAGCTGAGAATATCATATTGTTGTTGTTCGTAAGTCGAGACCGCGAAAAAAAAGAAGCGTTTCGTATTTTTCGCACATTATATAATATAATATAATCACCTACACGGCAGCGAGAAATCGGCGAGTAATACGCGAGACGTGCGCACGGACGACGACGGAAAACGCGACGTCGTCGTCGTCGTGCAGCAGCAGCAAGCTATAATACGAGTAGTACACACCGTGCGAGCGATTCGCGAAACTGGTTAGGAATTTTTTACTATCATTTTTACCGTGGCGCGTCGGCGGGCACGTATTCGACGTATCGGCCGCCGCCGTTCTCGATAAGGAACGGTTTTATATATTTTATTTTTAGCGCAATGATACGACCCAGACTGAAAAATATCACGCGGACGGGGTTTGATGAAATAGTTTTCTACTTTACTACTATATAACGTTTGGCCGGAAGGATTGTCAAAAAACGTCCCCGAAAAGCTATGCCGTATTCTTCACGCACGACCGATCGTCGACGAAAGAATAATATTATGATATCGGGTGTGTAGACCTTAACCGTTTTGAAAAAGAGAAAGAAAAACCACCACTCTCCTTCCGCGCGAGGCGAGGACGACGCGTTCCCGCGAGCCGTCGTCGCCACATCTCCGCCCGGACGAAGCAGACGACGACGACGCGACGTCGTCGCCGCGGTGGAATTAATACGGCTACGGGTAGGTCGTTTTTCGCCTCCGAAACCACATCCTCTGCAGATACCACGCGGTATATACTCCGGTATACGGTCGGTAACCGATGCTGTTTTTTTTTTGTTCGACGCGCCCGTATTCGTTACCTCCGCTCTGCCGCCGTCACACGTGTGTGTGTGTGTGTGTGTGCGAAAAGAATTTCACGGTTTTTGGTTCCCCCCGCCTCCCAACTAGTCTATCCTGTTTTTTTTTTTTTTATTTATTTTCCGCGCCCGGTTTGTCCTGCTCGCCCGCCCGCCCGCCTTGGCGGCGTAACAGGTAATAATAATATAACGTTGATCAAATATTAGTTTATCGCCGCGATTGCGCCGCGGCGGCGCGGCTCGCGCAGGATACGATGAATCGCGTATTATATATTATATTATATCCGTCGAAAACGAAAAAGATTAACTACCCGCGCGTCCTCGAAATCTCCACTCACGGCGACGTATAGCGATCGCCGCGCGAAGATCGTTTTTACCCTTCCCCTCGTATCACCGTTTCGTACACACGTCATGGCCCCTCGCCGACACTCGCTGTGCAAATAGTTAAAAATCCGAAAAGTGTCTACGTTCTCGAATTTCGATAACCGCGGTTACTGCGGACGAGGGAGCGAGCGACCCACCGGTCGTATGGGGGCACAGCATACGCGATCGAACGATAAAATAGTATAGATAATATCGAAATTATTTATGTAATAATAACGGTTTAACGACGGACGCAATGGAATCTATCGCGACCTATTGAGAAAAAATAGATTTTTCATATTTTACCACGATAGATAATAGGGCGATAGGGAAATGCGTGTACATAGTTTGCGATCAAACTCATATTTTTACTCATCTCCGTCTTCAGACAATATATCAAATACATTTCGAACGAAGAAGAATAAACAGGCATACCGAATTACACCCTTCCGACCTCCGAACAATGATCACTGATGATTATGTTTATGAAAAAATAGGTTTTTTTTTTTTTTTTTTGTTTTCGATAACACTTTTGAGTACATTTATATTATATTTTATTTTGCGGACGTCGGAACGCGTTTTAATGCATATATTTTCAAGTATTTTTAGTGCATTTAAATCCTGTATGATATATTATTAATACGCGTTTTCGTTTGGTTTTTTTTTCACCGCCGTCACTGCAGACCGGACCGCTATTATATTATCGCTATTATATGCTTGCGCGGTCGACCCGTGTCAACTGACATTTTGTACATAAAACGTGTAATGACGTAACGAGTATATACAAGTGTGATCGCGATTTCAGGTAACGCTTCGGCCGGAATGAACTTCCGGAAGGCGCCGAGGAATAATAAGACCGAAAATATAAAATTTCGCGACATTTTCAAATGTTCAACTCTATCGAGCGCAATACGACTAGTTATTTTTCAAAGTGATTTTGACCACTCGTAATCTAGTAAATCCAAAATCGTCCGATACCACGTCAAAATCACTTGCAATACTATAATATATACGAGTTATTTTTATTTCATCTGAAATCGTGATCGCGTACACGCGACAATATAATAATTATTTGCGTACGATTTAATACGCCGCCGCCGCCGGACGGACGCGCACGGAGATTTTCGTCTACGCACGCATTATGTATGTTGTTCAAACTATTATAATATAATATAAACACATTTAATTATATCGCGCGCGCAACACAATATAATATACGAGTACACGCGGCACAGAGCACAATAACGAGGTAAATTAATAGCGCGCCCGATATTAAATTTATAAATATGCGCGCGCGTATAGACAAAAGCTACACATCCGCCGATAGACGATCGCGGCGATATGGTCTCGCGCTTAATACAAACACGAACGTAATATACGAGTATATTATTATATTATATTGATATTATGATTATCGATCGTTGTACACACTCTCGCGCCGCTGATCGATGACGACGACGACGCTTCGATAACGATTCCGACGCGGCCGGTCCGCTGGCTGTCGCCGTTTTTTTAGCGCCACCTGCGGTCTCGCAAGTATAATAGTTTCGGGTAAGGTATACGTATATACGTATTTATTCTCTTCGGTCGTATAAAGTTTTTATAGAAACCTGCGAAAAATCAATCAGCGCTTCCCTTCGCGCGCTCCTGTCCGGGCTCGAGACGGGGCAGTAGAGGACTGTACTGGCGCGTTTAAAAGTTTTTTTCTTTTTCTTTTTCCGGCTCGGCTATATAGAGCGGTCGGATTTGTAGTTTTTCACCGGACGATAACGTCGACGTCGTCGATAGTTTGGACGTACGAATTTAATCGCCGTCGTTTCGGAGCTGCTCGGCGCCGCCGCACCGAGATCCAAGTCATTCGATTATTATATTATATTTTGAGTGTTTTGAACGCGGGTTCGCGGAGACGACGCGAAAAAATATCTCAAATAGCGATCCTCGGAGCCGCTTCGGCGGCATTTCGACGTGTATTTTCGCATCTCTATCCCAAAAACTGTCCCGAGTACATCAGTACGAAAGAGACCGCACAAAAGCTCATGATAAATACGAGTAAACTATAATGCGTAACAACGCGGCACAGTGGAGGTCATCTCATATACATAGTATACGGCCGAGGCGAGCGTTATAGATTAATGTCCGAACTATTAGACGATAATAATACGGGGTGTGCCGTGTTTACGAACTGCACACGGTGCTGTAGAAATCACAGCTTATATTGTATAGTAGGCATCTGTTAATATCGATCTCGGCGGCGGCGGCGAGTGGCAATTGCCTAGGGAGATTGAAAATTTAAATTATTAACAGCTCGATTTTATTTCACGTATATGCGCGTAACTCGCGCGACGAGTAAACCGTACCTTTTTCGTCGATAAAACTGTGTAAATAATATTAATAATACGTACGAGCGGGTGTCTCGCAGTTTAATTCGAACACTGGAGCGGTAACGATAACGATTAGACGGTTTTTCTATACGGGCGTGTTTAAACTTGATAATATATTTTGTAAATCGATGTACGAGATCGATCGAAAATTCGTTCGAAAACAGTAAAAAACGTGTTGTAATATTGTGTGTAATGATCGACGCGTATATACTCGTAAACCAATACGTAATAAAATGTTTTTATTTGTTTTCGTTTAGCGTGCGCGATTATACGTCTTGTTGTTTTTTTTCCCTTTTCCCAGCGAATAATACGAAAAATATCGACGCGGCCGCGCGCTCGAAGACTACGTCATCGTTACGTAACCGCCACGGTACACGTGATATTATAATATTATTTATACAGGTATATAATACGTACGCCGTCGTCGCCGTCGCCGTCGTCGCCGCCGCGGTCATAGCGCACGGTCGGCGACGCGCTCCGTCGTCGTATATAATACATGAAAAAAACACGCCAAGATAAATTTCACCGACATCGTCGGAAATACAATACGGTATACAAGTGCGCGCGTATTCGTATTATAATATTGTTAGAACGTCGCGCGACGGCTTATAGAATATCATACCGACGACGACGGCGCGGTAGACACGTGTATCGGGGGCGGTATAGATAATAATAATTGTGGTCTTTAGAATTAAACGACATTCCCCGCGCGTATATCGAGTGACCCGTCGCGTTTCGTTTCGTCAATTGCGTAAAACCAAGCGAGCCAAGTTTTTCGGAAAAGTATCAATTTATCAAAATTAATTTCCGTACGGTTACGACGACACAATATAATGTAAACCTGTAAAATATTATACACGTACGGGCGTCGACGAGTTAAAAAAAAAGTTAAAATCCAGTTAAAACACCGAGTCACTTTTAACCGAATTAGACGAGTTCTAAGAGTATTGTCACTTTTTTCCGGTTTTTTAGCTAAACTTTAGACTCGACCGGTTGAATTCGTTTCCGCGACGAGCACTCACTAATAACAATTTACGGTTATAGCAAACTATTTAATAGATTTGCCTTCGGACGAGAATTCAATAACCGCGAGATATAAAACATATCTTATATTATACGCTAGTAAAGTATGACGTATACAAAATGATTTTCGATTAAGTCGAGTTCTCTTCCGATTGATACGAGTAAAAAAAAAAAAAACAGAAAACGAGACTTTACTCGACTCACATTTATCAACTCATCTCGACGAGTTAAAAAAAACAAATCCCGGCCGCCAGTTGTCATACTCGCATAAAACGATCCTGACTATTCGTGTTGTTATATTATACGTAATAATATGAAGCGGCCAAAAGGTTATTCGTTTCGTATACACACGCCGCCGCGCCGAGGAAAAGGATTTTCCCCATAGTCGATTTGTTGCGTAGAGATTTTATCGCTATCGCCGAAATGTATTCCGACTCTTTTCTAATAAAATTTGTTATTTTTATTGTGAGCAATACGCGTATACGAAATCGTCGATAATAACGGGCGGTGAAAAAATCGCAAATTCACGCGCGTCTTTTTTTTTAAACGTAGTAATTTCGGTCTGACGTCTTCCCTAATATTTGTTTTGATCGCGCCGCACGCGATTCCGTCCGATCGCGCATAATATAAACTGCAGTTTTCACGGTACGCAAACTATAATAAAACTTTGATACGCCCGCACGCGCGCGCGCGCGCGGGGGTTTTGTAAACACATTTCCCCGTCGACCTCTCGCGAGTATAATATCATATTATATACGTCGGGGCGAGTCGATTTTACCGAAAATCGTAACGATATGACTCTTAACAATAACAATACGCGCCGCGAATCCGTCGATATTATACGTCGTGTGTGCGTTATCGCGCGTACGAGCTATTCGTTCCGATATTGCCGCGAGTTTCGCACGCGTCGCACTCTCCACGTCGTCGTCGTCGTCGTCGGCTGCGGCGTAATTTAAAATATAATATAGTGTTTATTAGAACGCTGAACACACACCATACGTATATACTACACGCCGCGGCGGTACATAATAATAATAATAATAATAATAATAACCGAACACGCGCGTTGCGTTTTCGAAAGTACACACACATCATGTCGTATACGTATATAGTACGCGATATTACGACGTCGTCGTCGTTACACGATTCTATTCGTTTTTTTTATTCTTCGCGGGCGGGGGGGTGGAAATCTGCACATGCACTTTGAATGCGACCGCGCGTATACACGCAATACGTATATATATAAATTATATGTGTATATAAATTTGGCGTTATTCGTACATTATGCGATATTGCGGTTTGTTATCATTCAAACGATACCGGCGGCAAGCGAGGACGCAAAGTTATACGCGTATATTATTATCGTACACGTACACATACATATATACGCGTAATATACGCGCCGAACGTATATTATTCGATCACGGCGTCGTCGTCGTCGTCGTCGTCGTCGGGTGCGCGCCAAGGGGAGCTTTTTGCATGATGAAATTTGCGTTCACGTCGTTGGTATACACGCGCACTCCTCACACGGTCTATGTACGTGTATATACGTATTTATTATGTGAAAAATAACGTTTGAAAGTTGGACGATTTCTTCTCTCCGAGAGAGTGTGTCTACGACTCCGTCTGGGGCCCCTACACGCGGTGTTCCGGCGGAACGCACGCGTATATACACGCGGAGGATATTATATACATACTTATATGTATATACACGCTCGGCGTCTATAAAAATAAAACGATTTTTTCTCCCCCCCCCTCCCGCTCTTCTCGTATATTATAATATCATATACTTCGGAAATCCGAGTGGATTTAAATTGAATATACTCGCGGCGGCGGCGTCGGAGGTGGCGCGAGCGCGACGACGACCGTCGTCGTCTCCCGTTAAACAATCCAGTCGTTTTTGTTTGTCGAAGAGATAATAATTTATCGACTTTTTAAAACGGATTCGCAGCCGGCCGATCGGATGGCGACGACGGCGGCGCATGATTGCGAATAGAGAGAAACTCCAACGCCCGAAACGCGGTCGACGCAGCAAAGGACAGAGGCGAATTATTAAAAAATTCTCAGGAGCAGTGAGTCCGGAAAAGAAAATTGGTCGGGGGAATAATATAAGTATTATCGAGGACGGGCAAGTTAATTATACATTTTTTTTTTTTATTTTTTTTAACTCGGTCAAGTTGTTAATTTTTTTTCATTTTTTTTGTAATTCAGTTCACTGTTAAGACTAATAGACGTTTTCCAAGAGACTCGATTAAATTATTTGAAATTAAGTCAACGGTTGAACATTAATTAAACTAAAATTAATTAAATTTGTTATATTTCCCGATTTTCTCTCCTTCAATCTGTTATCTGGAAACGACGAAAATCGTAGAAAAAAGTTTTCACGCGCAAACGTAGGCCACGGGTTAAAATCTCGCAACGGGCGCGAATAAAAATATGTCTCGAAAAACTATGGGAATGAGAATTCAAAATTCGAAAGCGATCCGGACGGTTGCTTTTAAGTCGATAAAAACGTGAAAAACTAGTGCGCGTCAGAGTTGGAAATGGTCTCGACTTTGGCTTATCAACAACTCGTTAATAGTACTCATTATAGTAGTAATGTGCACCTAAGCGATACGATTGAAATCTATACGTATATATATTATGTGTTTTGATTACATCTTTTTATGGGTAAACAATAGTGTGTATAATTAAATATTAAAACTAACAACTCTATAACAGTCGGCCATCTGCTGGAATCCGATAATTTATAATGACGCCGGCGTCCGGGGCCTCCGCGGACCTTCCTCGGTATAAATCGGCCGTTGGCCCGCAGGACGCGCGCGGTCGTGACTCTTGCGCCGCGTTGGGTAATCACGTCGTGTAATTAATATTATAATAAGCGCGCGAAATTCAAACGTACCGTTCGCGATGAAAAACGCCGCGGGCGCTGTGAGCGTTGGGCGAGGGGAAACGTCGCGAAACCGATTACGAACGACGACGATTGGTATAATATCATGCGAGGGGGAAATAATTATAATAAAAAAAAAACCTTCGGCGTATAATACACGATTAACGTCGCGCCGATAAACGGACGACGACGTAAGTCGTAGTGACGAAAAATATTGCATCGATCGAGCCGCGCTGTAATAATCGATGTCCGATGAAATACGATTGATTCATCGTCCGACGCGAAGCGATCGCGATTCCTCGACTAAGGACCTTTTATACGAATAAAAAGGGATCGGCAGTGCCAAGGACTACTGTATACCGGTCTGCCAGCAGGACGATCGCGTATTATATTATGCGAAACGACGACGGCTGAAACGCGCAGAGGTCGCGTATATAGACGCGTCAGAGTAGAAAAAAAAAAATGTATAAATTTTGCACGCGCGCGCGCGTGTCGCAAACGTTATTGCTACCGCCGCGCCGCCCGCCGCGTAATCATAGTGTTTTGTAATCTCTAATCATCGCGTAGTTTATATAACTTTGACGTCACGTCGTTTTGAGAAGAAGAAAAAATCAATCTTTTATCCCGGGGGCACGTGAGCGTCGGTTTTTTTTTTTTTTTTAAATCATATAATTTTCAACCTTTGAAGGCTACGCGAATAACAAACACAATGAGTGAAAACGGCGAAATATTATAAAAGGCTGACGGAATTCGGAGGGTGCGGTTGATAAATATTAAAATAATACGTTTCGTCATGATTATATTAATTATTATAAAATAATTTAAATAACGGTCAGACGAGTGTGATTTTATAATCGAAAATAAAAATATAATCAACAATTTCCCTACGGTTTAAACCAGTCGCAGCTTTCTCGGATGTTTTAATATTTTCACACTCCGCGCAATATAGAGTGCGGTCTATTTAAGAGTAGAAACCAAATCGGAAACCGGAGCGCAAAGATGGTTTGGAAAATAGACTTTGCGTGGAAAAAAATCGAACAAAATTAAAAATAGAGACGATTTTTTGTTTAGTTTAGTTTTCGTACAACAATATCACCTCGTTTCGCGGTCGGCTCTTTTTCAATCCTCGCGTCACACAAAACACGGTTTTGTTAAACATATAGAACCGAGGGAAACTCAACGGAATGCGCGAATTACTGCAACTATTCGGTTTTCGTCGCGCGCGTAAACAATGCGCGTACACATTGTAACGTCGCCACATAAACGTTGTAAAACTATCCGCGGCGGCGGCGTTGCAGCGGAAAGCGACCGGTTGTTTTTCCGAGCACAAAGAATTTCCGAAAAATTTCCTCGACCGATCGATTTTCGCGGGCGAGAAATACACCTGTAGAACACGTTACGTAGCTCGTGCTATGTCAGTGCGCAGGACCCGGCGAGAGGAGCGGTTCGTCGTAATCGTGAGAAAAATCGTCGTAAATTTATTTCGGCTCGCTCGAAATACGTTTTTTATAAAAAAAAAAAACCCCCGTTTTAAGTCTCGATCACGACGTGGTCAAACGGTCCAAGAACGGACCGCAGAGGTTCGTTTATATTTGTTCGTTAAAAAGAAAGCTAAACGACCGACTGGGAGAGCCCTAAAATATATAATTTATTCGAAACAACGATTGGATAAATAGGAAATTTACGGACAGCGCAAACGATTTTGAGTCGAAACGACTATAAATCGATTATATTTTTTCAAAGTCTAAGGGCGACCTATTGTTAATATTAATCCTATTGCAGCACTTATAATCAACACTCGGAAGTTTCGTCAACGAATCTCGTCACACGCGCGATTCGCCGCCGACGTAAATTAATAACAAAACGAATATAAAGGGATCATTACCACCACCACCACCGACGACGTCCTTACTTCTGTGCGCCCCCCCCCCCCGGCCCAGCATCTCGGAAGGCGTAAGTTCGGCGCACGTCATCGTCGTTTCATGTGTGGCCGCCGCGTTGTGTTTTTTTTCCGTCGGAAATTTTTTTATTGCCGACTCGGCGGCGGCCGCAACGATCCCGGTGTCTCTCTAATTAGTGCGCATCAACGGCGCGTAACACGGTCGGCGTACGGCGGACGTTATTTCTATCGCTGATATTATACGCATTTGTTTCCGGCGATTCCGTTCCGCCCACACTCGTTGACGCCTAGCGCGGTCCCCCCCGCGCGTCATAAATGTTAATAATTGCACGGTCGGGGAGAGCCGCCGCCGCCGGGCGAACACGGACGCGCGCGCGCACGCGCGTATAATGATATACTTCCGACGACTTTTGTTTACGATTAATAAAAAACATCGCCGGGCACACAGCGTGTGCAGCGACGACGACGACGACGATAATAATGTACGACGTGCCGAGGGGGGTTTAGATGTGCTGCGGTCGCGGGCGTTATATATAAATTCGCCTTTGTGTTCCACGACTATCGTAGCTCTGCGTGACGCGGAAAACGCGTCAAACGACGAATAGTCGGATCGTTGGAATTCTCGTTGAAAACCGATTTCGATTTGTTCGAAAAGTCAGACGAAAAAATCCCATCGCTCTCCGGTTCTCGTCCAATCTCGGTTTTTGGCGCGCAAAACTCACACACACACACATCGCGTTCGTAAATAAACCCAAACATCAAAAAAAAAAAAACGTGTATTTCGGCGGCCGAAGCGCAAACTATTATTATAATACGAAAATCCGCCGCGTGAAACGGATAATTACGACGAGCCCGCGGGGGCTCATTGACGTCACGCGGCCGTTCTAAACGTCCTAAATGTAATGTCTTAAAATAAAAATTTTTTTACATTACATTTTCACCAAATCGTTTTTTTTTTTTTTTTTTGCTCTATATAATATTTCTGGCTACAGTTTTATTTTTATTTTTGCTAAAATTTTCGAACGAACGATGAAAATATACTAATATTGTATGTGAAGGAAAAAACCGAAAAAAATATGCCGCCCTAGGCGTGACACACCTACCTACCCTATTAATGGAAATAATACGTATTATATCGAATTCGCGGAATCGTTCTCGCGTAATAATATTCGTAATCGTGTGATATCGATCGACGTCGGCCGTCGTTTCGCATACATCGTACGCACCACGCGCACAACAGGGACGGGGGCAGCTCGTAAACTTATCAAAGGGTCAATTTCCAGAATTACCCGCGCGCGCGCGAGGCGCCGCGGCGCAAATTATTCAATTATTTTGTTTCGGAAATAAAAATCATCAATAGTTTGGCGATTCGCGTAAAATCGATTATATCATTAATATAGCGCGTTTAGAATATTTCGAGTATAGAATATTGTTTTTTTTTTTTTGGTCGTTTTACGTGCGGATCGAGACCGAGACTATTTTTTCACTATCGAGTAAAAAAAAATACTAAACGATCTCGTAATCAGATTAAATAAGATTATAAGGCACACTATTGGCAATATTAACAGATATGATTTACTTACATAATCCTCAGACTTAATAAATACGCGCATATCGTGTTATCTCGAAACGCAAGAGTTAAAAAATAAATCCAAACACGTTTTGTGTTTTAATCCTAGAGTCCAAGTCTAATAATTATTAGTAGGACGGGCCGGATAAAATGTCTCTAATAAGCCGACCTAACCCTAGGCCGCCAGCTAAAAACGCGCGCTTTCTCGGCAGCGATCGAATTTCTATCGCGCATTCGCGTTTGTCCTCGATTGTCACCAGGAGAGACGCAAAAAGTATAGTATATTTTTTCTCGCGTTTAGCACATAATTATATTTATAATTAATTGCGATATCGCGTAATTACGATCGAGATAAAACATTTTTTGGGGCGACGTGAATTTTTTTCTGGGCTTTCAAAAACGTACGCGTTATTGACGCGCACGATCGACTCGAATTCGACCAGACGAATGATTACTACGTCTCTAATACGCGAAAATCATTCGGCTCGTGATCGTGGACGATATCGTGAAAAATAAACCGATAACTACCCTACCCATGTGTATTATATAATAACAGGAGCGCGACAACGTAGACCGATTATTGACGATTTTATGTATTGCGCTCGGGTGATAATCATAATTTTTTGATCAATCCGACAACAGAAATAATTAGGCTTTTGAAAATCATGAATTATTTTTGCGGTGTCCGAGTGTAATGTGTACGACGGGCGTTCGTCGTTAATCAACGAACATATTTTTTGGTTGTTAATTTCAATTGATTATTAATCGTCGCGACGACGCGCGTTTACAATTCGGAAATTAACGAGCGGAAAAAGACGTACGCCGACGTTTTGGAAAAAAATGTAGGGCCACCGTCCGGGTTATCTGGATGCGAAATTCGAGTCTGCGCGCACTTATAATAATGATAAGTGATAACTATAAGAATACGACGCGCATACGAGGAGATTTTCGATTCAGCGAAACCAGCGTTCGGTTTCGCTACCTGCGCGCTAGTACACTTGATTAGGGTCGCGCGCGCGCGTTCGACGGGTTTTCTTAATAATTGTTTGAAATCACAACGAAAAATCCGTGCGACATTATTTCGTATACTTTATTCGGGTCTACTATATAATATAATCTACAAAAGGCGACGACGCGCGCACACAAAAGGGGATCGCGCGTTCGGCGAAAACGCGCGGCCGGCGCGAATTCGATCGTTGACGTGACAAAGGCTCGGCAGGACGAAACTTTTAAGGCGCAGCAGCGCACATATTAGAAAAAACCCCGCCGCTCGCGGCGTTCGGGGAAAAAAAAAAGTCTGCGAACACAATCTATATAATATAGAGTGCGTATTATATACGTACGTATACAACGCGAGACCGGCTGCGGACGAGTAAATCGCGTTTTATTTAATTTGGAAACGTTAAATCGCCGCGTACGTCGCTCGTACGGGCGCCATCGGGAACCCGATGAAATCGAAAAGACGAAAATATCGCCTCGACGTACGCGCTCGTCGTCGTCCGCACGCGCGCTGCTCTATTGCTCTAATTAATATGAAAACTAATTTCATAAAAACCGTCGAGCGCGTACAATTAACTTTCTTTTCTTTTTTTTATTCATACACGTTTCGAGAGCGATATAAAGGCTTCAAAGAAATGCCGTAATACGCGCACAAGTACCACAGGCCACGTACCTACGCGTAACCACTGTATACTCTAAACTAAACATTGTATAATAGCGTGAAAAAAATAAAAAATTAACGACCGCGCGCGCGATTCGAAACTTTCGGAGTCTCGTTGTCCGTTACACGTATAGTATTATATCGGTCGGCGGGACGTTGACGAGTATCCAAATGGAAAATATTCAATCGATAAGTTCGACGACGTGATTACGCGTGCGATTTTGACTTTCGTTTTTTTTTTTTATTTATTATTTTACAGTTCTACAATAACTATAATACTACTGTTGTATTGCAAAAATCTATCTTTCTTTATGAATATCCAGTTTATATAAAATATTAGAAATATATAAAGCTTGATTTCAAACAACGTCGGCAGATTTCTATACTTTATCTACGTGTCCACACTACGCGTGTTGATATTTGTTTATAATAAATTAATTAAATAGAGATAACCGCCTCATCGTTTATTAGAAATCGATTTCGGACGGTACACGCGATATTATTGTGTTTTTAAAAACAACCGCGCGTACGCGGATAACGTGAAGTTTACAATCGTTGCACGGCAATCCGAAGCGAGTAAAATAGATATTATATATATTTTATTAACACGAGAGTTTTTTTACGCCACCGTTCGCGTTATTGACGACTGCAGAAATACATAGAATTCCGTAATTATGACGGGCGAATGATGGCGCAAGGACTAGGACAAATCCTTCAGACCAAATCGTTTGTGTTTTTTTTTTTTTCAAATTTTTTTTTATTATCATTATCATCGACGCGGCCCTGTGACGTGATGTTTTGATATTGTTATTATGTTATTGCCCAAAGGCGTATGAAAAAAAAAAACCCAATCGTATTAATATAATATATATATAAAGGATATAATAATCGTACGTAAACTATACGTATAATATAATATTTAGTTATGTTATGGCGTATATATTTCTCTTTTATATAATTCTAATCTGACGATTCAAAATAAATATTAAATATTAAATACTCGATTTGTTTCTACGACGACGACGTATCGATTGTTAACGAAACGTATCCGGAATACGTCGACATTATAAATCAGTATGTCTAAATCCACTATAATCTCGCAGGTCGACCGAGAAGGGATATTTATAATTTTTCGGGGCGGGTACAAACTGTCGGTCGAACGTAGAAACTATGTAAAATCTGCACCGAGCGGCGGGAGTATAAAACGGAATGGGAGAAATCGATTGTATTTTTGTAGCCCGTATATGATAATCGAGTCGTGCGGTAAAAATAATACGCTCGACAAAATCAGATTTGAATAAGTCGATTGGTAAAGACGAGTCGGATCGAGAGTTATTCGGCGAATTATCACGCGAGTAAAAGTCATACACTCAAAAGAATAGTTAAAATAGTGACCTGCAGACCCGCGAGCACACCACAGTCTATATAACTCGTGTTCAAATCGAGCCGTGACGGTTGAAAAAAAACCCATAGGAAGACGGGAAAATAACAATTTTTCGTTTTCTAACGTGTAAAGGTACGATTTCCCTTGCGCGCGATCGCGAACTACGAATTAAGATCGCGTTCGCGTCATGTTGGTTTGCTCTAGACGATTCCTCGTTGCGACCGAAAGATAAATAATTTATATTTTAACAGTCGTCCGTCAGTCGTA
Organism: Drepanosiphum platanoidis; assembly: GCA_948098885.1. Lineage (NCBI taxonomy): Eukaryota > Metazoa > Arthropoda > Insecta > Hemiptera > Aphididae > Drepanosiphum > Drepanosiphum platanoidis. The sequence goes on from OX402533.1 coordinate 18,332,101, forward strand.
TTCGATATTTTGAAGTGCGAAGTTCACACGGTGGAGTGCTATTGGTTTTGAAAATTATTATAATGGAAGTCGATAAAGAAATGTTGAAAATAATTTTTCTTTTTAAATAATTAATATTTTTAAATTTTTAGTAAACTTGACCATTGCGGAACTCATGTTTGAATAACCGATGTCAACGAGTGTTCAAACATAAATGATAACTAGGGCTCGGATTTTGTAGCAAATGCTTCTTTTGAGGGGCGGTGTGATAGAAAGATAATTCTCATAGATAAATACGTTTTGAATTGTTCTGATTTCAATGAAGTAAACTTTTTTTTTGCTGTTTTTTGCTTTTTTCCACAAAACTTGCTTTTTATTGCTTTTTCCCCTATCTGGTTATTTTTTTCTTAATTTTTACATATTTTTCTTGAAAATTTCACTTATTTCTATGTATTATTATACTTGGACTATAAATCATTATTACCAGAAATTTTAAAACCAGTAATAAACGTATGAATGATAAAATAACCATCGTTATTGTGCCGAAATTGTAATGAATAATCATAACAGTATGATTTAAATGATTTAGTTTATATGAAATATGCATGGATTACATCGGTCGATGTGGAAAGGTCTTTTTCTACGTATAAATAATGTACTATATTAGCAGCACCCAATAGAATGAGTTCTAATGAAAGTATCTTGACCAAATATGTGGTCGTAAATTCCTTTTTTAATATTTAATTTTATGTGTAATTGAAATTTATTTTATTTTTTTAGAATTAAATTTAATAAATGCTTTTTTTGTTGCTTTTTTCGGCTACTTAAAATGCTTTTTTAAGGATTTATTTTGCTACAAAATCCGAGCCCTAATGATAACATTGCATGGTTATAACATATTATTATGAAAACAACAAGTCGATCGCGGCGCGAACAAATTTAAATCGCCGACCGCGATCGCGCAAGGAAAACCAACTATACGTATATTGAATTTACATTGTATCAGCAGCCGCGCGATCAGAGCACGCGATCTTAGATCGCCGCCGTTCGCGTTCGCAAGGGAAATCGTACCTTAAAGCAGCAGTTCCCAGTTATCTCACGTCCCCGATACGATTATAATAGAGTTACTCGGCCATTAAATACGGCGAATTAATAAATACGACGAGAAAATATTACTCAAACTAGTCGGTGTACACCGCCGACGACGCGACGTGGGGCTTTGATATCGCGCGCGAAACACACGGGGTAAAACAAATCTGTTAAAGTGTGTATTGTACACGATGTGCAACGTTATTATTTTTTTTTTTTGCGTCCCGTCAAAATATTTGAACACGTCGTGTGATATGTATATATTTACGCGTTGCGAAATAAAAAAAAAAAAAAAACCTTTTTGAAAATCGCGTGTACACGAAATAATAATAACACGACGACGTCGTAGAACGATTTAGAACATGACAATTTTCATTGTTTATAATATTTATTCGTAACGTAACTATATATATATATATATCAGGGGCGGCCAAACGGTCGATCGCGGACAATTTCAAAGTCGATCATGTCAGAATTTATTTATTATTTTTTTTTTTTAGTTATTATTAATTAGTTTATAATATTTATTATATGCACTTTATGCAAGTATGTTTCTTAATAACTATAGTTATTCAATAATAAAAAAAATTTCAGTCGATTCTCAAAGGTGAAGTATATTTTTAGTAGATCGTGACCAAAAAAAGTTTGGCCGCCCCTGATATATACTCGTATATTATATTATTTGCGCCAATCCTTCGGGTAAAAACTAGTTCGATCCGATAGGGTACGCTCCAATTTTCCGGAGGAGTTTTTATTTGTTTTTTTTTCCGCGCCGAGAGAGAGAGAGATAAACGTACGACGACCCAAAGCTCGACAAAAATAGGTGCGACGCGCGAACACTACGATTAGAGGTGTCCCGCAAAACTATCGTCGAGAGAACGAGACCGTATTTTCAGTTAGGTAGTCTTTAAAATATTATTAAAACTGTTTGATTTTTTTACTTCATAAATACACAATGCGAATAATAATAATTTATAAATCGGCCGAATTGAAGTGAAATTGTTTCGATATTATAATAATAATAGTCGAAAACTTCCAAGTTTTGAGATCATTTTGACTTGACAGAATCGAAAGGAAAACCAATGTTTATAGTGACGTTTTTTTCTAAATTTATCGCAATCATGTTACACTTTGAAAGCTCGCCGACGCGATAGCTACTATTATGTAAAAACAAGACTCGTATATTTTCGATTTTCGATCTCTCGATCTATTACATTTGTGTTTTATATGTATGTTATAATATTATAACGTTTTGTTCGCGTCGACTAATAATAAACCGGGTCAGCGAATAGGTGTGGTGTATATAATTTTTCGCCAACCGTAAAAAAGCGTGCGGCGTTCGGTTATAATAATTTACGACCGCGTTAAAACAAAGATATTATTATAAATAAAGAGTATAAGGGCGCCCCGGGATTTCTATAAAACACCCCGAGGGGTGGACAAAAAAAAAAAAGTTTGATAACCACTGGCATAACCCGACACCGACTCCCGGTACGAATTTCTAAATTACGCCTCCGCCGCGGTTCGTCCAAATATTGGCTTTTCAATTATATATATCATTATCAACGCGTACGCCGCGAAAATTCAATAAACACGGCTACGGTATTGCTGTACGTCATAATATACGCGCTCGTTTAAATGCGCGAAATCGAAATGATATTATTATTGCGCGAAAAGACGTTAAAAACGATTAGGTTTACACACGTCGAAAAAATCACTCGTCCAACGTATTTACGGAAACTGTCGCTTGAAATACTCATCTATATTAGTGGTAGTTTTTATTTCAAATTTTTATCATCCAATTGTAGCTAAAAAATGCCATTTAATACAGCGCGTTTACAACTCTCTTTGGAAGTATTTCCTCAAAGTCCTACCGTGTGTATAAATATACGCATAAACGATCGGTTAACAGTACGGTGTTTTCAACACCGAAGTAGAGTCCCCCCCCCCCCGAGTGCGTAGCGATAATTTCTCAAATCGATCGGCGTTGAAAGTATGGTAATTAAATTTCGGAAGATAATCGACGTACATTTTCGGTATACACTCGTATTCGGGGGGACTGGTGACGTACCCCAGAGTTTTATTTATGTATTTATTATTTTCTTTAGAGTAAATTAATGTACGCCAGAGTGCACGCCCCAAAAAAAAAAATAAAAAAATAGTATAAACGCGTCCTCCCGCATTTAAATTTTCCAATTCGAGCACTGATCGAGTCCAAGACACGTCTCGTAGACGCGCGTATAATTAACCCGTCTATTTCCCGAGCTCGTACAATACTCATTTATTATACGCACATTCGACCGCGACGATGGCGACGACGTCCGCGCGCGCGATAATTTATCGATAGACAAACAGACGTTTTGAATAATTTATTAAGGACGCGATTTTGCGTTTTCGGGTCAAACCGTAGGATTTGAAAATAATTATTTTGTTATTTTCACAAAATAACATACTCGCGCCGCGCAAATTCTTTTCTAGCACAAAGAGACAGACGACCGGAGGGAGGTCGTTTTAAAATTTTGAAACATAAATATTATCGCTAAGCTACAGGTATTCGTCGCGCGCGTCCAAGGATAGTTGGATACGATGAGATGTTTAAATTTTAGACTGATAACGGGGAAAAAAGTATCAGAGTTTCTCCGTTTCCAAACAAAGTGTCCTCCGGTAAAGAGTACAAATACGCGCATATTATACTCCGGTCGAATTTTATTTTATTTTGTTTTACGGACCGCCGTTATTGCCGAGCAGTTAATGGCCTACGTATCATATGGATAGTGACGCCACACCGCGATTTGTACGGCGAATAATCTATGGATTTTTGAGACAAATCGAAATTTCCGACGAATCTTTAGAAAAACAAACGACAAACGTACGATAACATCGAACGAGAAAACATATAATTTAGCCACGCACGTGGCTAAACCGTCGTCGTATGTAAACCGTCGTCGCGAAAAACATTATTCCGACGCGGCAGCGATAATAATAAATAATCTTTTCGATTCGAAATTCGCGAGAGATTCACCAGCCGAACCATTGTCAAAAATCATAATTTATACGACGCGTGCACGCGTGCAGGTATAGTTAAAATTTTTACTCATCTGCGCGCAATTTAATAATCGAAAATACTTCTCTGGCCGTTCTAGCGTTAAATTTCGCGTGTTCTCGTCACACGATGTTACAAATATAAAAGCGATTAGTAGAAATAAATTAAAAATAAAACGACCCGAGGGGGTCCGTCCGCAACGTCGCGTTCGCCTATGTGTGTTGGCCGGCCGCCCCCGCGCGCGCGCGCGCGCGTGTTTACTATAATTGTTTAACGAGACACGACGTAATGTTTTAATTTGTCGACCGACCGGCCGACCGACGTGCGGGGCGCGTGGTCCAATGCGCGCGCATGTATTTTTATACTCCGTATAATATATATTTTCGTGCGCGTAAACACGATGGACGGCGAAACACGCTGTCATTTGAAATCGCATCGACACCGATCGTTTTTGTTCGACAGGCGAATAATAACGCGCACGCGCGTGTATATATAAGGTTTATCGAATTCATCGTTTTCAATTCGTATACTAAGAGGGTACCGTTAATCTACGGCCGATTAGAATAGGCATACTTTTATATACATGCTCGTCTACAACGGTCTATTTTGTCTAGACTTTAGTTAGAAAATTATATTTTAATAAAACTATAATATCCGGTCGATTCTCGTCGAAATCGGTTTCGGCGAAAGAGATTTGCGAAAACTAGTTTCGATTGGTCAAAACTAGTTTCGGCGAATTTAAAATACTAATACGTCATATTACGAGTGTACGGGACGACGAGATGACGTTTTCGTCGAAATCGAATTTCATGCCATCACCGACGACGACGAAGAAGAGCAGAGCGCGTACGTAATTCGAGCGTTTCGCGATCTACGTATTTTATATTATTATATTATACTCGTACGTATACTCGTAGTTATTGGTTTACTCGAAAATCTATCAACGGAAATTCAAAAGAAATCAACAGCTGCCGGCAGTGTAAGTTGACCACGTCTATATTATACGATGACGTAATGTCGTTATCGTCGCGGGTGTGTACGAGTGATTCGACGAACCGAACGCCATATTGTGCTTAAACGCGCGTTATACCCTGTAACATTAGCCTCAAAGACGAAGTAACAAAGTTTATCACTCCACGCGCGTCCCCTATTGTCCCTTAGATTAGACACATTAAACGTTGTATAAATACATATACTGTTGTAAAGGCACGGGCAAGTGAACCTGCACCAACACTTGTGCGTACTGGTTGAAAATCGTGCGTTACAGAGACGGGTCAGAGTTTGAAAAACGTAATCGAACGGTGGCGCACAAATGCAACTACCGACCCGAACTCGAGAATTATTGAAAATCAAAAATATCAACTCATAAGTAGTAGTAGTATGAAGGTTATATTATGTTTGTCGAAATTTAAGAAATGTCAGTAGAGATTTCAAAATTAAGATATAGAAATATATGTTTGGACTGGGTTATTTTGAGCGCAAATATAGTACGTAGTTGCTGGGCACAGACGCGGAGTGGGTAGTGCTCATAATCGATGTGCACCGAAATACAGTGTAAAACACATACGCTTTCATATAAATAATTTTTTTTTTTTTTAATGTTCACTACATCATTAAAAACTCACGAGTCGCCACTAGAACCGAACATAAAGAGACTCGGGGAATCATGTCGAATCCGTAAGCCGCGGGAAAACGTGTCAATGCGGCCGAACCGCAAAGTTCGAATTTAAACGGACGAACGTAAATCAAATAAATCTGATTGTATTTTAGACTCTTACACGAAATTCCAAGTATATTATTGCTATTCAATCGATTTAATTTTTATGGCGAAGTGTATACTTTATAAATAAAAACAACAGCCGATTTGAAAATACGAATTCGAGTTCGACCTCTGGCGAATATTATCATGGGCGATTTACGCGATAGGATACCGTCGACAGAAAGTTTTTACAAATAATAATAAAATATATACTATAGTGTGTTTTAATTTCGTTTATTATATGCAAATGTGCTATATGATTATTTTGAACAAAGAATTTATAATAAAATATTAAAACTGGCCGTCATTCGTTGAACTTTGAAACTTTAACTTTGGAACGAGGACCACTCTCGTTTTATTATTATTAGAAAGTAACGCGGGGTGAATTTAGCAGAGGAAATATCGTGAAAATCGCAAGAGTTAGTTTCGTGATGGTTTTTTCGATTTTAACCGCGAGAATCTATAACGAACTATTAGCGTAGACATTTTTATGGAATTTAATCTCGTCCAAGAAATTATAGTCTCGTCAAATTTGTTCCGTAAATTTGGGTCCGCAATTGGTTTCCGAGAAAAATATTGAAATCCGCTATTTATGCGTTTGGAAAATGTGATTACTTTACGGTTATTTCAGTATGTTCAACGAACGGTCGCGGGGAGATACGATAAACCGTTTTGGTACGAAAAGTTTTCGGCATTCGAAAAACAAATTAACTCGTGAGATTTTCGTCGGACCGATCGTTTTGAACTTTTATACGGTCCGATTTATTGTAAAATATTTAGAGTGGAATTTTTCTCGATTCGCGGTGGCAAAATATCAATATGGTAAGCGAGTTCAACGATTTGTCACGCGAAAAATTTGGGTGTTGGAACATTTTTTTTTTTATATTCTACCGCAATAATACTTTATGTCTTATAAAAAAGAAGAAAAAAAATTTTAATCGATTTTTTTTATAGTAAAAAAATTATCCTTTTTAAAATTAAAAATTCGTCAGCTTGCCCGCGCCACAGGGCAAACAAAACGACATTTTTTCTAGTGTAATATGACGAATACGAAAATCAATATGAAAAGCACCGAAGAAAAAAATTAAATAATAAAACGTATACAATACGACAAAAGCGCAATAATATAATATATACTGTTTGGAAAACGTGACGGCGACGAGTATAATAATCGCGGTCAATGCGATTTTCGTCATCTCGGCGAATATAATATTATATAAATGATCGGTAAATGACGATAGTAATAATAATACGTAATACTAATAATAATAATAATAATAATACGACTCACGTGAACGACGAAATACTGCTGTTTTGACTGTTTTGACTTTCGGACCGGCGACGGCGGCGGCGCCGAGAGAGAGAGATGGTTTCTGAAGAAGACACGAACGCACACTGATTAATTCGGCTCGTTCCCGCAACCGTCGAAAACAATCGACGACGAGGCGTTATGAATAATAATTATACGAGATCGGAGACTAGTCCAATGAGAACGCAGCGTGCGCGCGCAGCCGGCGAATATAGACCGCCCCGTTGCGATCACGTCACGAGACGATCCAAAACAATGAGATTTTTTATGCAAATATTACATAATTTCATAATGAACGTATTATCAAAAGAATTATGCAACTTTAACTGCCAACGATTCGGTCTGCCGTCAAAACGTATATTACGTAATACGTATATCGAGAAAAATAAATTTATAGACGACCCCGAACTTAAACGTAACACGTGTTCACTAATCACCAGGGCTAGGGCTAGGGCTAGGGCTAGGGCAATAAAAAATTGTAAAATATGCATTTTATTTACCAAAATATGCAAAAATATGCATTTAGATTTTTTTTAAGATAAACACAAAAATATATTTATTTATTGAAATACATCAGTGATTGGCTTTTTGTCTTAATATAATTGAGAAATAAAATAAAATAATTTAGAAATAAAATTTATAATTCACATTCACTTACGTGTGTTACATGCTACGACCACAAATTATTTTAAATTTTCGAAAACGAATTATCGGCGATTGGATCGTAGTATGGCTTTGTATTGACTGAAGCTCCGTTCAACGTCACATGATGTCAAAATATACTATAAAACATGCATTTTTCGCATTCTTATAATCGAATTATGCAATAATATTCATTTTATTCGATATAATATGCATTAATATGCATTTCATCGAAAATATGCAAAAACATGCAAAATAAAAACACCGCCATTTATCTCATCATTAGGTGATTCGTGGACATTACTGACAAAATCAATAATCAGAAGTCGCAAAAAAAACATGCTGTTGCATACAAATCCTAGGTTAAAATCGAGATTACCTAACCTCGCCGGATCCTGACGCGATGTGCATGCCACGCGGAGAATAAAATATATCGCGTGTCCGCGAGTCGCGATCAAAGCCGGAATTTTTAATCTAATCGCGGTTTTATCATGCACGTTTATATGAGTGGGAAAAGAAATAAGTTTGATCGTTTTCGGGTTCCGTCGTCGTGTGAAAATTAAAAGAAAAGTTTCATCGACGAGATTAAAAAAACTAAAAAAAAAAAAAAAACACTACGAAAGTTTTCCGACAACTTATTATTTGCATATTTATTTTTTTTTGCCAAGCGTATTCTCAAAATTTAGTTATTATATTGTACGTTTACGCGAATAATAAGTGTATACGTTAATGAGAAGTACTCTTTAGTACTCGTATATTTTCAATCGAATATTCAATTCAAAAGCTTATAAAACATAAACAACATAATATTTTATCGAATGATTTTGGTTCCGACCGCGCGGTACATAATCTATATACCGCGGTTACACGCGCAATAGTATATTTGTGCACATTTCGCCACGTTATAATTTCATATAAACAACTGTATATATATATAATATACTGTAGGTATATAATATATTCGTAATTGTATGAAAGTAAATAGTACGACCCATTCGTTTTCGTGTTAACTGAACCAATTATTACAATACGAGGCAGTATGAAATTAATTATCCTCTGCGACGTATGCATATTGTTATTGTAAACGCCGCCGTAAGCTTCGATCGCGAGAGTTTAGAGAAATAGAATGCACTCGCCGCACTGCCTATAAATAGAACAAACCGGAATCGTCGGAATTCATAACACGTTCGAATAACAAAATTATTAGAAACGTACCTATGCCGGCCCGAGCAGCCGTATTATTGGGTATGAACAAAAAAAAGTTTTACTGACGTTCGAAACTCATCTCTCATTACTCGAGAGAATCATAACAGTGTACGTAAAATGCATATAAAACGCAATAAATCACAGCATATTATACCGTTGTTGATGATATTGACTTTTTAATCTCACTCTCCTTCTCCGCAGTACGGAGCCAAATGGATTTACAGTTATTTCGATCAATAAAATACACAGATAAACTTTGAGTTTCGGACGTTTTCGCGAAAAACGTCGAAACAACTTACGAGTCGCGATGACCGTTGCGTATACAATGCGTTTTTCTCAAAAGCGAAAAACCGTGTCATTGGCAAAACGTATTTCACACGGAAACGTGTAAATCTACACCTCTTACATAATACCCACAGTGGTCCATCAAACAAGTATAAAATATTATTCATATACGAGGTGAATTATGTCGTCGTTAGACATTCGTTTTCACAGTCAATTTCTTTTCTCTTCTTTTTTTTTTTTGGCGGAACGTTGTCACGTGTTTACAAACAAAAAAAACTCGGAAAAGTTTATAACTATTTTTAATATTTATCGTATCAGTTTATAAATATACTAAACTCTTAACGCTCTTATTTTTCTATTCGGTCGGTTCGGTCGAGTTTAATAATTAATGTATACAAAACGTATATATTTCGAAGAAGAATTTTTTCATTTTTTTTTTTTTTTCAATGTCCGCGCGTTCGACATCGCAGAAATCGTTTAAACTAATGAAGGCGGGAGTGCAGTATGTACACGGAAACGTTTACGTTTTTAAAATAAATTTCACATCACAGGTACTTCTCCGTAACGTTTTCGAGGAGGTTTTAAAGTTTTCGCTCGAATAAAAAAAAACCAATAGTCGTTTTTTCCGTTCGATCGAAACACAATTACGCATTTATAGCAGCAAAGGTTTGGAATACGCGAATTTCGCAGCAAAAAAAAAAAAAAAAGGCACCGGCCACTATAATAATTATTATATTTTCGTTGCCTATGTTACTTGTTTGCGCGGAAAAAAAACGTATTATTTGTACGCGACCCGGAACAGATCTTTTATTTTTTAATTAGTTTTATTTGTTCAATATTTGTCGAAGAAAATAAATAAACAATGAAAACGAAAGCCTATCGAACGACAATAACATTTCCTATTGTATTTATTTTCGTTTATTTATTTATTGCCCGAAAAGATCGATTATACGAAACGGCGGCCGCGACACTATAATATAATACGTACACGAGTATAAAAATATTCGATAAATAATTATTATAATGATAATAAAAACCGATGGTATTTATCGATTTCAAATTCGTTCGACCGTAATGACTACTGGGTATTGTGAATATTAAAGTGCGGCAAAGTCCGCGGTTTTTTTAGTAGCGTTTTGTTTTTCCACGCACATCGTGTTCCGAATAGATTTGCCGTCTCGCTCCGGAGACTAAACACATATTATTATAATCGTTATCGATTACGGACGAATTCGTTGGGAAAATCAAAAGTAATGCGTACGGATTATACGCCGCGGCGTAGCGCAGAATCGAGGGGGACCGACTGTTTTTTTAGAAATTATGGAAAGTATCTCCTCTCGACTAATTTTTACAAATAGGAACGAAGTAGTTTTGCAAGTAGTTTTCGATTTCTGTTATTTGTTTTCACTATACGATTACTATTTTTCAAAGCTTGAGAAAAAATTACACGTTCGGCGCTGTATATCGGAAAAATACAAACGCAATCGATTTTCGCACGAATTTATGAACTTTTTCCGTTCACTTTTTCGAGTCCGTGCGCGTGGCCAATCTCTCAAATAGATTGGCTCTAAATGTATAATTTAAAATACGATAGTTACGGAAAATCGCCGATACAATTTAGTATAAAGTCCGGATTTTTTAGGAAGAGGAAAAATAGACATAAATTTTGAGTTATTTATTTTTCTTTAGTCCTCTTGTGTTTATTTTTCCGATTCGAACACTGATTGTACAATGATTATACCTGATGTATCCGTATTTACAACTCTGGCCCAGTGTTGTACGATTAAAAAAAACGATCGAAATAGCTGTCGCGGTAATTATTTCTGTCGACGAAAAGTCGAAATTTGAAACTCGCGACTAATTTTCACGCGGATTTTCAATATCTGCTGAGACGCTTATGATCCGGTGAGTTTTGGACCTGTCGAGACGACTTTCGAAAGAGAATTCGAACAACAAACGGTCGCGCGACGAGATTCGGAAAACGTTTCGCGCACAACTCCGGGGGGCGAACGATGAGTCGTGTTCGACGTCGCAGAGTTGCCGGTCTCGATCGGGATCGTTTAATTCTCCGGCCGCGTCGCGAAAGTTCCCGTCGTCGCGTGTCTCTGTGCGGAGTGTTTAGTGAAAGTTTTGAAATGCCGAATTCGCGAGCGAAACGATCGGCAAAGATTACCACAGTCTGACGAATATATAATGCGCGCGGCGATGTCGTACACGTCGATTATTGCCACGCGATATTATCGTATATTGTCCGCGACCGTTGCTCGCGTGTACATCGTACGCGCGTTACAAATTTACAGGCGTCTCCGAAACTTTCTAGACACGCGTCCCGGCGAGACGACGACTCGCGCCGAGATTCGTTTACGGGCCACAACCGTTCGCGAATATACATTCGCCGAAAACACGTCCTAGGTGTGACGAATGACGATACATATCATTATATAATCGATTTTCGACCGTACGCGATTGTTTAAATGCATTTTTTAAACTCGTACTTTTCGTTATTGGCCCGAGCGTTGTTGCAATCGACCGATAACGAACGTACGCGTAAGGCTGCACCTACATTGGATCCGTATTTCTCCCGATCCGATCCGATCCGACGTTGTCCGACCATCGGACGACGTCGGAAGAAAAACAAACATTATTATCTTAATGTTAGTGCCTACATTGGAAACGGAGCTCCCGATTTCTCGATTCCCCACGACTCCCGACACTATCCGATTTGACGGCCGATCAATCGTGTTTGTTTCCATTCCGATTTTCCAATCCGACGAGTAGTTGTGCTCGTGCAATTTTATCATATGAAACTGTGAAACTCGGTCGGCGGTTTCGTTTTATATAACGGAAACTCCCGGAGAAAGGATTTTCCGAAATCACCTGGCCGGAACCGCTGAAGCTATGGGTGTGAAACTTGGTCAGTAGTTTCGTCTTTTATAGTGGAGTCCGCTTGAGAAAGGATTTTTTCAAAATTCCACCCCTAAAGGTGTTAAAACGGGTATAAAAAGGGTGAAACTAGAAAAATTCGCCTGGCCGGAACAATAGGTACCTAAACAAGTAGTGAAAAATCATCCAGTAGACCTATCTAAATTAAATTCGTCGACCCATTTTTTAGTTTTACGTCTTTTTACGTGTACGTTGTTATCCAGTAAAAACCAGCACAACAAATCGTCTTCCGAATCACTCATTTCGCGTGGTTTGCTGCAATCGGTTCTACAGCAGACTGCCGTAGAACGATTAGATTAGATAAGAATCGGATTACGGATCACGTCGGGACCATTGTCCAATGTAGGTGTAGCCTAAAAAGGGGGGGGGATTATATTCTCGAGCGAGAACGAACTCGGCGCGTCGCGTTAAACTTAAAACTCCGCCGCTATATATGGATTCGCCGATTTTCAATAATGAATTTTCCACATAACACTCTGAAAATAACGGGACCGTCCTTTGAGTGTTCGACGGCGCGCGGCGAACAAATGTCGTTGCCGAAACAACGGCCGTCGTCCGAAAAAAAAACGCGCGCGGAGACAACCAAAGGCGATGTCTGGACGGTTTCTCCCGTTGTTTAATAATAAAATAAAATAAAAAAACACCTGGCTGCACGGGACGACGGCCGCGCGCGAAGGAACCGGCGAGAGTTTCGGACTAAAAGTTTAAGAGCTTTGGACCGCGCGCCACTAACGTTTAATGAACTCGTAATTGACAGGCTAACGTTTCGAAACCGACGTTTCCCGCGATAAGAGTCAAAACCTATTTCGCTTATTTTTTTTTTTTCATTTTTTTTTTTCCGTTCGGTTCGGTTTATATACACGTACAGGTATATATATTTTTACCGGCTCTTGTTTTTTTCGTTATTATTATTATTTTTTTTCCCTTGTGTCTCACGCACACATTTCCCTACAGATCCTATATAACTACTGTAACTACTTCTAAGCTCAGACACGCGATACACTTTTTGCTCGTGTAAAAAAAAAAAAAAAAACCGTAATAATAATAATAATAATAATAATAATAAATAACAATTATGGCGTTGCCCGTGGCAACGTGACATACATTTTATCGTTTTAAGTTTGCAAACAACACTATGTGCGTCGTACGTATATACAATAGGGGTACCTTAGTACCTTGCATAAATATTAATATAATATAAATATAGGCACGAGTATATATATTTTATATTCTATACGGAATGATTTTCGTGAAAATTTACTTTCGAAACTTTGGGCATTTTTTTTCACAAATACACGGGACGTAGGAGGTATGTAATTTGATGATTTGAAAAAAACTCTCTGTGTATAAAAAAAAATAAAAAGCTACGCGACACCTATCGTGTATACCAGCGGTTCTTAACCATAGGGTCGCGACCCGATTTTGGGTCGCCAATAATTTGAAATGGGTCGGCTAAAATTTAAAACGTTGGTACGATATTTTTATTTTTAAGCCTTATAATATAATTAATAACAAATGAAACCGTTTTCGTAAATTCACAGTACTGTGATAATCGGTACAAAGAAGCTTATCAAATTACATTCGTTTCCGTTAATGTCAACCGATAAAGTATATTTATAGCTATAAGTTTTAGTATTTGACGAGTTTTTGAGCAGCATTATTAAAGAAAATGTTTATTTTTAAATTGTGAAATTTGGTATATATCTTGGGTCGCCACTACTAACAAAGAACCGCTGGTGTATATACTATGTGTTTCGCGCGAGAACGATTTCGAAATTATAATAATATTAATCGGCGAGCGTTTTGACATGTATCAGCTGTAACCCCATCGCTGTTTCCATCGAAGAATTATTAATCGGAAAACCTAACGTTTCTCAAAGCGAAAATATATACCTATAATTATTACATCGGTCGACGTGTATTTATTCGTTTTATTTCGCGTCGGACTTTATCGTGCATAACGCAATAATAGTGTATGAATGCCCGCGGGCTCGCGGTATTTAGCGAGGGCCACGGCGAACAACTGCCCCTCCCTCCGCCCCGGGGCAGAACTTTGAGGACAATGCGTTTTTTTTTTATCGTCGAACGTGTACTACGGTCGATTTGTAGGTGAAAATTCGAAAAACTTTTTCTCCAAAGTTTACTATTGCGTAGTATCCGCCGCGGTACGGTACTGAATATCGCCGAGTTTCGTGAAATTTCTATTTTCGCGTATATTTAATTTATGTAAATAAAAAAAAACGAATCCGAATTCGTTTCGGTCGAGTGTCACACTTATGACGAGATGGCAAATGTGATGCGAATAGTTACACAACGATAACGTCAACGTTTGGCTACGAAAAACTTGCAACAGCAATATGTGAATCTCATACATAGCGAGCTGTTAGATTAATACTTTTACACAACAATACGTATCCTAAATCCATGAAATATATCGAATCCTTGTAAAAAAAAATCGAACAGTACTTACTGCATCTGCCTTTCTGCACCCGGGCCCTGTTCGTTTTCGGCGTGGATCGTAATATTGTATAAATACATCGCACGAAACGTTCTGGAAATGAAACACATCGAATTACAAACCAATTTGAAACGCTATCGAGTCTGACCGATGCTATCAACACACTCGTCTACGTCGACATTTACCCACAAGTCCAACGATAAATTATGTATTCGACGCGTTTCTATAAATTCTGTTTTGATATTCGGTATTGCCTAGCGGTCGACGACGGGCGCGTTAATGTAGTTCTTTCTACTACTACACCACACTTGTGCCGGGAGTTTTCTCGAATAAAAATGTCAATAATTTTCTACTCAATAAAACACGTTTAACGCAATCTGAAACCCCCACTCACAGAGCCCCTGTTTTGAGATCTGAAATCTATCGCGATAAGATAACGATTAAAACAACATTATTTACATCAGATAAATTTTTAATATTTTTTAAAACTACGAGCAAAAAAATAATGATAAAAAAGGTAAGTATACTTTATTCTACGCTTTTCATATAAAAAAAAAAATAAAAAAAAAACATCATTGAAATACGTCATGCAACCTTTGCTTTTTACAGTTGAAAACCGCAGCGTTACGTAAAAAAGTTCCCAAACGTATTATTACTATAATAGCTGTAGATATCAACGACAAGAAATTATACGGTCATACGATTACGTACGGAGAAAAACGTATTTTCCTTACCGCGATGTTTTAAAGTTTCGAATAATAAACAAAGAGTTACTCTTATTGTTTGTCGGTGGGTACGAGAGATTAAGCCGAAAGGAAATCCATCAAATGGATTTCGAAATCCAAATTTCGGACGCGGAAAACATAAAAAGAAAGTATTATAATAATATTATAACATATAATAGTGTCGACAGTTTCATTCACTTTACTTTTATAATTTATTATGCGTATTACACGGCGAGTTGTAATATTGTTGTTCACTTCACATAAAGGTCGTTTTGTTTCAACGTTTTGTTGAACGAACTCGACTTTTCGTACGAAATTATTTCGTAATATTTACGAAAGTAAATTTTCGATTTCCTCCCGCCGCCGCCGCGGACACTGTAATTATTATAGTTTCCGCAAACGTCCAAACGACCGATTATTATCGTCTTCGCGAATATTAGAGAACTATGTTTTCCCGAAAGCGCGCGTCGCGAGTATAGTTTTACAACTCGTTAGCGAATATTCGAGTGGCGCGCTTCGTATTTTAGACGATATAAATATCGCAGTCAAACGGCGCGGCGAATAGTTTCATGCGCTTTGAGAAGACTGCAGCAGAGCTTTACGCGAGTATATAATAATATAATACAGTGAGATTTCGCGTTATTTCGGCCGGACGACCTTCGCTATTGAGACGAGTGGGTACACTGAAGTACGCGTTGTTTCGTGCAGTTTTCAAACTCTCTCGGTGCGCAGCGCAACGATTTGATTTTTATCGTCAGTCGTTTTCGATCTGGCTGATTTTTTTTTTTTTTCAAACTGGTTCTATAACCAGTCAACTAGCCCGCTAGTTGTCAACTACTAAACTATTGGGTCCCGTACCGACGGCCGATCGAACGGCAGAAAATTCAAACGGGAGCATTTATTTTCGTTTCAAAACGGCCATTTCACCGGCCAAATCGTGACGTTTCGGCGCGTTTTCCAATACGTTTATTATAATACGTATGTATCTTCGACGTACACGCGAACTGTTGAATTTTTCCAAACCGCGCACAACAATCTATATAAAAATCGATGTACATTTGAATACATTTTATAGCTCAAGATCCACCGAACCGATTTCGATAAAAATTTCAGGGCATATTAAGATTGATATGTAGATGGTTTCTGTGAAGTTTGTACGCTGTGCGATGTGTGGTTCCGGAGTTATGGCCTCTTAAGTGTACAATATTAATCACACATTGTTTTGCCATGGAGATATATAACGTATATAAACTCTATGTGGTTATGTTTTATTATTTGTTTCCGTGGCACGTGCGTCTATGACATTATCTATTAATTAGTTTGAGATTAAATGAGTCAGGCGGATTGTACTGCACACTAGCGAAGCCGGGTTATTCAGCTTTATATATATATAAAAGAACAGGCCTTTTTTATGTTCTCATATTTTTGTGACGACGCTATTTAACTTTTTTCCAATTTTTCTTCACAGAGTTGTTCCAAATACCTTTCTGAGCGTCGTCACGACGCCCGATTTTCAAAATTCGACCCCTAAGGGGGTTAAAAGGGGTAAAAGGGGTAAAAATTAAAAAAAAAACTAATAAAATAAAAAGTTATACTGCACACGGGCGAAGCCGGGTTATTCAGCTAGTTTATAATAAAGAAGAACGTAACGTTTGATCGATTCATTTGCGCGGTCGTCGACACGTATTTTGATTTTTTCACGCAAGTTTACTCGAAACCCAACGGAAACGTTACTATTTTTAGACGTCATCCTTATAAGTCTGCGCGACGCATCTGAAATCGCTCGACGATTCGAGTCGTCACTTTACGCGCATTATTTGATTTGAAACTTTACCCCGTCACACCGCATGGTAACGTTCAAACTTACTTAAACAACTATCGTTTAAATCATTTGCTATATTTGTAACGAAGGGGTGTGTGTGTGTATGTAAAAATTCGAAAAATCCGAACGCCAAGGCGTTACCGCGAGTTTAATATATATAATGCGAGCGGGCGCGCGCGCGCGCGTCTTATAAAACGACAGTAAACGATTATTTACTACGGTCGGCTGACTGCGAGTATACATTTTATGTATATGTGCGGTATTATTTTTTTTTTTTTTTTTTTTTGGCAACTATTCGCTCGCTGATTTACGCGAGAATATTTTCGGGGGGTTTTTATTTTTTTTTTTTTACTCTCTTGCCCGCGGGGGAAAGAAGAAAATTATTCCAACGAGCTGCGAACGCGTTCGCATAATATTATATATATATATATATAGTACGTATAACGGCGTACCGCGACGACGATTCCGCGCGTTCATATTTCAAGCGGCTCCGAAAGTTTTCTCGAAACTAATTGGCGAAATCGACGACGCTGGGGCGAGGGAGGAAAAAAAACCGCGATTTTTATCGCCGAGACTTTTTTTTTTTTATATGTGTTTCTCCTCGGGTCAGGGATTTTCGTTCTCCCGCCGGCAAAAGGCTTACGCGCGGGATACACCGCAATAATAATACGCGTGCACTTAAATCATATTTACGGCGAGCGAGGTACGTGTGCGCGGTTTAATTTATACAACACATCGGAGCCTAAAATTACCATCGGCGAGTGTGTGCAGTGCACACGATTTGCATTTGGGTGTGCCCGCATGCGTGTGCAGTAATATAATAATTATGTATACGGTCGCCAATCGCGTATACGCATATATACAATATTATACACGCTATATTATTATTATAATGTAGTAAATAGACACGCGCGCGCGCGCTAGTAAATACGCGACTGCCAGATGACATTGCACGTTTCGCGAGCGTTGCAGCAACGCCGTAGTGTGTGTGTGTGCTACTGCGCACACGCGGAGAGTTGAGGCGTTGAATTTACAACGACCCGCGTTGGCACGCTCGTAGAGACCTTAGAACAATACGTACGATGTATAGTGATAAGATAATAGTACGGGCCGAGACGATGCCCGCGCGCGTAGGAATAAAAAGTTTTTTTTTCTCATCGACCGGACGATTCGATCCCTTCGATCCGAAACCCAATAGAAAAAAAATACAATCGAGAGATAATACATGGACAACGGTATTGCCTATATACGTAGTCGGCGATAGTCCAGGCAAATTAAATAAAATAGCGGAAAAAAAAGCAGGAAAGCTGAATTTCGGTATACACCTTTATTGAAGGGTACTAAAGGTAACATACTAAAAGTCCCCTAAGATTTGATGACTGCTACCTCCACTAGAGCGCGCTTTGAGCAAGAAAAATCTGTTTTTCTCAAATAACTCGGTTATCATTAAGATTATAAGAAAAATACCTACATACTATATTATAGAAGAGGTAATTACCTATAAAAAATGTACTTACAATATATTTCGTGGGATCGATATTTACCTTGATAATCGGACATCAAATATTATAGAATTGGTAATTTCTGTCTTATGGCGTCCTAAAGGCTCAGTCAAACAGAACGCGGGCTGCCCGCTGCGGTCTGTGATGTCAAACAAAGCGCTGGAAATTTTTCGCGGTCTGTCAGTACTGCGCTTTTAATGGGAACACGGCACAACACCACGTGTTTCCATTTGTGTTACACCGTTTTTTTTCATTCTAATATAATCTAATATATATAATTCTAATATAAATTTTTTTATATTTTAAGTTTGAAATATTACGTATTCAGGGTGTTCAGAACACCCCACTGCTATAAATGTGATAATAAATAATATTTTATGTTAGCTACAATGTTTAGCCTCATGGTACCTTCCTAAAATATAGTATATTATACTATTCTATCACGAAAACAACAATATTGATACAATATGAATTATGATAACATTGTAAACAGCTTTTTGCCCGCCGCGGACTCTGTAATTATTTACAACCAGACCGCTGCCCGCCGCGGTAGCCCGCGTTATATTTAACCACGTTGACGCAATCAAAGATAATTATACAGTGCCCGCAGCGGGAAGCGCGGACTGCCCGCGTTCTGTTTGACTGAGCCTTAACGAGTGTTTTAGCCGAATTTTACGCGTCGCGTCGTTCGGTATATTTTTAGTCGAAATCCCAACTCGAACACCGACGTCGATATTTCGACCGGACAAAGTGCCGACTGGACGACGGACGTCGCGTCGTCGCCGATCGCACACAGCGGCCTGTGACGATGGGCCGAATCCTGTTTTTTTTTTCTTCCCCCTTTCGACTTGTTATTTTTTGCTCGTACGTAGGTCGCGGCGATATTATTATGTATATTCACGTGATATTGCAGGAAAAACCGCCGCGTTTTTCTCTCGACGTTTGACGCCTCGCAGTGACGCAACTATTATTATTCGTGTGTACGTGCAGCGCGTGTTTTATACGCGTATATAATGCATGTGTGTACACACACACGCGCGTGCAGCGAGGGTTCATTTCGACGAGACCCAGTTACGACGACGACGACGACGTTTCCACGTAGAGTTCATACATAGTGTGATATTATGCAAATCGATGAATAAATAATTTCCCGAAACTTTTGAAGTTCCGAGGCGAGGAGCGCGATGCACCGCCGGTGCACGCGCGCAATTATTATCGCAAACTGTACGCAGTGCATAATATTTATATAAATATGTATATACTCGTACTATACACACGCGGTTTATGCGATAATAAATTATTTCGTCGACGATCGCCGCCGGAGAAGAAGAAAAACCACACGATATTTAAATTGAAAAAAAAAAAAAAAATCAATTAATAACAATAATAAACTGTGGTGAATTCGACTGTAGATCATAATATTATTACGTATACGTATGTACGTATGTACTCTTTTTACGATAAAAGATTGTTTTTATATCAAACGACCTGCAGTTTGTGGCATTTTGTAGTTCTAGTAAATTTATTATTATTGTTATTGTCGTACGATTATATTGCAATCGTCATTTTAGCACGGACATAGAAAGAACGTGCAAATTTTCACTATTAAAATCCATAATGCAACACGTCCGTGTTGTTACTACCGGTTATAATATACGATATCATATTATTTTCTACTATCCTTTCGATTTATATTATTATCGACATGCACATTTTCAATTTTGATATCGCACCTAGTTGATAATATTGATTTTCGATTTATGGAAATAGCCTAGTGATGATTGACTATAAAATATTACACACACACATATTATGTATTATGTTTGAATCTATTTGCGTGCGTTTATTATGACGACATACTTTTAATGGTCCGCCGACGGACGAAGTGACTTTATTTTGTGCAAACTTTTCCGCGAGCCCGCCCTTCGTTACGAGCGAAGGGATGACGCAATATTTTTATATAGTTTTATTTTCGCGATCGCTATTCATCATTTGTCCAACGTCGAATAAGGTATAAATATACGTATATTGCAGACGCGTTGTCTGGTGTGCGTTTAACTAATGTTATGATAATATTTGGTTATAAAGTCAAAAGTAAATAATAATAATAATAATAAAGACCCCACGAAAAGAAAAACGAATCGCGTTGTTTCCAATATACAATGGTTTTCATGACCGTCGTCGGCGCACTTTATTGTTTATTACGAAAACAATGGGCGCCCAAAAATTATTTCGGGGTATTAGCGCCCTCGAAAATCGTCGGCGTTTCTCTATCGTACAATATTGTTCTTAAATTTTCAATGAAAAGAACAAAAAAAAAAAAAAAAACTCACCGTCCCAAAATATTCGTTACGATAATATTATTTATTCGACGGTCGCGGGCGTTCTCCGATATATCTTTTATGTGCGTTATCATCACTCTTCCGCGGACAACCCCGCGGTTCTATTACTTTCCGTTCATTTTTCGCCGTATTCAAAATGCCGCACACGAATATTATTTTTCCCGTTCTTCCGCAAAACCTTCGCGCGAAACATCAAAACTACGCGTCTAAACTTGACGATTTAATATGATTTAACACCGGACATAGTCTTCTAACATTCGTCCGAATCTTTCTGATGAAAACACAACGTTTGCGCGTGATTCGACCGACTCGGCGACGATTCGATACCCGCGGCAGGCGAATAGTTTTCCGAAATTCGAAATACCGCGTTGCTTTGAATAACGTAACGGTGAAATCGACTCGAAGAAAACAATTTCGAATCCATACACGCCGGAAATGAAACGAGCTCCCTTCGAAACGACACGTCGATAATAATATCTCGAGATTGATTTGGCTCCGAAATCGCATCGCCGCGCCGCCGTTCGAGAACAAAAAAAAAAAAACTAATCGTATTTCCTCATCCTCCTGCAGCTGTGCAAAACAAATAATATACGGTTTTTTTTTCTCTCTTTCGCCGGCACGCACGCACACGCATATTATAATATTATTATCGCGCGCGCCGACGTCCGGCGTACGTATATCGACTATTTTTTTATTTTGTCGCGTTCTTCCCGTCCCGCATACGTCGACGGGGGCAAATTTTCATCGTCCACTGCGTTCGGATCGAATTAGGACTGCATTTTTCAGGATTCGGCGGCGACAACGGATACCCGACCGACGACGGACTTTTCCCTCGACGCGCACACGGTCGCCGCGGCGGCGGCGGCGGCGGCGGCGGCGGCGGAGGCGGAGGCGGGCGACGGCGACCGATATAATCGCGAGCCGCGTACGCGGCGCACGCACACACGCGACCGTGGTCGTCCGCACGCGCGCGCACCACGAGCCTCGCACACACATATCGACGCGAGAAAACGGATGTGAATTTCCATCGGGTAAGAGAGTGAAGGGGAAAAAAACGGGGCAAAATAAAAAAAAAAAACCCCCGACGCTTCTCCTACGACGAAAAAAAAAAAACCCCGCCGATCTCGACGATTTTCTCGACTTCCGGAGGCGGTTATACGAGGACGACGACGACGACGCAAAAGATCATTACTATATATATTTTTTTTTATTTCGCTCTCCCGCGCACATTTCCTCGGCGTGACGACGTCGCCGTCGGTGGTGTTTGCCGTATATATATATATATACGTATTATATAGCGAGCGCGCGCACAATGACGCGGAGAAAACGACGACGACGACGACGACGACGCCGACGCCGACGACGACGACGACGACCGTGTGTAAAATATATTATTATTATTATTATAGTATACGAACACCGTCGTCGTGTGCGTAGAATACATGTATAAGGTTTATAATATATACGTCGTGCGCTGCGAGATACGCGTATACGTGGTGAAAAAAAAAACACAACCGTATATATATTTATTTTTTTTTTCGTATACGTTTATGTGTGCACGTAGGTACGCAGTGGAAAAAAAAAAAAAGGGGTTCGGTTTGATAATTACGACGCGAAATAACGTTATATACGTCCGTCCGGCGAGGCGTGGGTGGAGTAGTCGGCCGACAGAGGTGGTGGCGGCGGCGGTAGCGACCGTACACTCGCGCGCGCACGTAAATACCATATATACACACACACACACACATTATTATACGAACACGCACACACAGCCGTATGAAAACGCACACGTATACAGGGTGCCGCGTGTTTCTTTTAACGGAGGACCCCGGTCGCACGTCTCGCAAAACTTTCCCCCTACGTCTTCCCGGCACGGTTTAAATAAGACACGTTAACGAGCGGTTTTGTTTTTATTTCCCCGGCGACGACGTTTCGATCGGACGAACGGATTTTCACATCGATCGTCGCGGTCGAGTTCGGGAGATTTCGTTTTCCCAAAGCCGGCGCGCTGCTATTGAAGTGTGTATAAATCATAATGTTGTACCCGACCTGTGTCGACTCAACAATAGCGGTAAACGCGCGACGACGACGGCGTAATGATATTCAATATCGTACACGTCGATCGGTTATTATGATTATAATATACGAGTATACATCGCGATATCTGCGGATTAGCGACTGCCCGCGAGTGCGATGATAATAATAAAACAATAATCCAGTAAGGAAATGAGAAATTCAAAAGCCAAACGAACGCGAACGAAAAATCGACGCTTCGTTGAAAAACAGGCGCGTTGGTGTACACCACGGACGGTAGTAGTAAAACGCTACGACCGTTTTACGAATTTCGAAAACCTCACGAGCACGTTAATAGAACGGGAAAAAATTAGAACGAAAGAAACACTTTCCGATAAACCGAGCTTTTGTGGAGTTTTTTCTTTATTTTTACACAGTGTTTCTTTTTGAATCACCCTGTACATAATATATATATATATGAATATATATTTATAATATATTGTATGCGTGTGTGTGTGCGAGCACCGCGGCGTCGGCGGCGGCGGTAGTCGTATGTATATGTCTATTATATACATTATACGCGTTCGGGGCCGATCGAAAGCGAAACGACCGGAAGCCGGCGGGCGGCAAAAACCGTTGGGACAAAACACGCCGCGCGCGAGTGTGTGGTACGCGCGGCGCGGATGCGCGTGCCCGTCGAAATTGTTTGGGTATTATTTTTTATATTTTTTTTTTATTTTTTTTTTCTACTCGTCCGCGTCCGACCGACGGAAGTAACGACCGGAAACGCTTTCGGCCCGTGACAATACACACACACACACGCGTATATTCACCGGGGGGAGGGGGGGACAATAATAATAAAAAAAAAAAAACCTACCATCAATACATTATCGTTCTTTCGATCGTCGCCACTGCGCCGCCGGCGGTACGTTTAAACTCGCCACACGTATATAATATATACAGTAGAAGCCGCTTATTCGAAACGCTTTGGGACACCAAAGTGAAATGTGTCGATTAACCGATTGTTTCTAATGAGCGATTGGTTTTATTTGTACTATGACGAAAAAAAAATGAAAAATACGCGAAAGATTTAGAAAAAATACGAGCTCCTTAGTGCGTACAGGTGTGTTCAGGTAATAATGCTCTAAAACAAATAAGTCCAAGCTTGATGTTCTCTCCATTTTCTTCCAACGTCGAAACCAGCCTTGCCGTCGCAACAAAATCGTCTTTCCCCATTTTCCTTTGCCAGGTCTTGTTCACGTATAAAAGTGGACCAAACACGGGCATCTTTTTTCATTAAATTATACATTGGTTTATCGCACGGATAACCGGTGTACATGTCGACTGACTTTCGCCCAATTGTTTATATATGTTTATGTATATTAATATACATAATATAGATAATATGAGTTATTTGTAAATGTATTTTGCTATTGCATAGTACACTTGTATCCTCCCCGTTAATACGCCACTGACTGTAATGATAAATAGTGTGGTAAACTTTATTTTTAATATACAAAAAAAAATTTTCTTAAGGGCGGCAACATAGCTTAACGCGGCACTGTCTGCCGGTCTCGTAGAATTCTACCCAGACCGTGAGCTGTACAAAAATTGATTGTTGACGATTCGTTTTTACAACATTATATCGACTAAAAATTTGTGCATCGTTTTTACTCGATAGTCGAAAATTTGCCGAAAATAAACTATACGATAATATCGTCGTCGTCGTCGTCGTCGTCTCGTGCGGAAGACGACGACGCGCGACTAAGTCCGTCCGGTCGTCGAGGATTATAAATGCACGCGCATAAACACACACGCAACACTCGCACCACCTACTGCGCACGTACGGCGGGGGCGCACACGCGTGATTGATACAATATCGTATTATATAATATTTTATATTAAATACGCGCGTATTATTATTATTATTATTTGCATAATATGATAAATCGCTGCTTCGGATGTGTATTATAATAAAAAAATAAATATAAGCGCAACGCAGGCGCAGCAACTCGAGCTTTGTACACCGGGTTGGGGGGGAGGGGAGGAGTGGGAATCGTATTATATTTCAACGTGTACAGGGTGCCCCGTCGCTCTTTCGCCATGCCATCATAATATACGTATAATACGCGTGTGTGATTATATACGTACGATATTGCGCCGACACACAAAAAGAGTATACTCGGAATTTCGCCGGATTTCCACTTTTGAGAAACTATATACGCTGCACTCGTCGCGGCTCGTACGTACATATATAATATTAAGACGGCGTTTTCCGAAAACGCTACTGGCGCGTCGCAGAAAAAAAAAAAAACAAAAAAACAATAAGAGCGATAATATTATATATTTAATACTTTTTTGCCCCGCTGCCGGTCGGAAACAAAGCCTAATCAGCCCTATGAACGTGACTCGTCGTTTCGTACGGAAAATAAAATTCCTTTTTGTTTCGAGGTGCTGATTTTCCGTATCGCGCAGTTTTTTTGTTTTGTTTTTATCATCAAAACGCTTCTTCTTTTTTTTTTACTGATTTCAGAGATTTTAATTTAGTTATTGAATAAAATCATACCTTCTGTTTTAGCCAATTATTTTCTATTTCGATTTTCAAATTTAGATAGCCCTTACTCGGGAAATGGTAGACGGAGTATTTCTTATTATTTTCGCTCGTAATTTTCTCATAATTCACATCACTTATTATTTTGCATACAAAAATAACTGTCTGAACATTCTTACACATCAGATTATTGACAAATACACACACAATGATCGCATTATTCGTAAACGCTTTGAAATCGATAAAAAGTTATTGAAACCAAACAATAATTATCGTTTTGCAGACAATAGTTTAAAATGAAATAATTCGACCGAGAATCGACGCGATCAGATGTAATAATGTATAGGCAACAATCGTCATCGTCCAAATACTTATTATATAACACGCGATTTGTAAACGTCGTAGTCATCATGACGATATTGTTTGATAAAAAAAATAACATATTAATACGTATTATAATATTATCGTCGCCTATTGGTATTACGAAATACTGAGCTTAGCCCCCACAAACCGCCGATGGTTCAAGGTCTCGAGGAACGCGTTCGTTGTCAATATATTTAAGTTCACAAAATATGTAATTCGTTTTTCAATTCGGGCAGACCGTATTATATTTTATAGGAGCAGCAGGAACGTCGGAACCTGCAGCAGAACGATTCGCGCGCGTGGACCGCGGTGCAGCGCCGGCCAAGGTCGTTTCGGCGACACGAGTCCTGCGGCGCGACAATAATAATAATAATAATAATAATAACATAACGCCGCGGTGTACAAAGCGATAATAATGAATGACGTCGGCCCGCCGACGTGTTTTTCGGTCGTCGCAGTCACCGCCGTATTACAATAATTATATAATGTTACAACAATAATGCGTTTCGACAAGGTTTTGCCGGCGTATAATATAATATTCGACGTGGCGGCGGTCTCTCTCCGCACAATGTGCGTAGTTCGAGTCGTACAGGGCGATTGTATTGTCGAACGACGCACGTTCCGTCGACTTTCTTTCTCTCCGCCGATTCCTTTTTCGAAAAGTCCGAAGGAGGACCCGCGCGGGGCGCTCATATATACGGTTTTAAAGTCCTTTGTTTTTCTCACCGTCGTCGCCTCGTCGAGTTTCGATTCGCGAAAACGGTACGTCGCGATACGTTTGGAAAACCTCGTCGTATTTCGCACGTCGGAATTCTTTTGTTGTCATTTCCCGTCGATCCGGACGGACGGGCAGTGGCGCGCGGCTCGTCTAATCGCCGTTTTTCCAGAGATTTTATCCGCCAAACGCCCGCGGATTATTAATTAATTACGCGAGCGCTTGTCGGCTCGGGGCCGAGTGTGCGCCGCCGGGACGACGACGACGACGCCCCCGCCCCGTAACGTTCAATTGTCAACGATTAGCGATCGATTGTTATTTAATTAAAGTATTAGATTAGTTGGCGCGCACGGGCGCGACGAGACGCGGTCGGCTTGACAAAAGCGCGTAGCCTACAGTGGAATTCTCAGACGATTATGTCACCCGCGGGAATTGGGAACGATTTAAAAGCCGAAATTCGCGGGAGTATAAATCCGAATGAAACCTCGTGGCGATACATTTAAAAACCGCGTTTAGGAATGAATCGAGAGAAAAAAATTTCAAAGTTTTCGAAAAAAGCGCTGTTCGAAAAAATAACCGCCCTGTACACGCCATACGTAATCGCAATCATAATAACCACGGTATAATAATAATAACGATGATAATAATAATAACAATGTCATATTATACGACGACGAAGACGACCCGAATGCAATTTTCCCCGTCTCTCTCGATCGCAGTCTCCGGTCGTCGTCGTCGTCGTCGTCACATAATAATGGCGATGGCGTACACACGCGCGCGCACGCGTTTTTCGTCGATTGACTTCACATCGCGACGCGCCTCCATCATCACGTTTCGATATAATAATAGGTGCCTACCGTGTGTCGCGCCGCCGCCGCCGCCGCCGCCGAAGCCCGTCGTCCTGCCCCGCGCACGCAACGATTTTCACTCGATTCTTTTTTCTTTTTCTTTTTTTTTTTCGTCCTCTTTCTCCTGCGCACGCCACCTTATTATATAACGCGCACACGTATATAATATGACGAGAGGCGGGTGTGTTCCTTTGTCGTGCGCGACAAGCGGGCGGACCGGCGGCTCGCGTTTTAACGACGCATCCCGGCGGATTCGCCGCGCGCCCCGTATCGCGCGCAATATACGTACCGCCGACGATATCCCGACGGAAACGCAACCGCGAAAATCGATTTTCCGTCCGACGTTTTCCTATCGGTTCGATTCTATGGTAAGCCGTCCAATATAATTTTTGAAAACCGTTCGTTTCCGTAGAAAACTGCACGGCCGTTCTTCGGCGGTACCGAGTTGTGTTATATATAATTAACGTGATTTTACACGGAAGAGGGTTAGCCTGTACACCCGGCGATAATTAATAAATTAGTATAAATTAGATGGGTATCGTATTATATATTTAACGTCTCAGGATAGATTATCTTATGTCGATGCATTTATACTGCTGCACTATCCACGTGCTATCGCAGTAATTAATGTCGACTGTGTGTGTGTGTGTGTATGCATATTTCATATAATATAATACGTATATATACGCGTAAATATAACGTATAAACCGAGAAAGGACAAGCCTTTGGAAATTTAAGAGGGCGAAAAATTTGATTTTTTCGCGAATTAATATATTAATAGAGACGACAAAATACGTACTCGTATAATAATAATAATCGTCGACGTGGTCTAAAATTATGTAGACAAATATGAACAGAGCGCACATTTTAACGCGTTTAAAAAAAAAAAAATAAATAAATAATATCCTAACAAAAGCGAAACGAAAATTCGGAAAATTCAAAATAAAATGTTAATTCCATAACGTTTGAAAAGCATTGTGCAACGAAAAAAAAATTCCGTACAAATATTAGCTACATATCGAAACTATTGTTAATTATAGAAAAAAAAAAAGAGTCGATTACAAGCGCACGTTTCGTGTTTAATAATTTATAAGAAAAAAGTAGACTTGTTTATTTAATCTACATTTTAATAACGTCATATTATCGCGACGTATTATTTAGACGGTTCTAGTGGTATTTTTTGATCGAGGCGATTTTATCAATTAAAATTACCCGTCTCAAAGTTGTGGAGTTCAGAAAAAAAAAAAAATCAAATAAAAGTAATAATCGCGCAATCTTAACATACTGACTAAAACGACGAAACAGAAATAATCTTACCTGCTCTGAAAGGTGACTCGTTTCTATCACCGGATTTTCAACGTCCAAACGGCGTTTGTACAATTGTGCGGCGGCGTCCGTCACGACTGGATTCATAGTGACAATTATTTAATTTGGACGTTCCTGTAACAAACGGAATCAATTGGTTAATAAGCTTCGTATGAGAAGAAAATAAAAAAAAAACAACCCACGGCGAACGTGTGCGACGGCAAACTACAAATCGACTGACATATTTTTCGGACGACCATTCGAATACGAGACTGAAACGACAAAGATCGACTAGAGAAGAGTGCGACGATTTTCGTCCGAATCGATTTCACCCCGTCGTCGTAGCGATAGTGAGGCGGTTTGTCACGTAATGACGATTCGTTTTGTTTTTGAACTTTGAGCACATGTATATTTTTCATCGTGGCAGAACTAAGTTTTCGAGATAGAATTATGTTCTACATTGCATGTGGCTTTCTTAAAAAATAACCGTACGAATAGATAAAAAAAAATCGTTCGAAAATTCGGGCCGTCGACGAGTCAAGAATGCAATACTTATAAAGACCGTTATTTACATTTCCGAAAATCCTGGTAAAACGCCGCCTCTCTCGCCTCAACCCCGAGACCAACCCGGACCGTGTATTGCTTTTGAGTTGGTTCGACGCCGTATGTTTATAAAACACGGTTCGCCCGGTAAAAAGAAATATTAAGTTACGCCCATTATTACGTCATACATTCGCATATCTTTATTTCTTATGATTTTTTTTTTACTTTTTTTATTGTCGAACGAATTTCGTCTCGTAGCGAGAGGCGACGACGACGACGACGTTCCAACAGTTTTCATCATTATGTACAATAATAGCGCAACTTCTAAAGGTATTTGACTTTTCGTCGACGTATTTATGAATTCCTCCTATTCGCATGTAAACGATACGGTGTTTTTTGTCGTCTTTTTTCAGTGTACGAGTGCACGTACGCAGTAATAACCTCTCAAATCGATTATTGATTTTTTTTCTTTTTTTTTTTTTTCGGGAAAAACGATTCCGAGTGCATCGCTCTTTTTTTTTTTTAATATAAAAACGTCCCCTTACTACAACTATTCCTTTGATTCGAGTGCCGTCTATCTCGCTATTACTTCGAGACTGCGATCGTATGTATAATATTATTACCTATAAAATGCTCAGAGCGCGCGAGACGACGAATGGGTTTTAGATAAATATAAATAAAAATAACACGACGACGATTTCAAAAGCGGTGGTTCGATTTTCTCACGCACGCGCACGCGCACGACGCACACGTCTATAACGTTTTAAAAAAATCATAATTTGAATAAACAAAACGAAAAACGGGGGTGAGCCAGTCTGAAAAATCACTCGAGACGACAATAATAATATAGTAACGAGAATTATTATAATATATGCATATTATTCGTCAATCGTTTACAAAACGTTTCGTCGCGCTGCAGTGCGCGCGCAGTATATCGAGCGAATTTGCCACGCGGTCGTTTTAAAAGTACCTACTCGACAAATTATTATCCATACGATATACACGCACATATAAATATATATTATGTACTCGACTTTTTACCTCGCGCGTCGTTCGAGTGCAGCGCGAAAACGCGCGCGCTAATAGAATATTATTATTTTTATCATGCATAGATATATTATAATAAACGCGTAGCGCAGTCGCGCTGTAAATACTTTTAAATTGAAAAACTTTCGCGGTGTGTTGTTGTTGTTGTTGTTGTTGTTGCAAGGTACTATTATCCTGGTATGGCGCGCGCGGTATGATTTTTCGTCGCAATCTTTACGATATATATCCGTTACGTGACGTTTATATTCCAGTTTCAGCGTGATCGGGGGGGGGGGGGGGAGGGCAGAATTTTAAATCCGCGGATGAGCTTGAGGCGACGATCGTGGGATTAAAATCCCTACCCGTTGGTATGTCACGAGTTTAAGGATTTTATTTTTTTGGCAAGGAGATGGGGCCTTTGAATAATTCTAGACTATTTTTACATTTCCACGTTTGACAGCTTTCAAATTAGTAAGTCATTGGTAACGAATAGCAATTTAATAAATGTTATTTTATATAATCGACGTCGATGAGTGATGATCAGAACGATTTGGGTACCATTATTTTGAAACTATTCGACTATAATTTATAAATCACATTTTATTTCGTAGTCGATAAGGGTAGGTCATACAAACACACTATTTAATATCGTAAACATTAAAATTTGAAGCTCCCCTTTGGAAAAAAAAGCAAAATCGATTGAATCTCCGCCTACTTGTTTACTTCTCTAATTTGTCGCGGGAAATATGTCAATCGTCGGTATACGAGTAGTTTTAATATCAAACACTCCTTCTTTTCAAACCTTTCTCTATTTCAACGGCGGCGTCAGATATTTCCAACATCAATTGAGCTACCGAATCACACCGATATGTAAATCATAACGAATTTCGTTCGGTTTTAATATCGTGAAAACGAAAACGTCGGTTTTTGTAATAATCTCACGGGTCGTAGTAATACGTATATAATAAATATCCATCCTTCGTCCTTGCCGCTATGCCTCGACCGCGTTCGCTCGGACGGACAATACGATTCGTGTGCGGGTACGACGCGATTTCGGTTCGTCATCGTCGTTTTCACACCGCTCGAGCGGACCCCGAGGTATTTTTCGTATGGGACGTGTCGTCAAGTACGCGTGAGTGTTTAACGCGCGTTCGCCGGTGTTTACGAAGAGCGTCGTCCCTCGGCAAACAGTAATATTTTCCGATTCTACGCGCACGCACATATATGGCTGTCCGGGGAACTCTTCTCGACGTGACAATATAATAATGTATAATGGTGTGCGCAGTCATCGTCGGACGCGGCCGAATAACAGATATTTCGCGTCCATATAATTATACGCAAATACCTTTTTAGAGTGCATTATGATGTGTACGGTTTTCATTGTGGACGCGAATAAAGCGACGAGGCGAGAAGCGAGAAACGCGAAAAAAAAAAATAAAACGTCTCGTCGAGACGTTCTATATTATCAACAGTTGTACACGTATCGTATAATATATTTTTCGTTTAACGGTCGAAATCAGAGTACCCCCGCCGATTGCAGGTATTTCGAGGTGTCTCGAAAATATAATAGACGCTGCGGTAAATGCGTATTTTCTTTTCGCAGGTACCGACGCCGCGGGTATACATGCGATTTCTTACGATCGGATCGGATCGGCGCGGCTTCTTTCGTCCATTGTAATCGAACGGCGATCGTGTGTATCCACGTACTTTATCGTCCGTTTATTAACTGTCAAGACCGTGAGCATAACGAGAAAATATGATATATTTCAAACGCGCCCACACGATAATTGTATTTATATAATATAATATTATATAAACGAACAATCGCACGGCGAGGGAGCGCGAACGGAAAAGGGCGGGGAAAAAAAACGACCGTCCTTATTACGGACAGGTATCCGCGCCGCGACGACCCGCTCGTTTTTCGTCCTCAACCGTATACTATAATATATGCGTATGCGTATGATGTTCCGAAAGAGACGGAATTTCCGCTCCGGATTTGACTTGGCGCGTACGAGACGACGACGTAATGAAAACGTCAAAAACGCGAGCACCGTGACGCCGCGCCGCCGCGGCCCGAAAACGATAATATAATAACACGTGATTCGGCGAAACCGAATGATATCGTATTACTGCCGCTAAATTATGAACGAAAACAATAGACGGGCGGTGCGTATATTATACGAGCACCTTTATACTAGGCGGCGTGGTCTGCGGGGGAATTTTCTGCGGAAGAAGACGTTTAAAATATGTTTTAATGAACCCGCGCAGGGCGAGCGTAGGCCGAAATAGCGAAACGATTTGACCGTGAATCCTTATAAACAAAAAAAAAAAAAAAAACGATAAAATACACTGATTTTTTTTAATTCGTTAACGCTTCGTCGATCGTGAAACAACAATAATAATAATAATAAATCGATAATTATTTAACGATTTACGCGATCCTTTCACAAAAAGTCCTCGTCGTCGTTAAAACGGTGATTTTTTTTCAAGAAAGAATCCCAGCGGTATTTGGTAATTATTAAAAAGAGCCGACGCGTTTACGTTTTAAGGTACGATTTTCCTTGCGCGATCCCGAACGCGAACTACAAATTAAAATCGCGTTCGCGTCATGTTTGTTTGCTCTAGACGATTCTTCGTTGCGACCGAAAGATTTATAATTTATATTTTAACAGTCGTCCGTCAGTATCGTATTCGATATTTTGAAGTGCTAAGTTCACGGTGCAGGAGTACTGTTCGTTTTTAAAAATTATTATAACGGTTACAGTCGATTAGATAAGAAATCTTCAAAATTATTGTGCTAGAAGAAGAAGATGATGAGTTATTGCTTTGGTGAACTCATGTTTGAATAACCGATGTCAACGAGTGTTCAAACATAAATGAAAACATTGCATGATTGTATAATAATAATAATAATTATTATTATTATTATCAAAACAACAAGTCGATCGCGGCTCGAAGAGCGGTCAGTTCGCGTTCGCGCCGCGAAGCAATTTAAATCGCTGACCGCGATCGCGCAAGGAAAACCAACTATATATTTAATTTACATTGTATCAGCAGCCGCGCGATCAGAGCACGCGATCTTAGATCGCCGTTCGCGATCGCGCAAGGGAAATCGTACCTTTAGGGAGACCGTATTATGCGGTTTGCATCCCTGTCGTCCCAATGTTTTATATCTCGAAAACGTGCGTTTGTTTCCGTTGTACGACGACGTCGTATGCGATTCTTGGAAAGCGAGACGAACATTTTCGCGACCGGACGACCGTGCGGTATCCGGTTGAAATTCGGAACTGCTATAATAGTATTCCGCAAAAACACGGTCTGCCGACGATAAAGTTGGCACGAACGATTCGCGGTTTCTTCCGTCGCGGTCGTCGGCGCGCAGTTTTATTCATAAATTATTTGTCACCATTTTCGCGCGTTTTAAATAAACACGCGCCGCGAAAATTCGATAAAAACTTCTTCGCACCGCGTACGAATTTCGATTTCGATCGCATTTTTCGGAATCGTCAGAACGCTTTTTAAGGATTTTCAGGGCGATATTCGCGTCGTTTTCAGATTTCAAACGCAATCGTCGACGAGGCTTCTTTTTTTTTTATAGCGCGTTCGATTCACAATTAATTTTTATGATATCTTCGCGCGAAATATTCTATACCTACGCGGGGCATATCGACGGAGTTTCTCATTAACGTTGTACGTGTGAGAGCACTCATTTGCAGGATTTTCCTATTTGAATAAGAACTGCGGGACGCTGCCGACGTCTGGCGATTATTTATTTATATACCCGCGCGCGCGCGCGCTCGCCGTTATTTCACTGTGACGGGAAAATGCGCATTAATTGATATCGGTCGGCGGTTGTTTTTTTTTTTCCCACCACGACACCGCGTTATTGTACGATAAATGAAGAGAGAAAAAAATAAATACCAATAATTATTATTGCACGTTCGTAATATAATACTAACGGTGTCACGACATCGTGCCGACGACGGACCGGAATACGATATTTCGGATAACATTTTCGAATCGCCGCGTTTCCGGGCCGATAATTTTCTCCTCGTCGTCGTCGTCGTCGGCCGCTGAATTCGCGCGCGGTTACCTTTTTCGTCGGTTTTTCTATGTTATCGCCGTGCGGGTCGAAAAATACTCGGGTTTCTTCTAATCTTTTTCATCTTCTAGAGTACCCGCGGCGGCGGTCGAACGCGGCGCGTATAAGGGATCGATTTTTCCAAGACCGAAAGCAATTTGGATTGCGTGGGCAAAAGGGTGACCCATATTCTCCCCCATCCCTTTTCCCACTCTCCGCGCGTATACGTCCGCCATATATATATACGTATATGGCTAGATTGCTGGAATAGTACTTTTTTTCTCCTCTGACGTGATGGCATATTATCTATATATATAGTACATATAAACGCCCGGGAACGTCGCGTCGTTATGATGAGACAACAACCGCTACTGTAGTTTTAATTGAAGTTATAAAGTTGTATCCGTATGTGACAAAGAAATACACCTACGCGCCGTTAAATCTCGCGTGACAAATCGGTTTGTAAATCATATTAAAAATCGACAGCGGCCGTCATTCGCGGGCGAGACGCAATTGACTTCTACACTATATACGTACACGCGGTGCAATGGCCGAACCGGATATAAAAAAAAAGTCCATCAAAGGCGGAGATCAGAATAACTACGTATATAGTCGGCTATAGTCGTGCAAATTATGCAATCATAAAAAAAAACCAACTTATTCGTTCGTACTGTTTACGGAAAGCATATTTTTAAGTACACGTGCGCACTCGTGCGCATATCGAATAGTATATTATATAATCGTACTGGAAAAGAAAATTTCGCCTTGAATTTTGTCTTGCCTTGGTGCCGCGGACGCACCGCGACGTTACACGAACGCGATTAGAATATCGCAGAGCGCGTCCGAAAATATACGAAACGCGACTCGACTTGGTCCGCGGCGGCGGAGTGGTTGTTTTTAAATTTTTATCAATATCACACTGGTGGCGGGAAAAGTTTGCGGTTTGCGGCCCGCACTTAATTTATTTTAAGTTTTCGGCGTTATGCGAATAACTTAAAACTTTTAAAATATATATATCTTATACATAATATATATATATATACGTATATAAAGGTTTGTTTAGTTATTGTTTTTCAGAGACGCTCCCCCGACCGTTTTGCCGGGGCTGCGAAAACAACGTCTCGTCCGGCCCCGCCTAGCTTCGACTCGGTTTTTAAATTATACAAATATTTATCCGCCCGCCTTCCCCGCGATACACAATAATTATTGTGCGTTGAAAAACCAACTCGACGTCCTCTGTGTACGGTACACGAATCGGCCCCGCGCGTCTAATTTTCCGAAAATGTACGCGATACACGCGTTATTAAAGTTTATTATCGCCGACCTAATTAGAAAACTAATACACTATGTGGTATACCGCGCGGCGTTATCGCACGACGACGACGACGACGGTTCGAACGTTCGCGCGCTTTTATATTGTCATAACGTTGCGAGCAGGCACGTAGCCAGGATTTTATCTCGGGTAGAGACTGTACAAAAAAAATAACGCCCGTTCGATATTAGAAACGTCTGAAGTTTGAAGAAAAAAAAAAACCAAATAATATTTATATCAAAGACGCGAAAAATCTTTTATTTCTAATCGCGCGCGATGACGAATATTATCGACAGCTCGTCGTTTGATTGCATTCCGGCCGTTATTGTTTTCATACTGCCATACGATATCATAACGGTACTCGTTTATTTCGGTCGTAATACGTCCCAGCGACAGTATATTCGCCAGCGAAATATATTTAATTTTCTTCCCATTCGTATGTCCCGTTAGAAACGGGGTCTTCTCTAGGCCCCGCGGAACTCCTTCTGGATACGTGCCCGCGGTGATATGACGTTACGCGTGTGTAACTCCGTATTATTTTCGACGCTGTCGTCGACGACATTACATAATGTTAAAATATTGTATTTGTTATATAATACACCGTAGGCCTACGTAGTATAAAATTAGACTTTTAACAAATCGCCTTGGTGAACGGTCAGAAGAAAATTTTTAATTGAATAAAAGTGTCGTTGGTTTATTACAATATGTGTAAATATTACTATTGTTGTTATAACGAATAAAGCGAATGATAGAAAGAAAAAAAATCACGATCGATTGAAAACATAGTAACAAATATAGTTTTGAAATTTATTTAAACTTCTAATAACGAGCATTTTTTATTCATTCTCGACGGTAGAAATTGAATAAAACGTTTAATTCAACGCCCTAGGTAAATATAATCGATTTGTATTTAATCTCGACAATTGGCCATTCGTCTGATCAAAAGCCGATTTGATTTTCTGCAATTATATTATATACGTATAATTAATAAGATTTCCAGTGGGCCGAGTAGAGTATCGTTTTTTTATATATTTCATTTCGATTTGGTTTTTGCGTGTTCCGCATGACGATGTAGGGCTTGATTTCCGACGGCAGTACGAAAAACGGGCGTGTGCGACAAAAAATATAAAAATCCTTTTCAAACGTACGAAATCTCGAAATCCCCGCGATTGTATAGCGTCGTCGTTGACAAACAACGTCTAAACAATATTTCACAACTTTACAACGTTGTTCGGACTGCGGTATAAAAATATAATATACGAGTCCGTCGCCCTCGTTTCGTATCGATAACATTTCGGTCTGGCAGCAACACTTGATTATGTGTTTCATCGCGCGTGTTATTCGCTAATAGTATTAAAATTTTCGTACAACCGTGGGAGGAAAATAGCGAGAAAGAGATAGAGAGAGAGAGAGAGAGAGAAGAGAGTTTATAAAACTATCGTTAACATTTTTTTTTTCTCTGTTTACGAGTCCTTTTGATATTATTTTTTCTTACAATAGGTGTGTGTGTGTGTATATGTTCCGTTTAGTATATTAATATGTTTTTTTCGTGTTGTATTTTGTTTCTTTTGTGTGGATATTTAGCGAACAAAATCTATTGTATGCGCCGCATCCCCTATTTACGTATAAACGTCGTTTGTATTACGTTTATATATATATGTATGTAAAGTCATGGATATGATTTATCGGAATGCATTTCGTTTGTCGTCTCTACACATACAAACGCAACGCACGTATATATTTCATAGCAAACGAAATACATAATAATATAATGCGTATGTGTTATAAAGGGCGACGACGTCTCCTCGGCGTTTAACGAAACGTTGATAATTAATATATTATATAATACTAAATACGATAATACAAAGATCAGTGAGGTTTACGTATATCGTTTTTGCGCCGCGTATATAAATCGTTTTGTGTGCCGTGTGATACGGCTCGAGAGAACACAATAGATAATATTATAACGTTGGCGGTCGATTTGTAACGTTGCGGAAAGTGTTGTATTGTTAAACGCGACGTGCAACAGACTGGGTTCATATAGCGAGGACAATATTATTATTGTAATCCCCCGATTAAGTGATGGCGAAAACATATTTTGTCCGATGACTTTGTTAACTCGTCGCCTCTAAGTGCGACATGTTTCGATACACTTTGTTGTACGATTGGTACACGTCATATTTGCAGTTAAAACAATATTGTTATCCGTCTCTCGAAACATCGAAACAAAAATAAATAGGAATTAATACCGGTTATGAATTTTAGACACACATTATACAGACATTTAAAACAAGAGATGTCGAGTAAATGTTTAGAAATCGATAACATATCAAATTTTGAAAAATGTCCCATACGAAACTCTTTGATAAACCCTCGATGAGGAATGCGCGCCTTTTGATTTATATACTTCACAACTCCGTTGTAAAGCGTTTAGAAAAAAATAAACAATAGCCACTGACACACCCGTCGGGTGAAAAACTTGAGGCCTTCTCAATCTGAAGCACAGTTGTAGGTCTTTATAATATCGTCTGCAATATGGGCGTTGTGTAGTGCGACGAAAAAAAGAAAAACCAGATTATTACCGTGCTCGATCAACACAATTACGTCACGTTAAAAACGCAACTACCGTGGATCATAATAATACTTATGAGCGGGTGAACTTTCCGAGTTTCTCAATTTTGAACGTTGTCATTACTACCGTGTCGGTTTTTTTTTTATTTATTTACAATTTTCCCGTTGAAACCGGGACAGGGTGTGAGCGGCGAAGACGTAGTGGGGTGCGCGGAGCATTTGAATTTGCGGGGGATAGTTTTTCTCGCGGGTTCCGCCGAAACGTCAAGAACCGCCGACGAGACGAACGCGATTGCCTCCGCGATTGGAAACGCGCACGTCCGATTCATCGGAAACCTCCTACGTGACGTACGTTATTCACCGCGGCCCACTATCGGCGCGTTTCGTCGCGCGGTTTATTCGTAATGACGATTACTTCTTTCCCCCCCGAGTGTTTTAACGACCGCCGGTGTGTATATATAGGATATTAAAGGAAGGTTGCAGGCATTAAGGCGCGGTATTACGCCGCAAGTCCGCGGGCTCTTATCTCTCGGGATCGACCTCGGTCTACGGAGAGCGGCGAGTCGCGGGAATTTTCAGAAGCGACGCTTTTCAATCATTGCGTTAATATTGCGATACGATATTTGAATAGTGACGCGCTGCGTGTCTGCATATATTAATATATGATATATACATAGGGTTTTGCGCCGCGGAGACGGGCTGATAAAAATAACGAATAATAATACCGTACGTCACTGCGGCGATCACTGAGATCGACCGAAAGCGCAGTCTGATGCGTCCACGTCCGGTTTTAATTGTAACAAATAATATGATATTATATATATATAAATATATTTATACTAAATGCGCGTGCGTGTTGCACATATTGTGTTCGGAAATCAATTTTCGCGTACTCGAAACGATCCTAATGGCACTGAGAGGAAAACAACGTTTGATTTTTTATTCGACCGACTGTTAAAACGGCTATAAATTTTAGGTGTGACTTTATAGTGCGAGTTTACAATCGAACGTCCGCGATATCGCGTTTCGCTCAGTGAAAAATTATTATCCTTCGATATCCTTATACATACATATATATATATATATATATACGAACGAGTTATAATGATTGCAGATAGTTGCGTTTCTCCGTACCCACTATACCATACCATGTTTGAATAATTGATGGTTTGTCTTCGTTTCTCAGAGCTCTCGATTATATAACTCAATTCTCTAATTCGCTCGGCAAACGCATGCTGCGTTTATGCTTTTTGATTCGAGGAAAATTATTATCCAGAAATTTTGCAATCCCGACGTCGTCGCAGTGACAATTTAATAATAATAACAATACGATAAGATGCGTCGGTGTCTGCGCACCGACCGCCTCCCGTAATTCCGAGGGAAACGAATCCACCCCGAGGGGGATAAAAAAAAAAAAAAACATTACGTCACGTTAACAATAACTCACGTACTTAATGGCACCGAGGCGCGAGACGAACGCGACGAAAATATTCTTGCCGCGGTCGATCTGCGGGCGGCGCGTGTATTATAATATAAGGGCGGCGGCGCGGCGTCGACCGTAAAGTAATAACAATCATATTATTATTATTATAGACTCCGACCGAGCCGCCTCGTGGAGATATAATAATAAACGTTCGAAACAGCCCGTCGGTCGTCCAGTCTTTGAACGGGTAAAATGCTAATGAGTAATGCGTATTCCAACAATGTGCGCGCGCGTATTTAATGTGAGGATACGACATACGAGATGATACGATCTGAAGACGTTTATTGTTATTCTTTTATTATTCGTCTTGACAAAGGATTGAAATAAGACGTAAAAACTGTTAAATTATTAACGTTTACGCCGTGCGCGTGTGACGTTGTGACCCCCCCTCGCCTGCGGTATGGGCGACAATGCGGCAGGTACCTTCTCGCGTCCGATATAATATATACGAGATAAATAGTCGTAAACAAACGTACCCGCCGTGGTATAATATTCTAATTTCTCGTACCCGTACGATAAACCCGTATAAATAAATAAACGTACACGATCACGTGGTTACGATTTTTATAAAGAAACGCAATTATCACAATGCGACGACGGACATCGTTTTTCCGAACATAATTATCGTCGTCACGGGAACGGCCCGGAGTTTTGCGCGGCCCAGGATAAAACAATTATTGCAAACTATTTCACCGACATCCCCTATCCGATGTTGTTGTTTTTTTTTTTTTCCAAACAATTAATGCGTTTTTGAAAAAAAAAAAACAACGCACTTGTGAACCGTCAGCTCAATACTGAATATATTTCGATACGGAAACGTCACGTCTTTAGAGAACTGTTTTTTTTTTCGATTTCACAACACAGACGGGTGTTTATAAACTCTTAAAAAACCACTCGAATCGTCGCCGTTTTCCGTATATTTTTCGTACTAATTCAGAATTTAGATATGATCGTGCGTACCGCCCACCCACCTATACGGCGTTCATACGTTCGCCAATTAAACCTCATGACTTCGTTTGACACTCGAAAAACGTCGTAAAACACTAACACGTTTTTACGAAACTCCGGCGACGTAGGAGCAAACTTTTTTCGCACAAACAATGACGTTTCTCAGCTCGTCGGGCCTAACGTTGACCTACCTCGATCATTCGAGTGTGTCGTGAATACGTTTTTAGCAAAATCGCGATGAAACAAACAACAACACTATATCGCGGCGTCATAGTATTACGCGCGAATACTCGTACACGCGCAGATGCATTCGGCCGCCGCCGTAGACGCACAGACGAGACGGCTCGAAGCGAGAGAACAGCAGAGCACGTGGACGCGAATAAAAAAATACTATTTTTTTTTTCTTTCACTCTCTCCAAGAATGGCGCGGCGGACGGATATAGATCCGTCTGCGAGTACCTACATAGACATACGTCGGAAATAATACGTCTATATATTATATATATATATATACTATACGGATGACCGTACAATGACGATCGGGTCTCCTTTTTCCTCTTTTTTTTTTTTTAATTAATTAAATAATAATTACCGTGCACCCGTCATCGTCGCGTATACGTATATGTATTTTTTCATACGTGCAGTGTGTGTGTAATCTAATTTTTTTTTTTTTGCCCTTTCGCATCGCGCCGGTTTAACGTGACGATAACGAAAATGAGGAAAAAAAAATTTTTTTTCTATGGGATTTAATTTTCAAAAGTAATACCGACGACCAGCGCTATATACATACGTATTATATAGAAACGCGCGGCGGCAAAAACGCGCGGTATCCTCCTTCCTGCACACTCTACGGCGAGAGAGAAAAATTGGAAAACAGACGAACAAAAAGAAAAAAAATAAAATAAATAAATATATAAATAAAAAAAAAAACGTTCGCGGCGCGCGGACAATATTCGTTTCGGCGTATAGTTTTTAATATTCCCTTCGGGAGAAGGCGCGCTCGAAAGGAGGAGGAAGAGGAGCGGATACAATATATATATTATATAATATTTAATCGAAAACGCGCAAGTGAAAAACAAAACAAAAAAAAAAATAAAATAACATTTATATATAATAATAATAATAATTGCGACGCGGACGAGGCGGCGGCGGCGACCGAGTTTTTTCGTTTTTCTCTCCCCCGCCATATCTGCAGTCGGTCCGTTTCGCGCGTCCGAGCGGAGACTCCCCGAGAGCGGCGGGCGGGTAGGAGACGCGGCGGCGTGTGTGCGTGCGCGACGTGGAAAGGGTGTGAAGGGAAAGAGAGAGCCGCGGCAGCTGTCCCGCGACGCGCGGCGGCCGGGAGGGCGGTTCCGGGGGCAGCTGATCCGGCCAAAAACGTCGGCGGCCGCCGCGCGTCGTTGCCCCGCTCGCCCGCTCATGTGTGTGTGGGTTCGCGGCGCGGCGCGGCGGTGTGCGGTCCGCGCGCGACCGGGTAAAAGGGCGTGCAGCGAGGGCGACGGGGAACGGACGTGTGATACGTGTAATTTACGTGCGTCGTTATCCTCTCTCTCTCTCCGTATATATATATATATAATAATAATATATATATATACGTGCCGCTCGCGAGCGGTATATATATATATAAACGCGTTTTTTTCCCTCGCCGATGACGACGTCGACGACGACGACGGTTTTATTTATTTTTTTTTTTTTTTTGCCCCGCTCGCGCTCTTTTTCACTCTCTCTCTCTCGCTCTCTTTCTCCCTTTCTCTCTCCGACACCATCCGCCCGCCGCCGCCGCCGCCGCCGCTGCTAACGCGCGCAGTCGTTTCGCGCGACCGAACCGCGGCGGTCCGGGGGAGAGGGTAGTAGGGGAGGGCGCGCGAGTGGGAAGCGGACGACGGACGCGCCGCGCCGTATAGGCGAGACTCGGACCTGAATATAATACTGCGTATATATAGCGAGGCGAGTCTCGGGGACGCTATAAAACTGCCGATAATCGAGGTGACGACGACGGCTTTAAACGCGCCGGCTAACGTTTTTTTGAATTTTTACGTTATCGTTCCGCAAAATATTTGCCCGTTTGTCTCGCGTCTCGCTATGTAAACTAGTGTACTCGGCGAGGTCACCGAATGATGTTTTTGAAATTTTCGTTCGGTCTTACTTCGCACACACCAACGATACTCCCCGTAAAGTTCCTAAACGTGCAACATCGTCATTTAATGAACCCGATTAATACACGCTCTATTTTTAAAAAAAATCGACGTTATCTCATAAAAGTTATCCGATTCGCAAATAACTGGCACAGGATTTACAAAACACTATAGAATATAAAAGTTATATCTATTCATATTTGTTTGATGACTACAAAATACATGGCTCACATTTCGTAGACGATTAAATCGTTAAAAAAAAAATGTTTTCGGTTTAAGTCTCTATAATGTATTGTTTACTACGGTGGTGTGTTTTGTACTAATTGTAGT
This sequence comes from Drepanosiphum platanoidis, assembly GCA_948098885.1. Classification (NCBI taxonomy): domain Eukaryota; kingdom Metazoa; phylum Arthropoda; class Insecta; order Hemiptera; family Aphididae; genus Drepanosiphum; species Drepanosiphum platanoidis. The sequence goes on from OX402533.1 coordinate 18,375,429, forward strand.
ACCCCAACTATATAGTCGAACGTTGACAATGAGAAACATTGAACATAATATATACGATAGGCATACATTATACATCGCATTTCTACATTGCTCGAGATTAATAATTCTATTTCAATTTCCTAGCTTTTTAAACAAACATTTTATACTATACTAGCTGAATCTACCCGTCTTTGTCAGGTTTAAGTATAAAAAATGTGTATGGCCCAAATAATAATAATAATTGACATTTTCCCGTTATCAGCTGACTGCTATTATTATTTAATAGTTTATTATACGAACACGCAATATGAATATAGATATACAATTTAAACGTACAAATTAATTTTTACCGACGTCGGTGTGTGTGTGTGTGTGTGTGTGTGTGTGTGTGTGTGTGTGTGTTATAAACTAACTAACTTATACCGCTGGCCTAATTTCTCACAAAATAAAGTTTATAGACAATGTTTATTTGTGTTATAGAGTATGTATACTTAATTTCAAAAAAATCGGAACAAAAAATTGTTTACCCCTTTGAAATCGGTCGTGTGAAACACAAACAATGAATAAGTCAAAGAAGACGCGCGCGGCGCTTTTGGTGAAAAACCGTTTGGCGGAGACCATGACAACTAGTAAGTAGGGTTTTTCGTGAGGTCGTTGTTAAAACTTTGATCGTCTAACGAGTATATAGTACGGCCACACCGAGAGACGCTACTCCTACGACGAGAGCTCCGCGTTCAACGGACCTACTCAACTCGCTACGCAGCGATCGTTGATCAACACCACGTGACACGCGGCGGCGGCCAATGGGAGCGCCAACTTTCGGACTGGTTTAGCGTCCGTCTCTCGGTGTGGCCGTACTATATACTCGTTAGACGATCAAAGTTTTAACAACGACCTCACGAAAAACTCTACTTACTCGTGGTCATGGCCTCCGCCAAACGGGTTTTCACCAAAAGCGCCGCGCGCGTCTTCTTTGACCGCCAAATATCTATCGCTCATCGTCTCGTTTCCACCGAAACGGTACCGATCAGAGACGGATAGGTCAAATGCAGAGAAAATAATTTCTCAACGGGTCTCCACTTTGTGTTATAGAGTATGTATACTTAATTTCAGAAAAAATCGGTTTGATCTGTGGGAGGATTTCAAGAAAAAGCACGTTACAGTTATATACTCGTATATAGAGATTATTATATACCGTCGTCATCGTGAAAAATAATTTCAAAAAAGAGTAAAAACGATGTGTTTTCGTATTAAAATCTACAGGCGTGTCCCACCAAGAGATTTGGTCGTGTTGCGTTTTACGAATAGAAAGAGATAGAGAGAGAGAAACTATGCAATCAGTCGTCGAACGCGACGAGATTTCGCTGGAGACGATTTTCGATTTCAGACGGACGTTTCACTAAAGGCCGAGACGAGGAAAGGACACGACGAATACCGATTCCGGCGACAGCGACGTCGTTGGCGAGAGAGAAAGGTGAGAGCAGAGAGGCCACGCCAGAGGGGTTCGACGACGACGAAGGCAGCGGCGGCGGCGGCGGCGGCGGCCGGTCGCACCGCGTGACATTTAATTGCGCGTCGCGCCCGGCCCGCGGCGACGGGTAAAATCCATCCAGCCGTCGTCGTCGTCGTCGTCGTTGGGACACATGTCGATAAAACGCCGTCGTCGTCGTCGTCGTCGCCGCCGCGGCGTGGGCAACGCCCACACGGCCCAAATGGCTTTGGGTCGTAAAACGCATTGTGCGCGATTTTTTTTCCCTCGTTTTTTCCTTTTCCCTTTTTTTTTTTTATACTCGTCGAGTTTTCCCCCTCTTTGTGTACGCACCGCGGCGTGCGTGCCGGGCGGAAGGACAGGCGGCGAGCGGAAGCGCTGGCGGGCGAGCGGGCGGGCGGGTCGAGGACGAAGGCGGCGACCGACGACGACGACGACGACGGTGGCGACGGAAGATAATAACGCGGCGCGGCGAGAGAGGGCCCCACGAGGATTTTAGTCGCCTCAGCTGAAAAACCTCGGGTTTTTGGCTTCTTTTCCTCCGGGTTATATATATTTTTTCCCCCTTTTTTTTTTTTTTTCACTTCTTCTCGCGGGACCGCACACCGCGGCCGCGGACCGACCGACGGACCCGCGTGCGACGACGAATAAGGCAAACGCGCGCGCGAGGGACGGCGAAAAAATAACGATTTGACCGGAAATCGATTTTAATCTTTTTCTCTCTCTCTCTCTCTCTCTTTCGTTCGCCTGCTCTTCCGCCGCGTGTCCTTCGCGTCCCGCGGCCGACGAGCCCGCGAGAAAGAAATCTTCTGTACGGGGAGCTCGCGCGCGCGCGCGCGCGTGTGTGTGTGTGTATGGCGCGCGTGCGATGTAATATCGAATATCGATTCGCGCGAACCGTTCTTTATTAAAACGAGTTTCGCGAAGGGTCCTGCAGGACGCGGGCGTGTGGATCGCGAACGAAAAACACGCGAAACACGCGCGAATCTTCCGCGGCTCCACGACTACGCATACCTCGTCCGTGTGCCTGTTCTCGCCGGAGCGGAAGGATCCGAATTTCGGGACGTCATCGACGGGGACCTTTTTTCATGTTTTTTACGAGGCCTATATCGATTCCCGCGGTACAGTCAATCTAGACGTGGAATGCTTATAATGAGAGAATCGATGGGATTTTTCGAAATTACCAACCTCGGCGGCACCGCATCGATGCGGCGTCTCCCCGAATTCCTAATCGTTTATCGATTCGGTCCGGGCGTGAAACCGAATTAAACGGGCGCGATTTATACGCCGCGCGCGTTGAACGCAAACAGTTTAACAAACGCGGCGCGTCCAGGCGAAATACAATAATAAACTGCATCGCTGCATAATTATTACACTCTTTGGCGCGGCGGCGGCGGCGGCGACGGCGATGACGAACGCCGCCGCGGCACGTGCTACGGTTCGGTTATTTGTTTTGGTCTTCCATTGTTATTATATTATTATTATTATATTCGATCGTCATTATTGTATTATATTCGGCGTCGGCCCCGCCGCCGCCGTCGCGTCCGCGTTCCGATTCGGTGAGATCGGTCGTTTTGTTTTTGTATTTTTTTTTCATAATAATCACGTTTCGCGAATACGTCCGCCACGCCGCCTTCGCGTCGCCGGTTCGAACGATCCCGTTCGTCCGCCGCAGTGGTGCGCGCGAGACGCGTCCATTGTTTCCACTCGCGCGCACGCGATAAAACGGTATTGTTGTGTCGTGCGCTGGCGATGCGTTTTCGTCCCGCGCGCGATCCCGGGCGTGTAAGCGGAGATTTCGAGAAAAACACGTTTGAACAGCGAGAAATGGAATAAAAAAAAAAAAAACGCTGGCGATGCCCGAAATATCGTACACCGGCGTGCCGGCCGAGTTGATTGACCTGACCTTTAACCGGGAACGTTAAAATATTGTCGTGTCGCGCAGTTCGACGACCGGCACAGTTAGAAACCGCGTCGTCAGCGGCGACATTACATATGGGGGCGTCCCCCCTTTGATGTTTTAATCGTTTTATATTAGTACCTATACCGACTTACGGTACGATCGTGTAAACTAATTAATTTCAAACGACACCGGGATCCGTTGTTGTTGTTTACATTATTAATATATTGTGATATACTTACGAATGGTATACAATGTATACTATACATGGAAAAAATCATGTCGAAAATAAAAAAAAACACCTGGTGTGCACATCGTGTTGGAATAGAGGTTGATAATTCGAATCGGAACGCGTTGAAAAATGTTAACGGTTGTTAACAGGCTGTAGAAGCCAATAAGGAAAGGTTATATTTCAAATATTAAAACTACACCTGAAATCGACATGTTTCCGTAACCGATTAGAATGATAAACTTGATAGAGGGTTTGTGATTTTTGCCCACCCACGTGGATTGTATGCCCTCCTGATGCACAGGGCGTCCCACGGGGTTTATACTAATCGCGATGTACGTCGAATAAAAGTAATCTGTCGCTTTAGATCTCGTTTGCGCAGGAATACAACGGCCGCGAGTCCTGTGAAATCTCGGCGTGACGAATCGATTGTGAAAAACGGTCGACGGCGGCGGCGGTTCGGGAGCCGACTTCCCGCGGACACGGTGCGGTCGTATATAGACTCGGTGCTATATACCACGCGACACGTTTCGTGTTCGCGTCTTCGGCGAGTTCTCTGCGAGCGTTTCGCGTGAGAACTGTCGCGCACACGTCACACGCAATTTATTATATCGACGAAACCCGGGGCGGATGGAGACGCGCAGACCACCGCGACTGGAAGTAATCGACGCGGGTCATTTTCCCGTCGAACGGTGTCCAATTGCAGGCTCCCCTTTTTTTCTTTTTTTTTCGGCGAGCGCGCACAAAACCCGCATGCTACGACACTGACGGTGTGTTTTAATTTTAAAACGGACGAGTTAATCAATATCGCTCGCAAACACGTGAATAATACGCGGACGAAAAAATAAAAAATAATATTCAACAAACAATAGTCGGCGTTGCATTTCTTCGCGAACCCAAATGCGCGCGCGAAAATATTATGACGTATAATATTTAATAACGTTTACGAATATAATATAAAGACCCGCGCGTATACGGCGGCGGTTTTCTATGAGACCCGTCTTTCGGCGCGAGAATTTTTTTTTTCCACCCTTCTCGTCAATCAGACGCGCGCGCGTTCGGGTTGACTTTTATTAAAAACTCGGATGAAAGTGAAACGTAAGCTGTGTGCGCCGACGAGTTGGTTTAGAAAATAAAAAAAAAAAAAACATTGTCAGTACCTTGCCTACGGAATCTTTTGTACGCGGCTAGTCGATACCGAGAATATCGGAGCGACGACGTCGCGGTCATAACGTTCGAGAAAATAAATCGGAATGTTTCGAAGAAAAAACGCGAAATAATTCCGATTTTATAGTCTTATATTTTTTCACGGCTGTATGCTACTTCCGTATATCGTAATATAATGAAATTGTTTACAATACGCTGCAGTCGAGTAATCGGAATGATAATCCTTAAAAATTATTCGCTTTCGTTTTCTCTTACACGTGTTTTACACACGTACGTTTGTGACTGCGAGACGGTACATTCATAATGATTAATGATTATCTATACGGCGTCGACAACCGCGGACATAATAATATACACAATACGACATTATGTTTTCTTATCAATTACATACACGGCGATCGTAAAGATAACAATCTGGTGTTCGGAGAGCGAACTATTTCTACCCTTGGCGACAACATATTCACCAGTGTTCATTCGAAACCCTTTATGGCTGTTTTTTTTTTTCATTCGTATCCTCGACCGATCACAATTGAATTTTAAAACATCAACAATAATAATTGATATATCGTGATAAATCGTATGTTGTTATCGTGTTAACATAGTTGTTAAAAAGTCATCCGACTTGTAATTCATTTATCCGAATGTCAAACGATTAATTACAGACACGGTGCGCGCGAAGTCAACAGGGGTGAAATATAATCGTCGCACGATCTCTACGTTTTCAATAACAATAAAATACAGATGTTTAACAGGTACCTGCGCGATTGTATAGTGTACATTTACGACCGTTTAAAGACTGAAAATTCCTACGGTCGTATATTCCGAAAAGTAAGCGAAACGCATTAAGACATATTTTGTAATGTTTTCTTTATTCAAAACGAATCGATTATTTTTTTCTCATCGAAAATATTGATAAGTCAATAATACAAACGTATTTGGTACGTATTTTTAACGAGTGGATTACGAATGGATTCAAAATGTAAGTGTCTGTTCTGAATTGATATTTGAATTTAAAAATAATGTATACGAATAGCTATAATAGGATTGTGAAAATCGGGCCATAGACGAGCTAATACATATACAAAACGAACGTTATTAACTCAAAAAGAAAAATTTGTACTCGTATAAATTCGACCATGAGATTACAAAATTGAAGCTATTATTCGAAATAAATTGTTCGTGCGGTTAATACTAAACGGAGTATCGCACGAAAGACTATTATCGACCGCGGTCGAAAACGCTAACGAGTAAAACGCCGCGGGAAGATTTCACAGAGAATCGAAGAATTCGATCATCGATCATTCGATGCGCCGATCGAGTGTGTTTGATCGTAAAACCGGTGCGACCGGCCCCGGTACGGTGTGACGACAAAAGATCGTTTTCGCAATTCATCGATCCTGTTGAGCATTTAATTTCATCCTTTTATCGGAACGTTACTCGCGACCCGCCGATCGCGGCGGCGCCGACGACGCGGCCGGTGAATTTTCAATTAATTAAAGACTATATTATTTTCTGCGGATGTCATTCCCACGCCACGCACTAGTATAATATAAATACGAGTGCCTGCCTGCTAGAGAACGCGCGTGCGTTGCGCGGCGGGCGTGTATCCGTCGGACGTTTACACCCGTCGTCGTTTCGAACTTGTTGTCCCCGTGTCAGTAAAATCATCGGCCGCGTTATTATTATACACGTCGCCCGGCAGAGCGTTATCCACGGCGATAATTTCAAACGATTTGAAAACATTTGTGAGCCGCGCGACGATTAATAACGATCTCACGGAAACGGACGCACGCGCGATGACAACGCTATAATAATATTATATGATATACAATTATTATTATTATTATTGTATCCGTACACCTCTTTCCGTACGCGACGACGTTTAAAATAAATAAAACGACGTACTATACACTTTAATCTATTGGAGCGACCGCTCGTTTTAATTTTTTTTTTTCTACTCTTAATCCAGTTCGTCGTTATTGTTGCTATTATCGTCATAAAAGTTTCGAAACGCCACTGCGCGCGCCGCGGTCGTTTAAAATAATAATTTGACGCGCTATATTATAGAGGTACTCGTTTATTAACTCGTTAAACGAAACCGTTTTGTTAATAATTTATCTTCCCGAGTTATGACTTATTATATACATTGTCAAGAGCGAGACAAATTGGTTTTCATTCATTCGTTTTCCTCGTGCATACATACATATATATATTACCTCGCTGCACTTTAATGACGTGCTCTTTACACGTATAGGTGTATACCACTCAAATACATGACGTATTGCATATTATTTACTTTTGATTTTATTTGTGATTATATATTTTACTTTTCATAATTTTACGATTAAACCGTTAGTTGCTAATCCATAGGGCGAGATACACATTTATATATACGTATAAATTATGCTACCTAAACACTCTTTATTATTCTCGTTTTGATAATATCAATCTACCGGTTAACGAATACGTACTATCGATCGATCGATCGGTTTTTAATATTAAACATCCTTTAATTTTAATAACTCGTCGTTTATCGTGTTTACACGCCGTCCAACGACATTATACCTGCCGTAAAGATATTAACTGGTCGACTTTGAAGAAATCGCAACGAATAAAAATATATAAAAACTAAGTTTGGCGAGTTACTGAGCTTTAATAATTATTACAGTTACTCACGTTAATGTAGTGAATAATTTATGTTAAAAACATTCCGACTAAGGACGAGAAAGTTTATAAAGTTTTAAAATGTTAGTGTGACTTTAGAAAAAGCCGTGTTTTCGCGACACTATTATAAGTTATGCTTTGGTTTTATTAATTATTTATTACGATTCCGTTTTTTTTTTTTTTTTTCATTAATTGTATTCGAGTACAATATTTAAAATACGATTGCCGTATGTTTTTATTGACATAGGTTACATAAAACGAAAAAAAAAACTGTCATGATGTAATGCATTTCGAAACAATAGAGTAATTATTATATTTTACACATTTGTGTAAACGGGAAATCCCGTATGAAAAGAAATGGTGAAAATATACGTCGGCAACTAATTGAGTTAAAGAAAAAAAATAATCGAAAGCAAAGTTTGTGACCGAGCAGGTTATAAATTACTTAGTGTAAAACTAACTCGGAACTTACTGAGTTATTCATATTCGTAACTTTTATGAGAATTTTTAATATATATATAATATATAGTTGCGTATACAGATGGTTTCATTCAAATAACTTTAAAGTTTACGAAAAATTCATTTTTTCTCTTTTTTTTTTTTATCAAATCAATAATAAATACATATCTAGTATTTATTAGTAACTATTAAAACTTAGTAACTTAACGATATATAGATAATAAAATATGTTAAACCATTTTAATAACTTCAAAAATCGTTTAAAAATCAACGACGTAAACGCGTAGTCAAAAGATTCTAATTCAATCATTTATTTTTTAACCCAAATTTAAAACGACTATTTATCATTATTATTTTCTCTTAAATTATCATTGAAATTTCCATTTTTTCATTTCAAATTCCTAATAACTAAACCTATTTAAAAATATGTTTACTACAATAGATCTATATTCTATAACGTACTCGTATAATTTAAAAAATAAAACTTTAAAATGTCGAATAAAACTATTAAGTTCGAAAAAAATTTCAACATTTCAACATTTCAAACACTAAGTGTACACGAGTGCGCTCGATATTTAAATTCGATAAAAACATAGATGAGATTGCGGGTCTGATGGAAATCTCTCGGATAAAAATCAATCGTCCTTCGCAGATTCGCAGATTATATACTATATGATACTCTGATATCGAATATTCATATTGAATACATCATAATAACAGTATGGTTTAATTTATCCGCACACACAATTTTAGGTATTTTTTTTACGACGGACATGTGGTCGATCCATCCGCATATACCACACACTAGGTACGCGTTATTTGGTGATATTCGTGAATAGAAAACGCGCACACGAAGGTCGTTAAAAAAAAAAAAAAAAAAACTCCCAACGCAATTATTTCAAATCGTCAAATGAAACACACTCGCGTCACGCGAGATCACTGCGTGATTTAATTTTTGTTTTCTCATTTGAGAGGTTCTCCGTAAAAGCGTTGTCGTCGTCGTCGTCGTCGTGTGGATTTGATAAGAAACTTTTCATTGTTCGCACTCTCGGATTGGCCACACGCACGCTCGCACGCACATATAAAAAGGAAAAAAAAAAAGCCCTAGCGCGACAAAAATATAAATGAAAGAACTCAGCGACGGTCGTATATATATATATATATATATATATACGAGTGTATATAATATATACGTGTGTAGCATATATATATATATATAATATATAGGCTTGATGGGGAACTGTAGGAGTAGAGAGAGAGAGAGAGAGAGAGAGAGAGAGGGACTATAGTTTCTAATTAGGAGGGCATTGTTCGACGCCATATAATAAAACACTGCCCTCTCCCAATCCGCGATGCGATCGCAAGCGACGACGGCAAAAATACAAAATAAAAACAATATAATATAATATTACCGGCAGAGTACGTAATTTCTCGTTGTATGAAGGCCAATCTTAATATGTCGGGCGATTCGCGGCGGTCGAGAAGTAAGCCCGGCGCTCGCGAGCAAAACGGTCCGAAATATCGTATTATATCGTTGTGTCCGATCGCGGAATTTCTGCTCGAAAGTCTTCGATCGTCGACTGCGGAAACTCAACGCGCAAATTTCCGTATCGTTTCAGATACCGCGAGTAACGTAATATTGTGTCGTACTTTTATCGCGATCGATAAACGCGAAATGTTTTTTGATGACTGCGCGATACCCATATAATATATTTACAGTAATCTCGCCCGTATTGCGAGCAATTGACTCAAACGATTATTTATTCACTCGTAATTACCAAACGACTGCCGCCAATACAATACCTACCCGATGTGTGCGCACGTTTAATTGTATAGTACAGTCTCGTTTCGTATAATAGGTACTCGGGACGTTGCTCGCGAGCGCCGGCCGAACCGTAAATTGTTCGTCATAATGAGTCTATTCGAAGCGATAAATATTATACGTTCGTTCGGAGTTTGCACAACGTGGCCGGACGATTCGCGAACAGGCCACGATCGCCCGCTCGCCGGACTCGGGTCCGTAATAATACACACATATATACGTATATGTATAAAATAATACGGATATATGAACGTACGCGGTGAACGCGTGTTTCATCGAGCGGAGAAAACGGTTGAAAATCCTTCGGACAAGGATAAAAAAAAAATAAAAAAGAATAAAAAAGTCGCCGCGACTTAATTGGCCCGCGACGACGTCGGCGCGACCTCGCGCGATCGGACGCCGCGATTGTGTTCTCGTCGCGCGCGCGTAACCTTATACCGCGGCGGCGGAACAAAATAATATATAATATCGAACGCTGCCGCGCGATTCGCCGTCGGAAATGGGTTAATCGTCTTTCGAGTGGTTTTTTTTTTTTTTTTGCTTTTCATTTCAACAAAGCCTTCTCCGCGTGTGTCGACAGCGGCGGCGCGGCGGCGGCATCGACGACGACAATAATATCTCTGCCGAGATGATTTTATTACTATTATTATTCGTCGTCTCCGTACAATTTACTATATACGGCGCACATAAAACAATATTAATGCGGTAAATTAACAGTTTTGCTCCGTGATTGATCGCCGCGACGTGCATTTAACAATAATCAACGTATAGACGTAAAGTCATATATATTTATTTTAATGGTCTGTGATTATTCTGATAATTATTTCAACGCGTATAGTTGTGAACGGCTCGTTTGGTTCCGAAAATCGAGCGATGAGAGGAGGTAATTTGTCGTTGTGCAGACCGTGATAAACTTTCAGTAAACAACGACTTCAATAGATTTTATAGATTATTAAAAAAGTTACGAATGTATAATAGCTACAGTATACATTTGATTTTCTTCAAAAAATGTTCAATATAATATTGTATTTAATTGATAAATTATTTTACGAAATATTTCAAGAGATATCGAAAAATTTACCGAGTACAAAGTTCAAGTCAGCACGGGTCGACCTTGTCCGATTGATCCGAAATAATAATTGTTAGCGGTCAGTGATTGAATACACGCTTATTTGGAGGGAGCGATACCGAACAATATAACAATAAGATACCACTATTGTATAATTCGTGTCGATCGACATCTATAATCGTCGACGCCACGTTTATGAAGTCTGTTTGAAATTTAGAATAATACGAAAACCTAAACGAAACAATCAATCAAAAACTAATAAGTAGATTTAGTTTGTTTTCGTGCGCTGGAGTTTACACTTACGAATAGTCGAACGTCCGATTAAAAAAAAAATCGTTAAAAAGCTAAAATCCGTGTAAGCCTTCGCGACTTAGATTTGTGTAAAAAAAAATAAATAGTAGCCTAGCCCCAATATTTTCAATGGGTTTTCGTCCGCGGAACCGTGACGAAGAAAATCTGCTCGTCGAAACCGAACGACGGGGAAATATTACACCGTAATAATACGTTGTTACCTGTGTGTGTGTGTGGTACCGCGCGCGAATATATAATATTATACAGTACCTATACCGTTTCGTCATTATTTATTCCATCGTTCTTCAATTAAATCGTAAACGAGTCGGCCGAGAACGCTCTTCGTTTACATACGCGCATATATGCAAGTGCAATTGCTATGTAATTACACAGCGCCTATATAACGACTTATTGTCGATCGATTGGTTTTGACCGTTTGTGTGTAGTGCGATAATTGGAGTACGCATAAACCTTTTAAAACCAGACGAGTCTGGCAAACAGATTATCCGCGAAAAGGAAAAAAATAATAATAATAATAATGATAATAGTACAAACTAATTGTATTCGGGCCGAGAAAAGTTTCGACCGGCCGGCCACTGCAGTAATTCGACGCCACCGGAGAATAAAATAAGCTCAAACGTCGGCGACCCCGTTTTTAAATACCTACTTTATCGGTTTTTATATAATCGACACTTCCGTTTCAGTCCGTAAAGTAACGGAATTAAAAAGGATTAGACACTGGAGTCGGGTAATATACGAGGGCCGGCTGACTGATATTGGCGAATTGTTCTTTTGAATTTGAATCCAACGTACCATTGAATTCGAAAAACTATTCCGAGCGGATGGTCGAGTCTCGATTTCTAAAGATTGTCTATACTATTGTTCGTAATTTATAGTCATAATTATTATTATTATTACTTTGGCTGGGAATTCGCGTTACACCATAACAACCTCCTAGTTACTCTGTATATGTCTGGTAAAACTTTCAGAAATTGTAGTCGAAATTTCATAATTACCAAATTATTTTAAAAAAACCTCTCTAAAGTACCTAGTAGATAAAAACGAAACTATTGTAATATTAATGCATTAGTAATGAATACATTTTTATAAAAAATTGTTAATTTAAAATGAAACATAATCGTTATATTATTTTAGTAAATTTATTCTGCTAATGTGTTTGTATTGCTTGTTAAAATATCTTAATTATTATCGTGACAAATTCATAGGTTTTATACATTTTTGAAAAAAATCACCTTTCAAAAGTACTCTCCAACAGATGAAACGTTTTAAAACGCGTATCGATTAAAACGTGTGCGCAAAAAAAACATAGTCAAACACAATATTATAAAACCACCGACTCTCTCGATCCGCTGAGAATTTAAAAGATATAAATTCATACAAAACTATTACACTCGTATTAGATCGGTATTTTTTTCATTACTGCCGCCCGGCTGGGATTCGTTCAGTTCTGTCGTCTTTACGTCACTCCTGCAGGAAATGCGACAGCGTAATAGGGTTCTGTCTCCTATGCGCATACTTAATTAATATTTCTCGTCCCGCCTCGTCCCCCCGCGATCGTACTTCGTGCCGCGAGATATTAAAAACCAACGGCCTCTCAGACGAGCTCTTCGCTTCCTATATAAGCTCCTTTCTGGTCCGACCGACTTGTCTGCGTTGTCGTCCCCGCAGATCGACATCAGAATCCTTAATCGTTCGACCTGCCGCGACCCGCTGACTCTCGGGGCGCGCCTCGCTTTTCCGTTCCGTTTTCTCTCGTCGGCCGTCCGCGCCGCCGCCGCCGCCTTCGACTACGCTACCTCTCGGCTCTTCCATTAACCGCGATTAATCCGCTTCTACCCAAATTATAATATACACGTTATACGGATAGACGGCTACGCGCAACGACGAGCTTCGGTGTTTTCGCTCTTAAAATCCACTACGCGCGCAATAATAATGCATTTACATTTTACCGTCGCGTACCCACTTTCCGACATTACGATATTCGGCGCTCGAAAAGTTCGTTTTTTTTTTCCTTTTTTCATTTCAATAGATAATTTCATTCGAGTCCGTTCAGATTATATAAAAAAATATGATCACTAGAAATAATTATGAAACGCGTGGGTACAAATGATATTACATTTAAACGTTAACGACATTATTTAACTATTATAATTTATAATATGCTGCGGCTATCGTCATTTCGTCGTTATAATCGTGATAAATCACATTTGACAAAACGTGCGTTTACACACACACACACCATACCCAGCCACCACCTACCGTTAAACTATGTGTACATTACGTATACGACATGTATATTAGTTACTCCCCATTCCACGCCCTGCCATCACTGTCCCACGGGTTGCGAAAACAATTATCGAACACTCTATAACAATCGAATTATTCTGTTTCATTAGAGGTCCCTCGTTCGACTAAATGACTTAATTTAACGTCTCGTTTACCTATTTGATCGCGTTCAACGGAGATAAACTCGTGTAGAACAAGCACTTGTATATATATACATATATATTTATATATATATATATATATATACGCGCGTTTCCTCACCGTTTTCGCAGCGTACAACTGGCGCACGAAACACGTGTTTAAACAGACGTCTGCCGTTTAAATTAATCGTTTTTGATTTCAATGGGTTTACTACGCCGCCGCCGCCTCCGCCGCCGCATCTTACCCCGCCGACTGTGTAGGTGAACGCGTGATTGTTTTATTTTATTTTCCTCTCACATTGTTTGACTACCTCTAGTATATTTATACCATTTTATCGAGACAAATTATAAATGATAATAATAATGCGCGTGCGCGTTTAATACAACTGTCAGTCAAGGGTTTACGATAACATTATTTACCGTTGTATAGTATTCAACACACACACAATATTATATTATTCACTCAGCGCGCGCGTGTGTGTGTGTAATCGGTTTTTAAGTATAATCGAACAAACAACTCAATTAACGTGGCTCGCGTAAAGGACGCGCGCGCTCCTGCAGCTCTTCGCGACTGTATGCGACGGGATAATACGTACATAAATAAGTATATTTACGTGTATTTAAATACGAGGTTATAGGGCGCTTGCGATATTTAAACCCTAATTGCGCCAACGTGCTCTTGCGGAGTCTCTATCTCATTATCCCGTCTCGCCCAATTACGTCCACAGACCATAATACGCCGCGCGTTTCGCACAATTAAAATGTACCTACCTATATAATATGTTCGTAGATATATTTATATGTATGTATGTATATAATATATGTACTCGATACGGATCAATGCGAAAGGTCTGTACGGATCAGAACAAAGTATTCATATGAATAAATATGTACACACCCACATAAAGAGGGGACGTTTAACACCCTCGGGATTCATATTGTCACCTAATTTTGTAATAGATGTTCTAATTGTTTATTTTATTTTAGAGTCGGGAAAATAAATTATTATTTTCGTCAAAAGAAATTAGAATTTAACAATGCCTACAATAGTATAGATTATTGTCCAAATTTTTTTCTGTTTTGTAATAAAAAATTAACATATAGATATTATAATAATTTGCAATAATATGCATCGAAAAATTAAAAACGGTCACGTATAGGAATTACGGAGTCGATCTATACTAATCAACAATATATATTGTCAAAGAAGTACGGTTCAAGTCGATCACTCGGATTTTGTGCGCAGATTGAATTGCTTAAACTAAATAATGTTCATCAATAACGCGATAAAAATAGCAATTATAATTACAATAATTTTAATATTACTGCATAGTAGAAAAATATTAATTTTTTTAATGTCATCCGATCGGCACTTTTCAGGCGCGTGTAAAACCCCGAAACTATCAATACGACCAATTAATTATTACCGCGCGCGTTACGTGTGTGTGTGTGCTTGTGTACAATATGCAATGTACGTTTATATACGATTATTATTGAACTTGGAAGAAAGTCGAGTGTACACGCGGATTTAACGATCCGTGACGTGACTTTTATGGTGGTCACGACTCGATTAAAGCCGCACGGACGTTCTCGTGGATGGGGCCAGGGGTAGGATTTGGGGAATTGATGATCCCTCCGGTCTTTTATTATTCTATTTATTATTTGTTTGGACGTATCACAATAATAATTACTAACGTCTGGTGAATCGGCCGAAGGGACGTTTTCGAGCTCGCGTTTTAATAATAATAATAATAATAAAGGTGGTACATTCGCAACAACGATATCAAGCACTTTACATAATCTATATATTCAATCATACCTATGGATTATATCACGCGCTGCAAAGAATAATAACTATCGCGAGCATGTTTGAAAACATTTATACGAATTAAGTGTATTCGAGACGCGGGACACGATGATTGAAGTGTGAATCGTTTTTGTTTTTTTTTAAATTTAGGTCGGAGATGGACGACTGAAAGTTACTAGAGAGTCAATTTGTGGAACTTAAAGCCTTTTCGGACGTGAATTATTGTGTAAATATTTTCCATAAAAAATATTACATAATAATTCACGTCACGAAGTCATCGAAGTCACGATGTATAATATTCGTATAAATAATATTTACGTATTTAATTCGTATAAAACAATAAATTATTAATTTTACTATTCGTATTACATTTATATTTTTTTGTACTCCATTGAAACTTGAAATTCGATTAAATTATTTTAAAAAAAATACTTCATCAAAGTAAATGAGGGTAGACAATGTGTCGTTCGACGTAGCAGATAGATAATAGAATCTATAACCTACGAACTGATTATTTTTTTTTTTAAATATGACTTTATAAATACTCAATTCCTGTCGTTATAAATCGTACATCATAATATAATTTACACCGAGAATACTCCAACATTCAGATTTATACGTACAATAAAGGGGAAATTATTATGATAATTTTAGATAGAGCGTTGAACGGAAAGTCACTCGCGAATCGTTTTCAAAAACCGCCACGCAGGTATGTTTCTGTTTCTCGGTTCAAAAAATTCTAACAGATTTGTATACACGTTTTGACGGAACGATGCGTATCGGAGTAAAAAGTAGATTTGAATGGGAAACGATTTCGCGTTGTACGTTTTATGCACCGCGCATACACGGGTGTAGTATATATATAAATATGTAGTAAACCGCCCCACATATTATTCTGTGATTCAAATCGACGTATGCGTACATAGATTTGTTTAGTGTAAACCAACACCCCGTCATATACAACTAGTACGAATGTTTATACTTTACATATACGTATAATTTAAACTGCATGCGACGACAATGTTTTTACGAACGGAACGGAACGAATACATAAATAATGTGTTTGGAACCTTTGTCATGTGTGTACTTAATAATATATTATACAACGTTATAAACGTTCTTTATCCGGCGGTCGGTCAAATGTATTTTGACATCGCCGCCGCCGTGATTAGACTCCGGGATATCTTTTATTGTTTTTGCAAATTGAATCCGTTCGAAGAGCATAACATAATATGACGAAGAGATTGCACGACGCCCCTCGTCGTTATAATATACTGTTTCGGAACCGAGTTAATTCATTGGCGGCGAGAATAGTGGCGGTCGTCTCTGAGATTTCCGTCATAAACGCGCGCTCATACATAGCTATATCGACGAAATTCGATTTGTTTTTCATTTCGAATGCGCCGCAGTGTATTATATGTATACATGTAGACACACTCCGATCCGCGGAAGTCCACTTCGGTTACCCTATATATAATGGTATCCTATATATATATATATTACTGCGAAAATTCGTATCCGAAACTGCACGGACGCTCGCAAGTCACAGTTCGTTCAAAGTGAGTGGATGCGTTCAAATCATTATATATATACATATACATATACGAGTATATATATATATGTATGTATATAAATACACACAAACATATATAGAAAGAATAAACGTTTCGATGTGACCTGCGATCCTGCCAAACATCTCTTGTTTTCCGAGCGAACGGATAATAATTTTCAAAGCGGTTTTCCCTGTGAAACAAATCGTGCAAAACGTGCATGTTGTTTTTTATTCTCGGCCGCGCGTTTACGTTTCTTGCGCGCAGAATAATAAAACGCGAGAAATTTTCGTCACTTTAACTTAACTTAAACCGCTCTAATGGGATAAATGTTTCGAACGCACGGTCAGTTATATATACGACTGGCCAGACCACGCGTGCGATACGCACGCGGCGTGCTGTACGAGTATACGCTATATTGCTGTAATTGCGGGCCATTATTTATGATTAAAACAATTTTACGGTTCATTTATTGGGGGGCCGTCCGGTCAAATGATCGATTGACTTTTCAACGATGTTTTTATGACGAAAACAAACAATTGAAAAGATTAAAAGATGTATCAATTCAATAGATTAGACTGGACGGATAGTGCCATGGGAACGGGACCCTATATTAACCGGCGGCGGGGAAACTTGCAGCTTGCTGTTGTTTCCATTATATTCGGACGAAAAGGTTACTTCTGACGCAAACAAACGATTAGGTTAAAATAACGCCACAATAATATTGCAAAGGCTATAATAGAACGAACTGCTATCGGGACGTTTGTTACAAACCGTTTATTATAGACATTATATAGTTGTAAGTAATGTAAGTGTAATGTAAACTTTCAAAGTTTGTTCCCAGAGTATTGAAAAAAAAACACGGATTTATGATACCTGAGTTGAAAAAACAAATGGAAAGTTCTGACTAAAAAATAAAAAAAATATTTTCAAATACTTTTATAGATTTGATCTTTACGCACGTCGTTGAAATTATTTAATCATATTTTTGTCATGAGACAACTTTATATAAATAGCGATTAGGGGTAATAATTTCGACGTATACTCGTATATTTCTATGATATAAAAACGATTTTAAATAGTATACGACAAAAGTATATTATTATAATTATTTTTCAATAGAAAAATAATCTTCACCGAATTAATGAAAAAAATGTAATTGAAATATTCAAAATTTAAATAAAAAAATACGTATATTACATTATAATTGCAACGGGGTGTTTAAATTATGTATCTAAAAAATATGCATTGCATGCATACAGTGGCAAATTTTCAAAAGCGGTACTTGAAAAAAAGCACATAAAAAAAAAAATTGGAAAAATGTTTAAACAATAAGTGGAATCCGTGGTGGCCGCTGACGATATATTTATACGTTTTATTTGTTTTCACGTTTTACAAACGATTTAGCGACGAGTTTTTTTATAAAAAGGTCCTTCTCGAAATCACCACACAAATATTCATAATTAGATTGGATTAAGTGTTATGCTAGTAGACGATTAGGCTTAATGAATTTCCACATAGAACTAAAAATAGAAAAAAACAAGTACACTACTGCGCAGTTACACGTAATTGTATAATTTAGTATTGAAGCTATCTCGGATATTCAAAAAGTAAAATAAAGAATATATATTTTATACAATTTACACAGTACGGCCAATAGAAGATGATATTGAGATCGAATTAAATTCGTTCGTAACAGTGAAATACAATTGAAATGTGAACAATAAAAATAAGAGGGTATATTTTATGGAACCTATAAAATCCGAGTCGTCGAAAATTTCAAATTACCTATACAGAAGACTATAATCATTCACTATAACGTGGGTATATATATATATATATATATATATATATATATGTTTTTTGCACGAGTTTCAAAATAAAAAATTATCATTTCAATAACCATTTGTAAAACGAAATTTACGTAATTTCAGACGTGGGGCACTTCATTGAAACATTTGAAACCGTAAGGGGTGCTAGGTGCTATTATTTTATGATCGCGGTTTAATTGTATACCTACCGGTTATTTGCGCTGGTGTATAATATGTATATTTACACTGTTAATATAGTCGTAATATTGTTCGTGTTTAATCATATAATCTCATTGTCGATTCAGTACAACATACGACGTTAGGTATGCTGTATCAAACGTAATATTAAACTAAACGAGTTCACCCCAATGATATTGTGCGGTAATCTTCCGTCAGTTTCGTAATATAAAACTCGGAATATGCCGTGGACCAAATATTATACAATATGCACGGCGGCGTGACTTGGAAAAACTTAATAAGGGACTGAACACTTTTGAGTTTATTAAATGAAAAAGATATAAAACTGTGACCCGGTTTCGTGTGAAATTCACTCTGCCGGCAAATTGCGCAGCCCTATTAAGAAACGTAAACGGCGCCGTGGCCGTACTAGGCAAATACGAAATTGGAATCTATGTTATTATTATTATTATTGATATTATTGGCCGTAAAAAAAATATTACATCGGACTTCTAATCTGATGTTTAGAAACCGCAGGGAAGTCGTTAAGATTTTCGAAAGTTCGATTCGATTTTCCGACTAGCGTTTGAACATGATATAAATAACCGTTACGTGATAATTACGGCCATATTAAAAACCACCCCAATCAAACTTGTTATCATGTCTTATTTTTATTCTAACGTTAATATTTATGTGTGTTACGGTTTTTATACGTGTAGAATGTTCAATGTTCAATGTTTCCCGTTTCGCCCAAAGCAGTTTTAATCATTTTTGAAATTAAGTTGTCTATAGTTTTTTAATAAGAGAACACGAGAAGAACACAATATTTGTTACAGACTCGTGCCCGTCACTATATTTCAGCGATCGACCGGCCAATTGTCGCGACAAAATTCGCAAAATGTGTATGAAGATTCGGGACCGTAATCTAAGAGTGGGGGGGCGGTCAAACTTCACGTGCGTGAGCGAGAGGGGATTTCGAGCAGACGCGGAGTTCAAAAAGACACACCGACCTGAAAATACGAATCACACATACGTGTATGCCCACTAAATACAAGACAACCGATACGTCATTTAGACGCGGAGTTACTTTATGTATTGTGTACTAGCTGCTAACGGCGTATTAATCAGTTTCACAATAGAAGATTGGCGCCACGCCGTGTCGCAACTTCGGCGCTGTTAACGGAAAATCGACGTCTTTCAACGCGGTCCATATAGATAACGTGCTTACAGGAATTTTAAACTGTTCTCGTGTACACGACCACGTGTTATTCTCTCGAATGTTCTCTTTTACAATTTGATTATCGTAAAACGCACGTATAATAATTATAGATACAACAGGTAAACAATTCGCAGGGCAATAATTGATCGTTAATGCTTGTAGCTTTTATTTTTGATAAAAATAATCGGATGACGAATGTTTGATATTGGTGAATTGTTCTTATATTTGAATTTATACTATATTTGAAATTAATGTACTATTAATTCGGAAAATAAATTCTAAGTGAATGAGGGCGATTGGATCAGACCCCGTTTCTAAATAATTGTTAGATCTCATGTCAAATGTCCAAGTCTTAAGTATTAAAATCGGAAATTTTGTGAAATTTTAACTTTAACGATTATTTTTAAATTATTTTAACGACATTTTACGAAGAAAAAAACTAAGAGAAAAAAATAATAATTTAAATATTTTATAATATATAATATATAATGGTAATATAAGTATTTTGGTTTAATAATATATTGGTGGTAACTTTTTATACCATACATATATAATAAATACTATATTTAGCGTATAAAACAATTCATATACCTACAATAACCTACATTATCTAAATCCTTGTTGACACAGATGTCATTTATTCGCCTTCGATTGAGTTATTGTAAATGTAGTGATTGCACTTGTATACACACGATCACGGCACTTTAATTAAATACATATGTATAAATCGACTGATTGGTAGAGTGATGACGGCCCCCGTTTTATTATTATTTATTTTCATTACATAATGCGATATTTAGGCATATGTGAAAATGTCTGGGAAATTGAAACTGTTATTAATAGACATAATCGACACCGTCGGACGGTGTTAAAAAGTGCATACGACATTGACATGTGGTCGTGTAAACAATAATGTTATTATTTTGAACAATAGCTGCGGTTTTTGTTATCGTAACGCGCCCATATGCTCTACGGCCAATATCTCGATATATAATTAATATTACGTTATAAAGCTTATAAAATTCGCCAGTTGTCTGGTACATTATAATACTAGCTGAATATACCGGGTTTAAAAATAAAAAATGTGTATGGCCCAAATCATAATAATAATTGACATTTTCCCGTTATCAGCCGACTGCTATTATTATTTAATAGTTTATTTTACAAACACACAATAAGAATATAAATATAAAATTTACACGCAAAAATTTATTTTTACCGATTTACCTAGCTTCGCCCGTAAAAAGTTTTTCCCGGTATAATGAGGGGGTAAAAGCGTCAAGTGCTAAATCTTATTATTTACAAATATATATACCTATATAGTATTGAATTCATAGTTGATCATATTTAGGAGATACGTATGATATTATATTATATTATATTGTATTATAGCCAATAGACTGAGTAAACGCGCGTTTTATAATTAAAAAATAAAATAAAACCGTTACTATTTTTTTCGTCTAAGATGTATAAGTTACACACGGATAATACAATATGGTAAATATCATGATAATAATGTTTCAATAATAGGGGAAAAGAATAGTAATTATTCAGTGTAATATACTAATAATTTCAATAATCATGTACTTAAATAATAATAATATGTTGCCTCGTTGGCACAACCGAAACGTAAATAAGTTGACTGTTTGAATAACCATATACAAATGAATGATATTATTATAATAATAATAAACTATACCTCAAATATTGGCTTGTTTGAGGCGCCATCGCAATACAATAATGAACGAATGTGATGCACCCATCGTGGCTTTAAGTGATCGCGAATTCTTTACACGCACAAATCGAAACGGAACGAAAAAAAAAATGTTATAATTTTACCATCCGAGCCGTGGCCGTGACTCGCGAAACACCAAAAACAAAATGGCGGACGGTAAAATTCACAAACCGTTTTGGCGAACGGCGCGCCGCGAACGCGACCGAGACGAAAAATACGCCAAACACCGAACATCGATTGGATTAGACGTCGTCCGAGCCTCGACGGAATCGTTGAAAATCCGAAGGCGACGGCCATTACACTCGCGTAATGGATCGCGCACCGGACGCGACGGCGCGGCGGCGGCGATACGATACGAAACGACGACGACGTCAAAAAACGCACACTCGAAGCCTTTACCCCGGCTTGGATTAGACGTCGTCCGAGCCTCGACGGAATCGTTGACAATCCGAAGGCGAGACGGCCATTACACTCGAGTAATGGATCGCACACCGGACGCGACGGCGGCGGCGATATACGATACGAAAAATACGCTGAACACCGAATGTCGATGGTACGGTAGTATTTTAGCGACAAATAATTTGGTTCCACCCACGCGACCGCCATGAGACGTGCGATTATTCGTCGATAAATACTATTACCATCGCTGCGAAAGGAATTGTAGAAACCGTGAAACGAGACTATGGCGGTCGGCATAAAAATGTCGAAACACGGACCCGTTCGGAAAAGCCCACCACATAAACGCGAACCGACGAAGACTAAAGCAACGGCGGAAGGGTAATCCCAGCGTCCCCCGAAACGGTTAAAAAAACGAACGGCCAATGAGAATTATTCACGAATCATGGAAAATGATTTTTTTCGTAACGGTTTTTTGTTTACCGAGAATCGTTACCGCGGTATCCGGAGTTTTGTCCGCGTCGCCCGTCACGGCGGCCACGCTAATATAGACCTAGCGTCGCATTTCTCATTCGCTCGACCGATTGGCCGTCGAATTCACTACTACTATACTCGCAATTGATCAGTTTCAACGCGCGTTGTAAACGGGGGTTTAATAATAATATATAATAATAATAAGTTTTGCATAACGCGTCGGTGGGTCGTACTTATTTGTTACATCGATATAATATTACAATATTATATTATCTATCACTAACCTCGGGCCGTCGTCGACTCCATTAACGACCGTTTTCATTCAGCGGGTCCGAAACATTTCACAACGTATTTCGTACTGCAGGTACACTCGAATAAAAACACCACGGAACGATTATTCACTACTCGCGCGAACCACGATATTACCATAATTCGTTTGTTTTTGGCGGACGGTAAAATTCACAAGCTGTTTTGGCGAACGGCGGCGGCGGCGGCGGCGACCACGGCGATACGATACGAAACGACGACGACGTCAAAAAACGCACACTCGAAGCCTTTACCGGCTTGTATATACGTCGTCATCCGAGCCTCGACGGAATCGTTGAAAATCCGAAGGCGACGGCCATTACACTCGCGTAATGAATCGCGCACCGGACGCGGCGACGGCGGCGGCGGCGGCGCCGATACGATACGAAAAACACGGTAAACACGATGTTACGGTAGTATTTAAGCGACAAATAATTTGGTTGCGCCCACGCGACCGCCGTGAGACGTGCGATTATTCGTCGATAATTACTATTACCATCGCCGCGAAAGGAAATTTTGAAACCGAGAAACGAGACAATGGCGGGCGGCATAAAATTCTCGAAACACGGACCCGTTCGGAAAAGCCCACCACATAAACGCGAACCGACGAAGACTAAAGCAACGGCGGAAGGGTAATCCCAGCGTCCCCCGAAACGGTTAAAAAAACGAACGGCCAATGAGAATTATTCACAAATCATGGAAAATAATTTTTTTCGTAACGGTTTTTTGTTTACCGAGAATCGTTACCGCGGTATCCGGAGTTCTGTCCGCGTCGTCCCGTCACGGCGGCCATGCTAATATAGACCTAGCGTCGAATTTCTCATTCGCTCGACCGATTGGCCGTCGAATTCACTACTACTATACTCGCAATTGATCAGTTTCAACGCGCGTTGTGAACGGGGGTTTAATAATAATATATAATAATAATAAGTTTTGCATAACGCGTCGGTGGGTCGTACTTATTTGTTACATCGATATAATATTACAATATTATATTATCTATCACTAACCTCGGGCCGTCGTCGACTCCATTAACGACCGTTTTCATTCGGCGGGTCCGAAACATTTCACAACGTATTTCGTGCTGCAGGTACACTCGAATAAAAACACCACGGAACGATTATTCACTACTCGCGCGAACCACGATATTACCATAATTCGTTTGTTTTTGGCGGACGGTAAAATTCACAAGCCGGTTTGGCGAACGGCGGCGGCGGCGGCGGCGACCACGGCGATACGATACGAAACGACGACGACGTCAAAAAACGCACACTCGAAGCCTTTACCGGCTTGTATTAGACGTCGTCGTCCGAGCCTCGACGGAATCGTTGAAAATCCGAAGGCGACGGCCATTACGCTCGCGTAATGAATCGCGCACCGGACGCGGCGACGGCGGCGGCGGCGCCGATACGATACGAAAAACACGGTAAACACGATGGTACGGTAGTATTTAAGCGACAAATAATTTGGTTGCGCCCACGCGACCGCCGTGAGACGTGCGATTATTCGTCGATAATTACTATTACCATCGCCGCGAAAGGAAATTTTGAAACCGAGAAACGAGACAATGGCGGTCGGCATAAAATTCTCGAAACACGGACCCGTTCGGACGTGCGCATGAACCGACGAAGACTGAAACGGAAGGGAATACCAGTAGCCCCGCGTCGGCCGAAACGGTTAAAAAAACGAACAGCCAATGACAATTATTCTCGAATTCTTGGAAAGTGATTAATTTTTTAACGGTCGTTTTTTAAACGACCTCCGGACGGACGACCGCGACCGCGGTGTCCAGAGTGCTGTCCGCAGCGCGCGACCACGTCGTCGTCGTTCCATCACGGTGGCCACGCGACCACACGGCCACGGCGGCGGAACATTCACACTGCAACGCGTGGCCGTGCGTCGCGTTTTATATATTTTAATCGGAAACGGAAAATTCAAGTGCCGCGCGGCACGCGTGATTCGCGCCGCCCGCAGTCGGTTGTATTATCAAAAACTCGTCGTTATCGGCGTTTTTACCGAAATAGGTTTTCGAATAAAACAAGCTCACCCCGAAATCATCGCCTCCAATGCGTTCCTGAATTGCCAGGTCTGAATACTCTGCTATACCATACGAAACTATTGACCAAATTTAATAACACAAAGCTCCAGTGGCTCCGGACGGTCAATAACGAAATTACAGAGCGAAAGGACGCGCGTGTGCGTTCGCGATGATAACGGTTTAGACGCGCAGAACTGATTCTCATCTCATTCTGTGATAGTACGCAATGAATAGGAACCTAGGTTTGTGTACACCTATACGCAACGTAAATCGATTCTTACGGGACATTGTTTAAAGTTCGCGGCAATCGACGACGTATTCGCGAGCAGAATATTCTATTTTTTCTATTTCTCTCTCTCTCTCGTTACACTATAATATACATAACCATCACACATGCACTGCACTTATAATATAATACTTATGTATACGTATATCGTATAGGTACATTATTATAAATATGAACGCCTTGTGACCATAGTGCAGTAAAACTTAATAGGACTTGCGTACGGGTAATACGGTTCTTACAGTTTAATTATATCGTGTTGTTGTTATCATTATTATTATTATTATTATTATTATTATTAGGGATGTAGGTAGATACGCGACTCCGATGACGACGTCGTCGTTTCTATGTTACGTATACCAGGGACATAGGAGCACACGCAATGGCGCTCGCTAATTAATTTAACGATGACGTATAAATATAGTGCGGAAATTATCTAAATAATTGGCGTTTTGGCACTTTATATTATGTGCGTTACCCGCTGCAGCAGCAGCAGCAGCAGCAGTAGGTAGAACTCAAAACAATTACCTGCGCCGTCGGTTAACACTGCGCGAAATCGCAGTCAGTACATTACAGGTCGGCGTTATTGTAATTAAATATTACAAGCGTTTATATGAGCTATAATGTCATATCGTTCTACATAAAATATAATATAACGAAAAACAATCGTTGTTCGATTAAAAGTCTCTTATTTGGGAGGCGCTAGGGAAGATTTGAAACATTCAACAACAATCACTGAAGATCAGACCTGCTTAAACCACCGAGAGAAATAGAAGAATGCAGGCAGTGCTTAAAGTGACAAAAAAAAACACAAGGGGGACTGTAATATCTATACCAATTTGAACGTTCCATCGACCATATATTCCATACAATTATTACAAATTACTGATTAGCTAGTTATATAGATGTTAATAATAAAATTTTTTAATTTATGGTTAATATTTAATATGAGTTAGTTTTTTATTGTAAACACTAATTATTACCTAGTTACATCAACTAAATTGCTAAAATTATTTTTCAACTGTTTTACTATAGTTTTACTTTAGTAAAATATAGGTAGTTTTACTATAATTATTACCTATCTCAAAAATGTTACTCATGCCATGTTATTTATAAATCATAATATGTAATAAAGAAAAATTTATATTTTTAAGTGTATATAAATTAATTAATGTTTTAAATCAAGAAATTTAATTTGACATTGGTTATAATAATTATAATAATAATAATATGATATTAATAGTATTAATAGGAATATAAATTATAATTATTATATTTCCATTGCATATGCTTACTTTAATACCTAATAAATAAGAGATTAATAACTAAATATCAACAATAAAAAAGTATTATTAAATATATAAATTAATGTATTAGAATTATTGAATATTTTAATAATATAAATTAATTAAAACAGAAATAAAAATAAAAAATAAGTCTTGCCTAGAGTATAATGATATAAAAGAGGGCAATATTAGTTATGACCGGTTTCAAAAAAAGATTTCACTATCAGGTAATATTTAATAATTTTATACATTTAATAATCCTTTGTATTTAGTTATTATAAGAGTATTGACCACTAAATATAATTTATTTTGTTTAATATTTTTAAATATAATTGTTTATGTTTATTTAAATTTGGTTGACTCAACTAACTCATTGGAATTTTAAAATTATAATTAATTAATTGATACTAATGGGTTAAAGAACAAAAACAAAGAATTACAATTTTACATTTCTTTAATCATTTGATTGTTTAAATAATTGATAGTTGACAATATAATTACCAATACTATAATATATTACAACTTTTTGGAGAAATGTTAAAGGGGACGCTTTTTAAGCACTCTGAGAGGTAGGGAGACGTAGTCCCTTTGCGCCCCCCCCCCCACTTTAAGCCCTGAATACAGGAATGGGTGGTATTTTTGCACTCAGAATCGTTTTTTCGAGAGCAACGGTAATGGTAGATTGTGGGTTTCGAATTTAAAAGATCAATTCACCAATATCAATCACCCGTCGCCTGTATCTCATCCGAGTTTTGTATCTTGCTATTTTTTGTTTTTCTATCGGGGAGAGGGGAATAAGTAGTCTCACCGAAAAAAAAACAATCAGAACCGCCGCCGGAAATCTAATAATAGTTTTCCCACCACGACGACGACGCATAAGAGGATATCGACGTGGCACACGACAAGCGTCGTCCGGCCTACGCTTTAACGCGGAAAACTTTAAGCCCCTAGACCCGCCGCCGTCGGAATGAAAATTCGATCAAGAAACCCTGACAGTCCCTTAAGTTACGCCGAGACAAATCCGCCCGCACCGTTTTCCAGGGGTCGGCTGAAAAAGCGCCGTTTTCTATAGAACCCAACGTTTACCTTTCAAAACTTCATATCGGTTGTGCAATATTATATACATAGAACATAATAATATATAAATATATATTATATAAATATGTGTACGCATAACGCGGCGGCCTCCTTGCGACTTTTCGCCAACGAGTGGGTATAATAGATATAATGTGATGGGTACTCACGGGCGTTTCCTCCATTTTTCCCATCGCGTCCCCGTCGATTGATCTCCGCGCCGTCGTTTTCCGTACAGCGAACGAACGGCTGTAACACTCGCACGATTTCATTTCCAACGCGTCGCGTGCGCGGAATCGGTCGCCGGACTGACGATAAATGTTTGTTTAAACGGCGACGAAATTAACCGGAAAGTCGGGAACGCGGACGAGAGAAACTACGAAACCAACAGACGGCGGCACTACGGAACGGCGACGAACGCGCGATAACACTCGCACGATTTCATTTCCACCGCGTCGCTTGCGCTCGGGCCGCACTGTGCGCGGCGCGGAATCGGTCGCACTGACGATAAAAGTTTGTTTAAACGGCGACGAAATTAACCGGAAAGTCGGGAACGCAGACGAGAGAAACAACGAAACCAAAAGACGGCGCGGCGGCACTACGGAACGCGCGATAACACTCGTACGATTTCATTTCCACCGCGTCGCGGGATCGGTCGCACTGACGATGTTCGAACGGCGAAATTAACGGTGGAAAGTCGGGAACGCGGACGAGAGAGATAAATGTCGGCACTGCGGAACGGCGACGAACGATTACACCGACGTGTCGGGCGCGACGCGAGGGCCGCCCGATCGGTCGCGTTTAATGGCCGCGGTTCTAAGAAGTTTCGTCGTCTCGCGTGCGGCTTATCTCTCTTCTACGAACGCGACGATCGCCGCCGCCCGATAAGCGAGCACATCGAGCGCTATTATTACGTCGACGAACCGGGTGGAGGTAAATTACGTCATGTTTTGTCTTTCTCTTCCATGATTCCGAGACAAACCGTCGCGTATCGTTTCGCGACGATAGTGCCAGTAGGCGCGTCGGCCGTCTTGTACGATTTAACGGTCCGAGGCCGTCGCGAAAAGCCGATTTCAGCGCGATTGAAGTATACGTGACAACGTTGTGCGGTTCGATAATAGACTTTGCGCGCGGGTCATCGCGTGGTGTTTCAACGTTTCAGCTCGCCGGATAAAATCGGGGAAAACGCTCGGCGGCACGATGGAAAGAAAATCGGCGCTCGGATTACGGCCGCTCGCAGTAAGTACTTACCAAATATTTACTAGCCGACCCTCACGTTTTGCGCGACAGATTTTTAATGCTATTAGCGCGTGCCGTTAAATTACACGTATCGCTTATGCGTAAATTATTATCGTTATCGCATTGGTATTGAACCGTATGTTTTTATTCGACGCGCGATACGAGTTCAATGTGCGATATACACTCGGCTGTCGTCTTCGATATTTTATCGCGATCGGTTAAAAATTCCAAATACTATAGCTGCAGTAATCGCATACGCGCGCGGGGACGACGCGGATTTCGATAAGATTTTCAAATTCGATTTTAGAACGTGCGCGCGTTCGCTGTGTAATGTATATCCGTGTGATATTATGTGAAACGTTGTACAAACGACGGGACAGGCCTGTGCTTTATAAATAAACATTGATATGATAATATCATACTATTATAGTGAACGCGTATAACAATTTCATAAAATTGAATCTGTTGGAATTTTTATTTATATGCGATTACGATTGTGTGTGCGAGTGTTGCGGCTAGACGCTGACCGATATACCAGGAAACACTTAGCGCGAGATAATTGTATAACCGTACCTCCCCATGTGTGGTTTGTCCGCTAGCTCGGGCGCGTTAGTCTGTATTCGACAATCGAAAGTATAATATTACGAATATGTGATTGAATAAACTCGTTAAAGTTATAACTTATAAACTTAATTTTGATTCAATATTTTTTTTTCCCCGTATGATCTGACTATACATTTTGTACTCTGTCTCTTACAATTTCGTCGTCACTCTTTAATAATACGTCTCATCTACATTTGTCTTATTTTCAATAATATATTCGTACATTATTTATTATTAAGTTTAGAAAATTCGAAAAACGACATAACACGCTTGAATACCGATAATTTTTTTTATTTTTTTAAATTTTGTTTTATCTTTAAAATATTCAATACCTGTCGTACGACATATAATGATATACTAAATCGACTTTTATTCATTACGATTTTTCGTATAACAAAAATTTATCATTGCTTCAAAATTATAACAGAATAACAAAATACACCACTACTAAATAAATAAAAAAAAAAAAAACAGAGAATCAGTACATTTTCACCCTGCAGCAGATATATCTCATTATATGTCTCCGATTTTTTTTTTCTTATTTCTGTGTAATAATAACATCGCAGGGCGTGAATAACGAGATTGGATGTATTAGGTACGGCACTCTTTGATTCTTTTCTCACACGCTCGTGGGTGTAAAACTTTAATTGGCGTTTTATACTTTTTTTTTACTATTGACACGTCGGAGTGATATCGTTTGTGCCACTGCGGAATCGCGTAAAATCGTACGCGCCATTTGCCGCCTACTTAAGCTCGCCTTTAAACGTCGGTCACGTTTACGAATTTAAATGGAAATTACGGTGATTTTACGGCCACGCCGTAGTTTTCTGCCGGTAAAAAGAGTGCGGTAATATAGCAACTGCGCGTTTACGCACCGTATACAATATAGTTGGCTTACTTTTTCATATTATGATGTGTACGATTCTCACGAAAACACTGCGAAATATTTCGACTTGTCGGTACCGACATTTTTATCAAGTGTCGTGCGCGTAAAATAAATTTCCATCGAGCGCCTCGAGGGACACCGACACCCTCGTGGCCTTCTGAAAAATGGACTTAATGTTGTGATTTAGTATGTATAATTGTATACTCGTATATATATATATACATATAATGTACATACAAAAGCGAGTATAAAAATAAAAACCTAATCCCTGGGCACGAGGGATATTTTTAGTTGCTATTTTAATAGTGCGGGGGCGGGGGAAACGGTCGTTAAAATACTATAATATTATTTTCTATTTCTTTTTTCTTTTTTCATAACGTTTTTCCAAAAAGGTCTGAAAATTTGAACCATAACGGTATACCTGCAGCTCGACATTGGTCTTTTAAAATATAGCGTTCGGGTGCCATCACCATGCTCCGTCAGTCACGTCACTGCGATACAATACAATATAATAATATCGTCGGATATACGATACGCGTACAATATTAATAATATTTTCATACACCGCCGTCGCAAAAACGCGTATACAATATACGTATACAATATATATATATATTTCTATTATATTATTATTATTATATTATCATTTCGCGACGATTACTACGCCGGTGGCGGTAGTGCGTATATCATCGCCGCTCGTCGTCGACGAACGCGATTCGAATAATATTATATATAATATAATACTATACGTCTCGAAAATACCTGCTCATTTTTCAAAAACGTATTCAATATAAATATTTATTGTTTAAACGCTTTGAGATTCTGAATCTTTTTTTTTACACCGATAAGCATAGAGTTCGCCGCCGTAGGTATATTTACTTTGTTCCTTTTTTCGATTACTTGCATTATCTTTCTGAGCGAAAATTGAACGGCGCTCGATTTGGACAGATAAAATAAACATAAAATATACAGTATTTATTTTGTCTTTGGACTTTGATAAAATTAGCTTCCTCGAAATTTACAATTCTACATAATATGGGTATCTCACCTCGTGAGGCACATTTACGATGCTTTAATGATTTGTATTTATAAGTGAAAACATGCGCACTTATTTTTTTACCGTTGTTTATTTAATTTTTCCTCAAAGTTCAGGAATTTCTTAATTAAAAACGACCGTGGGTGTACAATATTAATTTCATACGAAACGATTGAAATTACCTCCAACGTCCGGCGCATATCATGCATTGACATTTGTAGGATTTTTAAACAATTTGTGACCATTTATTTTAAATTAAATTAAAATAATCGATTATAGTTGTCGGTTATAGATAAATAATTTATAATACTAGCTTAATCTATCCGTCTTTGCCGGGTTTAAGTATAAAAAATGTGTATGGCCCAAATAATAATAATAATTGACATTTTTCCGTTATCAACTGACTGCTATTATTATTTAATAGTTTATTATATAAACACACAATATGAATATAGATATACAATTTAACCGTACAAATTAATTTAACAAATTAAAAACGAGAACCGAGGTATACTGCTGGCCTAATTTGATACTCAAAGTTACAGTTATATATATATAGAGATAATATATATAATATATATACCTCGTATAATATGCGTTTTAAATATTTTTTATTTAATATGTAGAATATTCACATTTACTTCCGCGTTCATAATATACCTAGGTACAAACAATTAAAAACTAAATAAATTTTGATCTACGTCGGAAACGTGTTTTTTCCTCTCGTAAATGATATAATATTCAGTATGCCTATTAGTCGAATGTCAATATCAAATAACGAAATACTATATTATAATTACATACAGTTCACAGTTATCTAGTGTTATGTACGAAGGTAAAAGCTTTAAACTAACATTTTCATGGCATATTATTATTTCTATAACTATTATCATTGTGTACTACAGCGTCATTATTGTAAATGTTCGCTATTCCATGTATACCTATATAATGTCAGTCCTCTTATCCCTCGAGGCGTTATTAATTGAATAAATGAATAATATCAACAGAGACTGCAATCGATTTGACGCCGCGTTCTGTAAATTCGGGTTTAAAAATTACGACTTAAACTATAACGTTAAAATATACTCTACGACGTACTAAATCGTCATTGAAACAACAATAATAGTTTGTACAACACATTTTGATGTAGGCATTCGCCAAACTCATTCCAAACTGAAACTCTGAAAATTAAAAGTGGTCTTTATTTTGTTCTTTACCCACATCTGATTCACCGTCTTATCCACAGTCAACCGTTTCATAATTTATTATGTTTGTGACATTTAAAACATATTCGAATGGTATAGTCAAAACTCGTGTGTATTGTTGTTTGTTATTTCTGTAGTAATATTTTTTCCTGAAAAAAAAAAAAAACAAAAATAATAATAATACTACTATACAGTGTTTACTATGTTTTTTTGTTATTGCGCAGTCTTTATAAAATATACACAACGTGCGGCTGTTGTTAACTGTATATCTTCTAGAAGGTGAAACATACTATAGTGACGACGTTTGTGGTCACAACACGATCGTAAAAAAAATTAAACCGCGCGAAAATCGATTTTCTACAATACCTACGCATTACGCGGCCGAATGCGAGAAATGTGTCCAACTGCGCATCAAAATAAGACCTATACCTATATAGCCTCTGCGACGTTCTTTATTTTTATCGTTTCCGCCACTCCTTTCGACCAAAAAAAAAAAAAAAACTCCCGGTATACGTGCAGAATATTATGTAAATTTGTCACGTAGTTTTTGTTAGAAAAATTAGACAAATCGATTTCCCGACTAATGCGGAAGTCGAAGAAAAGACCAACGCCATCGTCGTGCATAATAGTTTTCACAAAGAATCAACGGTATCGAGAGAGGAAAGAAAAAGTTCGGAAAAATGTATTTATATATACTATAATGTACGTACATTGTACGTGGAACACGGTAAATATAATATATGCGTCACAGTCGGAGTCCGATCGCTAATCAATTCTAAGTTTAACCGGTTATAGGTGAAACGGGGGTAAAATTAACATTTTAACATTCGCTTCGAATTTATTTGAGTCTGAAAATGTTTTTAATATTTGGACTTCTGCACGTCAAACGCCGCTTTAATACATTTAATGGTTATTCGATAATAATTCTGTCAAAACATATAATAAAACGTATACATCATTAAACACAAATATTGAATCACATGTATTATTAAACATTTATATGATAATAAATAGTATACACACGCGTATTATACGTGTTTTACACAAGTAAAAAATAAAAACAAAACAATGTCACTTCGAGGCTCGATTTCTCAAAACACAAAACTATTTTACTTTTTCTACTCTACTCTTGACTCAACTATAGATTTATTGGCTTTCACGCCATTATCTACCTACATGTTTAACATTATTTTATTTCAATAAATACTTCCAATCAAAACTTACCGTTCGATATTGAACATGACCCATACGATCTTTACATATGTCCACATTCGTTTAGAAGGAATTATGATGTTATTGTGTCCAAGCACTTTATATTGGAAAATCATAGAAATTCTGTCACGTAGAAATTCGCGTAAATCTGGCGAATTTGGCGCGTTTCGGTGTGTGCGATACGACGACTAAAAAAAAAAAAAAACTTAAGTCCGACGCTCACTCCTATTGCTTTGAAAAACAAAGCATTCTGTCATACCACTGCGGAAAAATGATTAAATTTAAAAAAATGAATAATCTATGGTATATTCGAATGTCTCTAGCGTCAGTCTAGTGTAAGCTTTATACCGTCTGTTCGTAATCGAGAGTACAAATACAGTGAACATTATTATTGTAAATCAATGTGTGTTTAATCTTGGTCTTTTATTTATTTTTCTCACTTTTCGTATACGGCGGGTACTCGGCACTTTCACACTGTAAATTTTTCTTTTTCAAAACTCACGCTCGCGGTGAGTATCGATAAAAATATTGCTCGAATATAAGTTTACCGAAGTTATTTACTTGTGCTTCCGTTTGCCACGAAGGCGGCCAGTGAAAAAGGCACGATGCAAATTCGCTCGAATTCGGTCCAATTAATCAGTCGCCGGATTTCCGTAGGACTGCGAAAAAATCGAAGGGTTATTTGACACGGCCAAAGGTCGACCATCATCGTATTGTCTCGATAACAAAAAACCTGCCGAATACACTAATTGACCTAACTTTTTTTACCAGCCATATTATGTATGAACGCGCGCGACCGTCGCGGCTACCGATAGCGCAGTGTAATATGTAAACCTCGATGATACGCGGTAAAAAACACAGTAATAAAATATTCGCAGTAAAGTGATCATAATATTATGTAGTACGTAAATATACGCGTGTAATATATGTCTGCATACACGCATATTACGCGACGACGTGTAATTAATATTATACACGTTATAATCCAAAACGATTATTAATATGCGAGGGGGAGACTCGGAGAACCTAACATTTTTCCAAACGTATTGGCTTTGCGAAAAGAAAAATGCCTTTTCGCCGTGACAACTGCAACAGCAGCAGCAGCAGCAGCAATAGGTAACAAACGTGTCGTCTAATTCTACCTGACAAGTATATAGGTATTACAAGAACATAATGCATGTATTATTGTTACGTGTATTTTATACATTGCTGCAATAAGAACGTTATTATCGCCATAACCATTTAGTCGATTTATTATGCATGCGCACGGACGGCGGCGGCGTGTTTGTGTGTGAATATATACGTTTATATATTTTGTATATGCACCACCTGGCATTTAGCTCCTTATATAATATTATATTTTTATTTCAGTCGATAGTCCTAAATTAGATGAAATGTTCGCGTGCTAAAGCTCGAGTAGTCGAGATAATTTTATTTGACTGTTACAGATAAAAAAAAACTGTATTATTAACCGTTCTCTATATAAAGTTTATGTAAAAATGGAATTTTATCGTACAATATATAAACATAAACAATTTACGAAAAACGAATGTCGTATTTTTGTCTGGCCATTAAAATTGTTAACAGTCTCCGTTTTGTTTTATTTCATTTTACGACTGTTTAATTAGTATAATAATAATAATAATAATAATAACGTTAAATTAAGTAATAACTATATCTGTAAAAAGCTGAGTGAATAAAAAAAAAGAAAAATTTGAATGATAAAAATTAAAAGCTTACCGTGGATTATATGTTTTTTTGTATATTTATACTATATGATATATCTTTTGACCGATATTTATCAAATAAAGATATATTATATCATCTCTTTGCCATTTTTATCTAGTTTTCTTACTTTTACGGGATATTTTATTTCAGTAAATCAAAATTCATGTTGTTTTTTTTTCATAACCATAAAACAAACGCATTGGAATCAGTCCAAAAAATATCAATTCATTCGTTTACAACACTAAAATATTACGTTATTAAAAAGCATTTATAAATTTATCGTTTTCACGGTGTATCAAGTGAAATTACGGGTATTATTATTTATTCTTTATTTATATCGCGGAGGGATTTTCTCCCCTAAACAATTCTTTTAAACGATCATAAACAAATCCTTAACAGTATATACAGTAGTGGTGTGTTGCATAGGTGTACAACGTAAAGTATATAGAAAATCTTAAACGATTGTGAATCCATTCCCTCCACAAACCGCCCCCATCCTCTCGGCTATAATCTTGTTATATTCTCATCTGTACGATTTCGACCTCAAAGTGTCACGATTATGATGACCAAAAATTAGGAAACGTACGGAAATTAAAGTTTGCGCACTCCGCCTTCGCGCGATATCCAAGTACATCAGACACGCGCGATGCAACCGTATGTATATATATATATATTATATGCGTGAGAGTTATATACATATAGGTATATTAACAACGCGTTTCTGGTACGTTGAAAACGGTCGTGAACGACATAAATTCCGTCGGGCAAGTTTATGCCGCCGCCGTTTAAACGCATTTTTCTTTATACGTGGGTTCTCGATTGTATGCGACTACGTGTATAATGTGTGTGTGTGTGTGTGTGTGTCTAGTACACTCGCACAGTCGCACGTGTAGTCCATTTGTCCCAGTGTCGATGTACATATATTTAATACATATGTATTATGTTTATATACACAATACGACAACACAACAATATAATACGTTTACACATTTATGTGTAAGTGTGTACGTATAATGTACGCGTATATGTCGCGCGGGTGTGTTTCACGACAACCGACGACGGCAGCGTTCTGGTTTATTTTTCATTCACTTTTATATCGTACAGCAAACCGCGAGTTGTCTCCCTGATTTCATATAATAATATAATATAATAGCGCGTACCTCCCGTGTGTATATATAGAAATACAATAAACGAAACGCGGTCGTCGGACGATTTCGACGCGTTTTGTATTTTTCGAATTCCGATCGTGTAACACGACGACGATGATATTATTTTAAACTATAGCATCCGTGTATATATATATATATATATATATATATATATATGTATATCGTGTATTGTATATCCACTCACACGGTACCGTACTGCTTGTAATACTGCTTTTGTGTGTCCTGCACGACTTGTTGTTCCGCTAGGGATAAGTCGTTTTTCCATACGATATATTTACGTATATCTATTAGCGAAACGAGGCGTTTTACCAAAAACGTTCTGATGAATTTTCACTATAAAATCTACACGAGTACTCGTTGAAATTTCACGTGTTGCACACCTGTAGTTTGTACGAAATAAATGTAGAAAAAAAACGTGTTTCCATTTTCATTTATACTATAATTCATTTATATTTATGTTTATGTAGAGTTCATCAACGTACAGTGATAACAAGTAATGTAATATGTGTCACGGTTGCGAAAGAAAACCGCCGGTATTGATGGCGATCGTCGTTCGAGATGAAATGGAATATTACAACTATAATAATGGAATAGTCCTGTAACTGACGGTTGGACACAGAAATCGTCTCGGAGTCTTCATATAGTTGGTACGTACACTTATTATTATTATCGTTAAAAACATGCAGTGATTACAGACGGATTTTGTGAAATCGTATTTTCTCATTTTTTTTTATGGGATTTACCTCCGGCAACTCAAAATCTCATCATCCCGGTTACTCCGCGATCTCGGACGCCCGCCCCGTTTATACGATTATATTATTATATAATACGGGCAAGGACTCGGTGGCGTCACGAACTTTTTCGATTAAAGGCACGAGACAATAAAATATCGCATATACCCGTTCTATCCCTAATATTTGGTACTTAACCGTCGAGCGCGCGCGCGCGCGGCGCATATTATACATATACCCGGAATTTTCTCTCTTATAGCGGAAAAGCGGATTTCAAATATATGCCGTAATATTATGTCCTACAATAAAATACAATTACACACACGCGCGCGTACAATTCGTATGTAGGTATATATATTAATATCCGCATATTAAAATCTTCGTTTGTCGTTTATTCCAAAGTGAGAGTACAGTTAAATTCTGTTAAAATTCTATTTGGCGACGAAAGTTTAAGTGCAGGTCTGTGTACGCGAAATATTGCATTGTGCTCTCAGTGCCGGATTCTGTTAGTTCGATGCGTGGATACTTCATTGATATGCGTATTATGTAGTTTGTATATTATATTAAACACGTATCCTATAAACTCCGGTCGCCGAAATCAATTCGACTAGGTATATACGTGTGTACCCGTCCCTCATAATAATAACATACTATTCGGGTGAAATATCTGTAAAAATGCGTTCTTATATAAAGCGCCATTTAATACCGGACGAAATATTATGATATACTATAATATCGCCACCCCCTCCTGCCACATGTATTATCATACATATATTTCTGTTCAACAAAATTTACGAAAAAATACGATTTTACATTTATCGTGATTAAAAAAAAAAAAAACGTTCGCCGCGGGGCAAAAACATAAAAATTACTTTAAACTCAAACGAGTGGAATATAGCGTCGAAGTTATTGCGCCGGCCAGGTCTCCGTACAGGGGACACCCTGTATGCGGAGGGTATTATTATAATGTATAAACATTGTCGCCGTAATATCGTGTAATGTATATTATGATAATATGTATAAAACACGAGCACACGATGACGTGATACGGCGTCAGCGACGACGACGGCATAAACGTTCGAAGATGCGTCAGACGAAAAACCCGTATAATATCTCTACGTCTATTATAATATGTACGTATATATACACGCACGGCGTGTTTATGTTTACGTAGATCGTGCGGCACAATAAAATCGAATCGTAAAGTGTTTTTCTTTTTCTCTCCTTTTACGTCGTCGTTCGGTTAGTACTTTGTACGTATAGTGAATAAACGTTATGCAGCGTAAATGCGGGAAAGAATAAAATCGAACGAAACGCGAATTCAATAATTCCCTGGACAGATTAACTGCGCCGCCACGCCGCGCGACATGAGATTGTGATCGACGACGCAACTTTGCTGCGAAAATAGTTGACATTTTTTTAATCGAATTTTGTCGGAAATTATACCCGATCAGTCGTAGACGACGGGGAAATACGTGCCGTAAAAAATTATAACGAAAACAATGCGATTTCTCGACCATAAAATTAGCCAAGCGGTAGTTGGAAATAATCCGGAGTTATCTGCTCCCGTAGTGGCGGCGGCGGCGTTCCATTCAACTTTTCGGCGCGCACCGGTCAGTATCGCCTCCGAGAAGTCGAAAAAGGGTTATTTTATGTATTATATTATATTTTAATGTTTGATAACAACAGAGGAGTGATCCTTATACCGAGTAATATCGACGAAAATCAAAATAGATTGAATATCGTTTTCCTCGTAAACGCGCGACTATACGGTACGTTATTAATACTACGCCCACGGCGTCAACAGACGAAAGCAATAATTTAAACAATCCAGTCGATTCCTTTTATTCTTCGCGAATTTCTCTCGAGTGTGTGTATGGGGACGAACGCGTGGTTATTTTTTAGAGCATTCGCGGCGAATAAATCGTTGAATATACACCTTGTGGGAACAATAATAATCGCCCGTCAACTTTAAGATCTTTTGACGGTACTTGACATTTTCTAAAACTCGAATGTAAAATATCCTCATCGTGTCACTACATCGGTTCGTTGGAAATAGAAAATTCCTAAATAATCCTTAAAACGTGTGCGCCGCGTGAATAAAAATAGATGTAGCAACACGGTTGCGTCCAAAGTCCACGAAAACGAACAGAAGGTCGTTATTATCGTTCCACCGCCTACTAACAATATGTACCAAAACAATGGCTCAGACGGTCGTAGGCGTGATGTGAAATCACGATTGGCTTTCTCTATAATCGATCTTTACCGTGTTCAGATCGTCATCGTCGGCACACTGGAGATTTGCCACCGGAAATATTATTTTTACACAATTAGAGCTGAGAAATTTCAGGACACTGTAAATTTTAAATAGTTTACGCGTGCCTTCGTCGTACTAAAAATGATGTTTATTTTGAAAAATTTTACTCCGGTATGACGGAATAACTCTGTTATTACTATCACATTGTTGAAATTTGTTAAATTCAAAAAGATACGCAATCAGGCAGAGCAATCAATAAACTACGTTTTAATATTTTAATTAATTCTCAATACTTTTCTTCATCATTAAATATTTTTCCGCATTTCAAACTACACTTTTTAAGGTTTATGAAATTCACAGCCCTATAATATGTCATTAATATAGTATATAATTCGTACATTTATACATACATATTGGGTCCACTTTTCTTTCTTTTCTTTTTTTTTTGAATCAACCTCGATTCGTTTTATAGGGAATACGACTTTCGGGGTTACTTTTTTTTTTTCTCCATAAGTTTACACGACTTTAAACGGTACCCGGGATTTATCAACTATCGCGAAGTACTCGATTAGATTATAGTAATCGCGTTCGCCAAGTACCTACTCGACGTCGCGGTAAACCGTAAATAAGTTTGTAAATCTGTTTCGCAACAAATGTAGCGGCGAAATCAATTTTGAATGTGACGCTCTGACGAAAGTTATCTCACACACGGAGCCGTGGTCGAGGGGTAGGTGTACGCACACACGATAATGCGTGCGGCGATTAAAGTAATCGAATGGGAATTACAAACACGCGTCTCGACGCGAAATCCCACGGTTTTGCCGGACTAATTTCAAAACATTAGCGCGCACATTCGTAACGTTGTTTTAGGACTCCGAGAACCGTCACGCGGAGCCGACGATAAGTTTTCGTTTCGACACACACGTTTTAGTAGGCGCGGTGGCGTACCCACCGTATAAGGAAATTCCCAATAGAACGAGAAGTGAATATACGCACTTTATCATCATTTTACATACTATTCGAAACACTCGCACGTCATTAACGCGTGTAGAGTTTACAATAGTGACGAGGCGAGAGTCCGTTTAGATCGGTTAGCCCCACTACGCCCCTGTTCTCGGACCCCGTATTTTATTTTATCCGTACTGTGAAAAATATCGCGTTCGAAAATTAGAGAGTAAAAAATTTCGGTAATCGCGATTTCCCTATACGTACGTCGTCGTCGTCGTCCGGACGTTTTCCGTGTAGCTTTTGTACCCTTATCCCCAATACGATGTGTGTAAAAACGCCGCCGTTGTTATTATAATACACCGCGGCGGCAATTTCTCACCGTCATCCGGTCGAGCGTAATGAACCAACTGAACCGAAAATATTCGTCCGCCGATTATGTTACAGTGGTGGATTTCCGCCGTCGAAAATTCGTCGTGCGATATATTATAATATATTCGTCGTCCGTCGGAGATGCTATAGAGACCCGCGAGTATATGAAAATTTATAATCGCGGTAATATTGTCAACGCCGCCGCCGCCGTCGTTTCAGTCGTTTCCCCCCCTCCCCTCTCACAGACTAGAACCGATTCCGAAATAGTTCTTACACGTATAACTCGGTCACGTGTGCATTTTAAAGAGGATCTGACCTTGACAATCCCGTCGCGCATATTTTAAAAGGCGGTCAATCTGAGAACGATCGACGTTGACGCGCGATTTTAAAGATAAGACACGTGGGTGCGCGTTACTTTTAATTTTCAAACGTGCCGCGACTCGAGGTAGAACTAGGAAACACTAGATAGGTGACGGTTCTACACGATCGACCCCCCCCCCCCCGTCCGTCTTTCTTAATGACGCCACTGAATATTATAGTTTAAACGCGCTCTAAATCGATAGCGATTTCAACGCAACGAGTGTTGTTTGAGCTGCGTACACACATCACATAATAATATATAATAATAATAATAATAATACGAGTATATTCGCGCGCAGGTACCCGCAAATAATTTTCCGCTTGTTATAATATATACATGACGTATGTATGTATGTATATTTAGTGCACGTATAAGCGCGCCCATATGTGTGTACGC
This sequence comes from Drepanosiphum platanoidis, assembly GCA_948098885.1. Lineage (NCBI taxonomy): Eukaryota > Metazoa > Arthropoda > Insecta > Hemiptera > Aphididae > Drepanosiphum > Drepanosiphum platanoidis. The sequence goes on from OX402533.1 coordinate 18,417,241, forward strand.
GCGTTAAACCGCTGTTGAATTTACCGCTGCAGCACTCGAATTATTATTAATGAGTATTTTATACGCGGTGTGTCGTGTAGTAATAATTCACGTGTACGCGACTGCACGTCTAACGTTAGAATCACAGGCGTCGTGCACACGGGCGGCGCGTATGGGTAATGCACATGCACCACCCGGGGGCCTCGATACAAGTCTATCTCGGAAAACGACCGCAATAGCGAAAAACCACGTGCAATTAAAACGAATTTAAGGTGCCGCCGCCGAGTCGGTAGTTTCCCGTCGAACCTAGTCTCCGGAGGACCGGGAGAAAAACGCGATTTTTTTTTTTCTCGTCGTCGTCGGGTCGGAAGAGTTCGCGTACGGACGAGTGAAGAATAACATTCATGCCGTCTGCGTGTGTCTGCGCATGCTGCCTGCCTACACGTTAAATATTATAATATTTTACGCGCGCGCACCGCAGCGTATGATATTATTTATGCGCGTTACTGAAAATCTCAACCAGACGATCTTGGAACGGACGGTACGGTTTTCAGATTATTTCCGACAGTGGTGACATTTTTTCTAGAAATATTTTTTTTCTATTCGAACGTGTTTTTCCGGAAACATTTTGACCGGAGACGGTTTTTTTTTTTTTTTTTTCGAAGATATTTCGACCGGTCGCAGAGACGGACAGGGGCATGGCGAACGTGTACTACGCCGTTCGATTGCAATAGTTACAAAGTAATACTCGGTAATTCGCGGTGATCGTGCGAAGTAATAATAATAGGAATGCTATTTTAATTTCGGCCACGTCGAGGTTCGATATCGGCGAAACGGGTGGCTAAAAGACGAGAAAACACTACACACACACACACTAGTTCAGGGGTGCGTTAAGAGTCAGTTTAAGGGAGGCGAAATTATTTCGCACCTATGGATAAATATACGTATCATATATAAGCATATAAATACTTCAAACAAATTTTCCTCGCCGCGCTCTGATTTGTATTTCAAACAAATTATACACATCAATAATTAAATACGTACGTGTGCACTTGTGTACCGACTCTATATGTTTCCTATAGCTTTTAGACTTTAGTTTAATAACGATTACGAATAAAAATTAAGAGTCCTCTATAATATAGGTTTACTACGAATTTTCAATTTTCGTTTAACAAAATTAGACACCGCCATCGAAAAATGTTACCCACCTCCATAAATCTTGCACCCGGGATAAATGCCCCCTGCACACACGCTTGCAGTGAGTATGAAAAGTGCACGCGAACGGTACGAGTCTTGTGCCATCGTCGTCCGGCGAGATTCTCTCGCGACGCCTCAAAGGTCGCGCGGGGCGTATATAATTATCATAATGGCGCGAGGCTCTATATATATTATCTAGATGACGACATTCGCGCGCGTAAATAATAATAAAGAAAAAAAACCGTCATTTGTGCTCCGCGACGATCTCGTCCCCGTCAGCGTCGTCGCTCGCCGTAATTATGCACGGCCCGGGCAACGACCTGACCTACAAACTGTATATTATTATTAAAATATACACTGTTTACGCGCGCGTATACTTTTTTCCCTTTCGACGTAACCGTTTTCCGACCGTTTTCTTTTGATCCCCGCGAGCGGCGTCCCCGAGTTGTGAACCCGCCTACGAACGTACCAACAACCGGCGTTGGAATCGGGAAAATAATCAGTGGCGGGACGCAAACGTAGGCTACACGAATCCAGCCGTTCTCAATACTCGAATCTCTCACGAACTCGCGACACGAAGCCCCCGAAAACCGCCAGACGTTCGACGACACGGTAATAAACATGAGTTTTTAAAAAAAAAAAAAATGTCGATAAAATAGTCACACGCGAGAATACCATTCGAATATAATTAGGATATCGTAACGTATTTCTATTGACGATCAGCTCCTTGTTCTACATTCCGTTTTCAACTTAAAAACGCCTGAAATTTACCCTTATTATAAACAGTCGATCGTATAGTATTATAGTAGTATATTTTTAAAATTGCTTTTGTCTCGGGCGGTTTTGTCGAAAAAATAAATAAATACCCTGACCGCCGCTGTCCTTTGCGTCTCGTCAGGAAAAATTAGACGACATACTCGTGCCGAATTATTTTTTGAAAAGAACAGGACCACGCACATATTTCTTTTTCTATTGTCACGGCATTTTCGCCACGACAATATGACCGCGCGATATTATTACGTGAATCCGTGTAAAGGCACGTCTTTCGTGTTTTTTTTTCGACACACTTTCTTTTGGAATTAACCGCACGCGAGGGACATAAAACATAATCCCTTATTCCGCCCACGGCCGAACGCGTATGATATAATATTTAAGACAGAGTAATCGCAGGCATTCATTATATGAATATTGGGCTTCGGCGTTTAGCCGTACGTCACGTGGTATTACACGCGCGTTGTCAAAAGAAACCGAGAAACGAATCGGAAACAAAACAACAACAAAAAAAACGGTTTGTTGTACGTTTTTTTATTTTGTATGAAACGCGGTATTATATTATAATAGCAGCGTTTTTTGAATACGGTCGTAGCGGTTAATCGACTACCGCTTAATAATTTATGTAGACAAATAAAATGCGATTCGAGGGAGAAAATCTTTTATTAAAACGATACTATTAATAGCGCGGGTATTTAAAAAGCCATAATAATGTGCTTAATAATCTGTTTTTATTCTTGTAAACAAATATTGCGAATTCCGAGGTTTTTTCCATAAAGCTTAACGTATATACGTATATATATGAGTACGCGGTAGGTTGAAAAGTTTTATGTAAAATTACGTTAAAAGTTTGAAATGGGGTCGGTGTGAATGGGGAAACATTCTTCTTCCTTATTGTTTATTTATTTATTTTTTATTTTTTTTTTCAACTCATCTCACCCTAATCTTTTTCGACTTAAAATTTCGTTTAACTTTGAACACGAAAACAAAGTGTTTTTGTTTAACACCCCTACCTTTATAGCCGTCGCCATAACGATACTAATTTAAACGGTCGAATTAACGTGTTGCGCTAATTTTAAAGACTAAACGATAATGATTTATACTCGGCTTTTGCGGGCAACGGTGACAACGGTGTTTTAGATAATACGCGCGCACGTCGAGTGCAATATAAACGCACTTATAATTCAAAGCCGTGATTCCCGTAGATTAATCGAATCAAATCGCGCGTACTTTTTGGATATCAATCGTGCGTTTCGGATAATAATTGCCGATATTCGGCTCTTCCTTCGTCACGGGGGCGAATTAAAATAATACCATAATTTGGTGTTATAAAAAGTCTATAATATGAACTCGATAATATCTCGAGATAGGATATCTACTACGACTTGACACGCAGTCGAAAACGCCCCGAAAAAGAAAAAAAGATCAAATAAACAACACGGTTACCAGAGATGAATAAAATCGAAAAAGAAATTCCATCCGAGTAAAAATTATACGATTTTTGTACTAAATTATTATCGCACGAACGGATAAGACAATAATATAGTGTCAAATACATTCGATGAGACACGAATCTGTATGCATTGTGTAATTATAGCCTTCTAGAGAGGGAGAGAGAAAAAAACGCCGTAATCCTATTTCTAACAATGACTTTCTATGTGCCGTTAAAACGATAGAATTAATATCTTCCCGGTCACGAGGGTTCCGGAGTTCCGATAGCGCCAAAACTCATTTTTCGGCGGACACGATGTGTTTTTCGGTAATAGAGATTTTCGTGCGATACGCGGCGTGTTTCATATATTTCTTGACCTCTTCTCACCAACTACTCGCCAAGACAACGGCCCGCCAGTATATTATGTGAGAAAAGAAATCGATTCCGACGAAAATCGTTAGGACGCGTCGGGCGTACGGTCGAATCACAGAGTAAAATATTACTTTATACTAATATCGTTTCTAGACGCGGCGCGATCTACCGATCGTTTAATTGAAAGACGACAATAATTATTATTGTTCGACGAAAATGCGTAAACTATTGCGAGAAACATGTTTATCGACAACCGGTGAGGGGAAAAAATTGGCCTCGTTATAAGACGTGTCGTTGCACGCACGAGGAAAAAAAATTTTCAAACGGCACCTCAAAATACGATTTTTTTTTTTTTTTTGTTTTTATATACGATTTGAATTGTTAAATACTCGATGAGGGACTTGACGGGGTGTTAAATTGAAGATTCGAGGTCACATCGCACCCCTTAGCACTCCCTGGTGGCGCACGGTATGTCTTATATACGCGTTTTAACGGGGAAAAAAAGAGAAATATTCCTCGGTTATTTTTCCCGTCGTATTACGTGCATAACGCGCGCGCGTGTACAGTAAATATACGTATACTATTTCGATTTTCTTTTATATTCTCCAGTAGACTGCCGCGTTTTTAGGCGGCAGAGCGGGGTAAATTGCCCCGGGGAGTACTTTTTAAACTGCCCGGGGGCCGCAAATTTTTATATCGCGCGTCGCGCGTGTACGGTTTTATTCATTTTTATTTTTTTTTTTTTCGTTTTCCTTTTATTCTTCTGTATGATATAACGACTACGAGACGAGATTTCAAGACGAGATGCGCACGCGGACGGCCCGAGAAGCAGTATATATAAATAAACAATTTACTCATAGGAGTAACCGTATATAAGTAAGTCACCGCGTGCGTGCACCTACTTCGATGGTAACAAATATTCACGTAGAGAGGTCGCGTATTTCTCACTCGGAGAAGTCGCCTTTTTCGGCGCCGCCGCCGCCGCCGCCGCCGCGACTGTTAATATTATAGCCGGGTAAATTAATTAAAAGATTCCACGTTGAATTAACGTCAATTAGTAATCGTCGTAATCGCGTAACTGTTATTCCGTGAACGTCCGGCAGTCTTGCAGTCCCCCCCCCCCCGTCTCCGTTTCGCAGACACGCGAAAATGCGTATTCGGCAATTAAAAAATAATAATATTAATTACAATGGGTTTCGAATCCGAATGGAATGGAATGAATTCGTCTCGTCGTAATGTCGGTAATAAAAATTGAAGTAAAAAGAAGAAGAAAAAAAACCACCGCGTTAATCGTATGACGTATATTATTTACCTATACTTTACGGGGCGAATTTGTTTCGCTTTTATTATTTTCACATTGCTCGCGCGCGCGCGCGCGCGCGAATCGAACCGTGTTCCACAGTCCGGCGAAATTCTTTTCGACCGTGTAACTTTTTGTTAGACGCGAGTCGTATTTAAAAATGACAAAGCGACAACCGTTATTCTCATCGGAATTTTGGACTTGGAAAAAAAAACACATTTAGTAGGTGTTTCGTGTAATATAATCAATAATAATGCAATTATTCTATATTATGCCCAATAATGTTTGAAACCTTTCCTCGTGAAAAAAACAAAAAAAAAATTAAAAACTCGTCACCGATACGCGGACGTAGGTACCCGTTTCGTAGACGAACTATACGTCGTGCACTACACATGACTCACCGAAAAGAATATTACCTACACCTCTGTATTGTTGTATAATATATTATACACACACGAGATTGTACGAATTCATTGTCATTACGTCATATTATTCGGGGGGAAAAAAAATGTGAAATCGATTGTAAGCGACGACGCTGATCGAAATCTGACGACAGTGACGACGACGCTACAACACCGCACTAATATAAACATTAAACGGCAAAATCAAACCGCTTCGGACACTTTTCTAGTCGACCGCGTAAAATATAATGAACGCACATATTACTCGCTAAGACCGTAATAAATTAAACAAGCAAACGCACAGAGTCGGGTTCGGCCGTCCCGCAGTGTGCGTGCGTGTGCGAACGAGTCCTGATCGAATTTTACCATATTATAATGTACGCGCACGACGACGACGACGACACGGCGGCATAAGAAGTCGGGGGGTTGGAAGCGAGGGGCAACACTTTTCGTTTCCGTATATTACTATTAATATTAACAAGAAATTTGTTCACGGAGGGGAAAATTAACGAACGTGATATAATTGCCCGCGCGGACTATACGCGTGTAAATATATACATATTATAATATAATATGTATATAATAAAATACGTATGTATAGTGGCTAAAATATAATTATTTACTCGGAGTGACGGTGGTGTCCATCGGCCGTCGTCGTCGTCGAAAACAGCTGTCGTTTAGGAGATGATTATTATAATATTACGTCGTCGTCGTCGGAGAGAAACGCGCGCGAGGAGAGCAGTGTTTAATATAATATTAACGATGAGCTACGAATAAACGATAATAATTATTATGCGGCTTTCAATAGATTATTACGGGTCGCACGTGTTCGGGGTGCTTTTTTTTCAACGCTCTCGGAATTTTGATTTTTGAAAATATTCCATGGCTCGACGGCGGCGTTCTAGAGGAGAGTGAAGGATCAGTCGTCGCTTCCTCGACTCGTCCTTGAAATGCCTTATTTTCTTTTCTTTTTTCGACGCAAACGATCGAGTATTGATCCGGTTAATTTTGGAATTTTCAACGCCACGTACGTTCGAACTTTCGTAATTATTTAATTTTAAAAAACTGAAAATTTCAAAATAATTATAATTAAACCAACACAACGTGTTATATAATAAGAGCGGAAATTCGCAGCTAAAAGAAAGTCACCCCGTATATTGCTGTGTGTGTGTGTGTGCGAGTATAAAAAAAACCCTAAAATGTGACGAAAATCCGTTATAAACGACATGGGTTTTCGCGCGGTGGCGTTATTGACATTTTTCATTTTTATCGCCGTTATATAATATATCGCGCGCGTGTACTCGTGAAATTCGGTTCGCGCCAAATAATACCTCGATAGCGTTTAAAGAGTTTCGCGTCGGTCTGCCAGGAAATCTTCGTCGAATGGGCGCGCGCCGGGTTTGTTTTTGTTTCCCCGGCCCGCGCGACGAAACGAAAACACTCGGGCGCGCGCCGCGCCGCCGGTCCGAACGTAAAAAGTTATTATTACATCGGAGACGAACGCGCTCGTCGCGCGGGCACGCCTGCGATCCCCGGGCTTTAGAAAAAAAACAAAACCAAACAAAAAGGAAAAGCGGGAAAAGGAAATGTCGACGGTGGCGTTTGAATATACGACGAACGACGCGACACGTCGCCCCCGACTCTTGAACTCACATTGTTTATCGCGACAATTTACTCGCGACCCGCGGGCTGAAATTTCGAGGCGACGTTCTTTTTTTTCTCTCACAAAAATGAACAATGCGTTATTTTTTAGACGGTAGCGATTGTTTTCACGTAGTTTTCTTATTTCGCGTTTTTCGACGAATTTATCTTTTTGGATTTATTTTTACGATTTCGATACGTTTTTAAGTTATCTATAAAACATTTTTCACAAAGTTTCCGCTCTTTGCTACGAAGCGATTGGATTGAAATACCGCTTCGGTATAAGACGTGTATCGTACAATATTTCTAAATTTATTTATTTTCACTTATTTTCCCGTGCGACCGATCGTTCACATTTGGTTGCGATTTTTCTCTCGTCTCGTTCGGATCGCATTCCGAATACAACGCGACATTTTTCGATTTTAATTCGATATTCCTTTTTATCTCGCCCTCCAGTCAGAAATCTCGCTAATCCTACAATCCCCGGTAATCCCCCGAGACGGATAAAACGGAAATGGTGTCGTGACCTGTTGTTTGGTACCTGTTGTTACTAATTAAATCGATTATTTGAAAATATTAAAATAAAATAAAAACCAGTCGTGTGAAAGTGTTACCCCGATGGGTGGGGCTGCTTTCCTAAAAAATTTCACGTATTACGTCAATGTCATTGAGGGTATAAATAATCTCGTATACTATTTACTTATATATTATACTTACTGTATTTAAAAATAAAAATAAATTCGCAATTGTTAAAATATCTAAAGTAAAATCGTCGTCTGCTAATCGATCAACGAAATTACATTACTGTCTACAAACGTAATACCGATTAAAATATTATAGAATTTTAAAAGCGTTTTTTTTTCCTCCCCCCGGTGCTGTTTTTAAGATTTTAAAATAGTTATTTTGCATTTTTTTTTCAATGGAATTCTAAGCGATGTTTCGGCGAGGCATTCCCGTCCTGATCATAACATTTTTAAATCGTTGCCCTTTTTGATCTCATCGATAGATAAATAATAATAAAAAAAAAAAAAAATCATCTCTCGAACGGTATAATAATATCGAATACGTCGTCGCCCGCAATAAATTACCTACGTTGCCGTGTGACATTGCGTATGGCATAATATTATACGTGAGTGAAATATCATATGTGCGGCGTACGAGTGCCAAATTTTCGTTCGCACCCCCCTGGTAAAAATCCACGAGCGCCGCCCGCGCGATTACACCAGAGCAGCTGCGGTTGCTTTTTATTTTTTTTTTCCTTACCGTCGCCGCTGCCGCCTCCGAGCCAGAAGACTCGAGCTTGCCGATCGGATCGAAACGAAAAACAATTCATTATCGCACGTCAATAATTATATTACATTATTACAAAGTCCCGCGCGCGAATTCGGAACGGAACGGTAGCGAGATCTACAAATAATATCCCTCGGCTAAAGTCTAAATTTGCATCGTTCTACCTATATATACAACGTCGTGAAAAGAGAAAAACGTGAACATTTTTAAAAATATAACCGTTTGTTTATTTAATGTTAAACACAATACATTAAATTCATAGTTTTCGGTTTTTTTTTTTGTTTAATAGTTGCAAAATCACCGACTACACACGATCAAAGATAAAGATGGCGTCGAGATTTTTAGATCAACTACTTCAATATCGATGGATGCACGGGGTACGAAAAATAATTTTTACTACTTCAATGCCAATTATTTATCATCTGTAGACTGTAAATAATAAATACTCTGTATTTTAGGCTATGGGTGGTAACTTGAACTTTTTCTGTTCTGATGGGTAGGGCAAACTCTGTTTCACACATATTATAATATAATATAAAATTTAAAACAATCGATCGCGGCTTTGGTCACGATGCGCCGATTTGTCTTTTTTAACTCGATAATAAAGTATTTAAATATTTCAACGTGCAATCAAGGAGATAATAACCGCGAGGACTTATGATTATGTAATAGAAGCAGCCTGGTTTAAAGTTCACGTAAACAAAACGAATCCGGTTGTTGTTATTGCGTAACACCGCCGCCTACTCGCGGTCTTGTTCGAATCGTCGTCGTCGGACAAAGTTGTCCGAAATATTTCATTAATTCGTCTGCCTTTCCAGTAGAGTGAGCTCTAGTTTGGTTTGTTTCAAGTCAAACATATCGCGAAGTAAATTATCATTATCAATCCAGTCGTGGGTGAACGTCGCAGTCGTATTGTTACAGTCCTTATTTCGAAATCAAAGTCCCGCCGTAGAAATGAACAGAAACAAATGAACGAGACGTTCCATTTGAAAATTCAAATTTATTCTTAATTCCTTATTTCACCAAGTCGTGGAAAATACAGCCAACGCTGAGCGTAATAAAATATAAATTTGATACGATTATATATTATAATTAAATTGTAGATTTCAAAATCAATATTTTTATTTATTTTTATTGCGAAATAATCAATATGAAACATTTGAATTTTTGGATAGCTAATTGTTTCGAGATCTAAAAATTATAACTATAAATGTGAGTGCTGATTGCATTTTTTTTTTTTTTTAGGATTTCTAAAATAATGATTTTCAACAAAATTCGTTTTATGCGTCGTAAAATCGAAAATAAAATAAAAACGTGTTTTTCAATTTTATTGTTTTCCGCGTTCTATAGCATGACGTGTTATTTTTATGTAGTAAAGTAATTTTTTAGTGGGTTAAAATTAGCCGCGTCCTATAGTTATGACGATTCGTTTTTCCGAATAAAAGTTAACCACTCAAAAAAAAAAAAAAAAAATACTTAAAAATTAAAAGTTGCCTGTTCGTCTTTTCGATACCTAATAATATATGATTTATTTCTTGATTTATACAAAAAGAAAAAAAAAACCATCACTAATTTTTGTCGAATTTAATTTTTCAGAGTGAGATTCGCATCAAAGACTGAACAAGTTTACGCCGCCACTAAATGATGGTACCGGTCCGACCGAATGCTTCTCGACGAAAAAAATAAACTAAGGTATTTAATTTTTATCATATCAAATCTTCAACTGCCGTCGAATTTCCACGCTTTTAGTGATATTGCGTCCCTAGAGAGAGCCTATTCTTACGGAACGGAATAGTTGGACAACAATATGTTTCGAAGTATTCCGAAACGTTACGTACGCAGGCGAGTTTCAACCTTCCGCGGTGAAGTTGATAAAACTAGATTTCGCGTATTTAACGGGACTATAAAAACATTATGTCATATAATTATCGAATCGCAGCCGATATGAGTATTTTCAATAAATAATTTAACTCTCACCCCCGCGGGCCCGGTGTTTTTCGAACCGCTGACCGGCCGATCGGGTTATTTTACCGCGGTCTTAAATTATTGAATTTATTACTCTGTTCAATTTATCAAATATTATATTAAGAACGATTTTTTTTTTTTTTTTTTTATAACCGTCGTAAAAGTACTTCGATTTTTGGTCATGAGCACAGGGAGTAGAATTATTTCGATGTCGTTGGAAAAGTGATGGGAAATTTGTGTGCCTCGCCCAAACTCGTGTCTTTGATCAATACGGTTTTACGAGTGAAACATGTTCGAACTTCATTAAAAGCGCTCCAAAACGACTCGTAGGCACTGCTCGCTTTTAGGGTCTCCTGCGGAACCCTCGGCCGTCTAACTATTGATCAATGAAAATATCGCGATACGGACGTATAATATTTCGGAGCTATACGTATCGAGCTAACGACTGCGATAAAAGAAGTCGATTTTCCGAAAAGCCACGCGAACTCGACTTAATTATTTGAACCGTATTGTAAAATAAATTTTAAAAACAGTTACACGTCGACCGCCGATCGCCCGATGCGACCCTGCCACCTGGCCCCGATTGAAAATTTATCCCCCATCGCAAGCGCGCGACGTACGTAGTGCAAACATAATATTTTCGTTCGCAAAATATCATCGCGCGGTTTCAATCCAACTCGTTATTTTTGGATCGCGTTGGCCTGCATTTCTATCGTCTCAACAGTATATTATAATATTATATTTATAAATAATATCAAGTGTACGACGCGCGCGCGTCGTTCGCTCGCGTGCGTATGATGTTGCGATATATTTATTATAAATCGTAACTTATAATTTATATCGGCGGCGTACCTCGGGCGCGTATCCAGAGATTTATTTCAGGGCGGGCTGATAAAAACAGCGTATTATTGTATATGTATGCGAACGCGCGCGCGGTCTCAGACCAAGTCTCTGGTCTCGAAGCGCCGCAGACGAATACCGATTTACCACCGATGTCCTAGAGCTGCGCTGTTTTCCGTTCGATAATCGATTTTCGCGCAACCGTACTGTTATATCTACGAGACTATATTATAATAATTATTATATGCTAAACAATACGTAGACGATAAACGCGATAGAAATTCAATAGAAATCGATGAATAAAAACACAACGATAATGTTATTATACGCGTATAGTTTCTTTTTTTTTTAAACGCTTTGTTATGTCGTGAAAAAATAATAAAACGTTTGCCATTATATACTTATACTAGATGCTCTACAGACTGTTTAGCCTAACGTTAATTTTGTCCGGTTCGATTAATTTCCCAATATGATGGTAACATGTAAACGATCGATTCTCTATTGACTTAAACTCGGACGAGACACGAATGATCGATATCGATCGATTTTATACAATCGTTTATGAAACAATCACGCGATTCTGCCGCAGCCATTAATAGTGTTCGTATATTATGTTCGTTTCGGGTAATAAAACATACCCGACGGTATATGAAATATCGCGAAAACGTGGAACTTTTGTACGAGAAAAAAAAAGAAAAGCAGTTACCTGTTTTCGGGGAAGAAAAAACGGGAAAGAAACCATTTCGTCCCGGGAACCGCAAAACGCCGCCGCCGCCGCGCCGCCCTCGATCGCGATAATATATTGTTTTTATTATTATACGGAATGTATGCGATGCGTATATTCTGCCGGAGCTTTCGCGCGGCTACCCGGAGAATAATAATTATCGCGCGTGAGTACATTTCACAAGCAGGTTTAACGTTGGCGAATTTCACAGTTATAAATACGCCTCTGGTTAGGTTACCGTGTGTATACCCAGCGAGCGCGCCTATATAACCGGCGGCGTTTGTGTGTATATATACGTACAAATATCGTTTATCACGAGTGTGCGCTCAAGTCCTTTCGGCGAGGGTGGCAGTGAAGTAAATCCTTACGCAAATTCACGGACATCGCGTGTGTTAATAAAGCGCGAATTTTTACCGATTTCCGTAAATACGTACGTTCTCGATGCTCACGACGACGATTCGGTTAGACTCGACGACAACAATACAACACGTTCGAGCGACTGCGTAACGTTGTATCGCGGAAGTATTATAGAACAGTTCTACGCGATTACTGAAATACTCGTAACGTAGTATGCGTTACGTCGTGTGCACAGCCTAATCGTGTCACGGACCGAAGCTTAAGCTCTCTTTTCGTCGTTAAACACTCGTAATTTTTTCTAAACATATTTCGATAAATATATCGATATTTTTTATATCTTATACTCTCTCTCTCTCTCTCTGTATACGACAATCCACTTGCTTACGCGTATTATTTTGAGGATTATTTATAAAATACGTTTATTTTTTTAATTATATAACAGAAAATCCTGGCGGAAAGGCATCCCGTCTCCTTTATCGCCATATCCGCGCGCGCACATTTATGATATATATACGTATATATATATATATATATATGCACACACGCGGGCGCCCGTTTATATATAAACGTCGGACAGAGTAATTTCGGAATATTTGAGCCCGGCGGTGGAGACCGTCGAATCGTTAGCGGGTCGCCCGCAGGCACAGAGTCCGGGCGGGTGCTCGGGGAGACATTGAGGGACCCCGAAAAGGGTCCGGACCCGACAAAAATTCATATTTATAAGTTTATAACGCGTAACGTTCGCCCGAGCCCTTCCCGCGGTTATGATGTGTATATATATATAATACGTATGTGTGCTCACGGGGGTTGGTTTAACTTCGCGCGCGCACAGCCGCCGCCGCCGCCGCCGCTTCTGCACAAAAAACTAATCGATTCTCTCTGCCTCCGCGGCGCGGAGGCGTCGTCGTCTGCTGTCGAATTATATTTTAGAAACGAAAACCCCCGCGGATAAAATACGCGCCGCGGTCCGGACGATATAATATATACGTACTCCTCGTGACGGCGCGTAGATACGAAATAGAATTCGAGATGAAAAAAAAACCACCGAGACCCGTCGCGGCGGCGGCGACGACGACGCGAGCGACCGCGATTCGAATTCGTTTCGGGCTGTTTTCTCCGGCAGGGGTAGGCATTTCCGATAAATTCGAAAAGGGCGCAGTTTTACGCGCTCAGAGTGACACTGCTCTACGGGCGATCGTCGCGTTTTGCCGACTGCCGTTCGTTCCGAACGCGCGAATAAACCGAACACAAATCGTCGCCGTCGCGAAATCGTTAAATCGCTTCTTTTTTTTCATTCTGATCTGTTATTTTAATCTCGGTTTAATCGGACGGATACGTGTTTTTAATGTACCTACGTATTTTATTAGGCAGGCAACTAATTTACAACTATAAACGTGTAATTAATCCCGAATAGGTAAAATAACCTAATAAAATATAATCATATTCGTTTCACGAGGTATTCTAATCATTACTATTAAAAATAATAATCCAATATTGTAATAATATTTTATCGTTTACCACCAGACCCAAAATGACTGTGTTGACTGAGAAAACACCCTCTCTAATACCACTCCTGATTACACAATCAAATGTAGATAGCTTTAGATAATTATTTTTTCCCCGTAATGCCACAAATGGTATTTTACCGACCAAGTTTATTGGGGCGGTTATACTTGACCGATTAGTCTTTTTTTTATATTTGTTTTTAAAGGCATAGTTCCCTGTTTTTATAAAATCCGTGCCCCGATAACATGATATTTTTCTGATTAAAATCAAACTACTCCAACTCGATATTGTTAATGATTGCGTTTTCGCCGTTTCCGTCATATTGTTTTGTGTCTAAATGTACGAAAACATCGAGTGTGCCAATGCACTCTTAAATTTTCATAATATGACTCCTCTCCCGGGCACTTATCACACCCATAATGATAATGAATGTCCGACGACGACGCTTAGAGACTTTGAGAGACGCGCGGACCGGATTCAGTTCTAATCGTGTGCCGATCGGGTAAATATTGCACATTATTTGTCGTCTCGTCGGATTCAGCGGGTTAATCCACCTATCTGATGCGCGCGTGTTGGTACTCGACGCTCGTTTCCATACGGCACAAGCAAACAAATAGTCGAACTATGCAGCCCCAGAACAATGGCGCGCGGAACGTTATGCAAAACTTCGAATGCGTTTTAATCGGTACGGCCCCGGACGAAATGTGCAGCCCCGCGACAATGTCCCGAACATTTATGAAATTGTTTCGGCGGTAAAATTTATTCAAAATAACGTGTCGACCAACAACGTCGGAACGCAATGCAAACGGCGGCTGGCCTTTATACGGCTTTTTCCGGTACCTATTTATGTGTGTGTGTGTCTATAACGAATTGATTTTATACCGATAAATTACGACGTTTCTCGACTCGTCGGTACAAACATAACGTGACCACCGTGACACCCCGTTCGTTGGTAATCTCAAACGAATTATCGTCCAAACTGAAAAGCTGTTTCGATGTACGTAATCGTTGCGCGAGTGTTTCCTAAAAGACCTAAAAATCGAATAAGCGATGAAAAAAAATAACGAATAAAATGGAAACGTTGTCGCGCGAGTAACACGGGAGTCGATAAGGTCGAGCAAAGGACGTAACCGACGCGAATCGATGTGATACGTAGCATAGTCGTTTTCGACTGGTGGTACTGGGAGATCGATCCGGAGGGACGCAAAGGAAATCGCTTCGAGAAATAAAATTAGAATTAACATTACACTTTGTACGCGTATACGAGTCGAAACGGCGCGGCACTTCAGACGAACTTTCAAAAGAGTTTAATGGAATTTTTCAAACGTTATACATTTCGCCGGTAGTATTTTTTTGATCTCGAGATTTTATCTATAGGCGTCTGAAATGCGCGGGCCTAACCCGTGTCCACCCTTAAGGACGGCTCTAGCGGCGCGTGGCAATTTTCAAAATTCGTAGGCCACACCGAAGTGCGAAAAGGTCGAGAGAGCCGCTGCTATAACACAATAATTATAATAATATTAATGAGAAACTGGCGCGAGCGTGTATACCGCGCGTACACGGTAACGGAGGTAACCCAAGAGCAAGCGGTTTAAAATCGGTTATTATCGTAATAATAATAATAATTATCCGGCCACGCATCGTATATGTATATAATTCATTTGTTCGCCCGGAAACCGAGACGCACTTTCATCTTTACTTCATTGTAATCGTTCGCATTGCGCGCGCGAACCTGTACATAAATTTATAACAATACGAGCGCCGTGTACGTAATTAACTCACGTGGACCGGGCGCGCGTCATTTCACTCTTTGAATAAAAACGCGAACCCTTTAGTCGCCGGTAAACAAAAATCGAGAGGGAGTGAATTAAAAAAATACACAGATTTTAAGTTTATATGATGGTATATATTTTTTTCATCAACGAATACGCTAAATCGAATGGATTTTGTTGTTTTGTAAACGATAAACGGTAAAAAACATAACGTAGAATTTGAATGAATAATAATATCGCAAATAGAAATTATATACAGTCGAATGGTTAACGGGGAAATCTGAAAAAGGTTTCGCGATTCCAAAATGTCTGGAAACACCTCAGCAGGACGGGACGATAATAATAATATGTATACGTATGACAATGTAGATTTCGGACAAAACTGCAACGTTTCCCCGCGGGTCGCCGCCCCCGCCTGCGCGGCGATATGACCGTGTAAGGTATGTTTTTGAATTTTTCCTCGAAAAAACGTCTCCGGTCCTGTCGGCGGCGGCGGCGGCGTTCGCGTCGCACCACAAAACCGGGTCTTGAGTGTTTTTTATTTTCAGTTTTTTCCTGTTTTTTTTTTTTGTTTTTTTTTTTTTTCGTCTTTCCGAATATACTTTATGTGCGCGCGTCGTGTACAATAATAATAACGCACTCGGCGACGACGGTGCGGGTGTTTATCGGTCGCCCGATCGTTTTCGGTCGCCCGAAACTTTCGATATAATCTCTCGCGCGCTCCGCAGCAGGTGTTACACTCGTGTGTGCGACGTACTAGCTATAATAATATTACGTACGCACACACATATATATATTATTATTATTATTACAATATTATACGTATGTATTTATATTTTTTTTATGCGCTCACGCGTGCGCGCGGGTCATACGATATATATATTCCCCGGACCGTATATTTCACTCGCGTCCCCCGGAACCGGTTCCCGCCGTAATTTATAATAATATTACGTCGTACGCGTACGCGCGCATACCGTGTGTATTTTTATATCGTAACGTTTTATCGCTCACCGTCTCGTATGTCATTCGAAACGCGCCCGTAATACCGAAATTTCGTCGGACACGACGACGACGACGACGACGCCGCCGCGGATCTTCGTATCGTTCGGGACTTTGTACGTATAATATAATATAGGTACATAATTTATGATAATGTCGCGTATACGGCGCCGGCCGAAGGACAGGACAATAAGGACAGACGCCCGGTGAATTCGACGGGGCCCCCGCGTAATGACACGCACGATTATAATATTTTACCAAACTCTCGCGTTCCGTTTACCGAGCGAGTAATACTACGATACGACGACATCAATGACGTATTCTCGAGCTATTGCTCCTGGCGCTTTATCTACGTATAAAAAGATCTCGAAGAAATCTACCCTGGGCCCCGCAAAATCTTCCACTGACATCGCATCCTGCAACTACTAAAATAGAGCCCGGCAGACCAACAATGTCGGAGATTTTTGGACATCTCTATAGAGTGTTTTTAATTCGTTATACGAAATTTCATCGCGTTTCACACTTGAATGTTGTTCTTTATCGAAAAAATGTTGTTTGTTCCGCGGCGGAGGATAAAACCACAATAACGGCACTTTCGCTAATTAGCCATTAGTATACGCGTCGACGTGTAGTATTTTATTTTTTTACTCTGCAACAATAACTCTGAAATGATAATCAAAAAAAAAAACCGGTCAAAATCAATAATTAGAACGTTATAAAAGTGTCCGCCGTTTAAAAAGGCCAAGAGTTTAGAAAAAACTTGTGAAAAATATATCTACGCGCGTTCCGAAAAAAAAAAAAAGTTAGTTAAAAGGTGTCCGCTAGTAGTCGAGAGTTGTGCGTTTCGAGACGTTTCGCTCGTATTATATAATTTATGGGTCTGCGCGTGGAAAAAAAAAACATATCAGCGGAGAATCGTGAACGCGTTTCGTTTTTTTTTTTTTATTTCTCTCTTTTTGCGTTTTTTTATTTTCGCTTTTTTTTTTTTTTTTCGTTTCGTATTGCTCTTCACGCGAACCGTTCGAGCAGACCCCTTTCGAAAGTCGGCAAACGCCGAGCGTGCGCGTTTATATTATTATTACTACTATTATGCATACTGCACGCGATCTCGTATGTGCAGGAATTATTATTATTTCGAGTATATATATAATATACACACGTACACGGGTACGCGATAGGCACACGCGCGCGCAAACTATCGATATTTTAATATCAATAAATGGCAGGCCCGCTTATACGAGGGGGCGGTGGGCAATTGCCCGCCCGGACAGAACTACGAGAGCAATACATTTTTACGACCTTTTTTTTTTTTTGTTGATTTTATTGTTTTTTACGATTTGTAGGTGAAAATTTAAAAAAACTTTTACGGCCTAGAGTCTATTGTTATATTCGCAGTATATACCAGTGCGATATCTCAACGCTCGGATTTCGAATCGTATGGTACAGCGACGATTACGCAGAGACCAACCCTTCTGTAAAGCGAGGGCGCGCGTCCGTCGTAATGGTTTTTCTTAAAAGTAGATATAGTAAATGAAAACATGATATCTTTTAGTAGGCATCCAAACTCCGGAGTTTTCTATTAAATTCTCCTCGCGAGTTTTTCCTTTTCCAGTCGAAATTATTATATACTATAACTTGTAGACGTTTTACGAAATGAACTTTTTCAAATGCCTCGCGCGAACAGAGCGAAAAAGTCGTGTTTTTCCGAAAACCATAATAAAAGTCTCTGGATTTTGGCGTTCGGTGAGGATTTCGAGTTACCGCGAGATTATAATATTTCTCTTTCGTTTTGGGCGGCGAAAAAAAATAATTCCGTCCAGTCAAATTAGCCGGCGGTATGCCGTTTTTCGTTGTGATTTTTCGTCGCTTTTTCGCAATCATTTCAAAACAAAGGGTCTCAAATCAGGCGATTCGAAAACACGCAATCCGAGTTCGATCTGTGCGCGCTCGTTCCCGTTCGGACGCGGCGCGAACGCTAGATGGACCGTTGGGCCGCGGCGGACATTTTTGGCCCTTGTCTAGGTCACAAGATGGCTGCCGAACGTCATCGGACAGTCTTTCGGCGACGTCTAGGTCTAGCGGCGAGCCGTTGTCTTTACTAGCCGTCGATTGGCTGGCAAAGTTCTCGTTTCGCCGGAACGATGGACGCGCGAGGTGGCGGACATTTTCCGTTACTTGTCTAGGTCGTGCGATGGCCGCCGGAACAGTCTTTCGACGTCTGGAGCCTGACGGCGAGCTGTTCGGCACAGTCCGTACTGGCCGAAAGTTCTCGTCGCGCGCGACGAGCGTTATAATAATAATAAATCGAACGCGGTTAGGTTTCACTGTTTACACTGTTTTTTTAATTATAATAATCGGATTCGGATTTTTTTTTTTTTTTCAAACAAACTATATTTTGTTTTTCAATCCGTGCGATGAATCGGACGCGTCGGTCGTATTTATCGTGTCACGTAAGGCCCGGCGCCCACCAAAGTAACACATGACGAGTGACATGACACGTGATATGACAAGTGATATGATAGTCATTCAAATGACGCGCACCTAAATAACGTGATTTTCTTCGTTTAGTGATTTTTCTTATTTTTCATTTGCCATAATGTCGTCCGAAGAAGAAGATGTCCTTGCTGCAGTGAATTTACTTAATTTTTTAAACAATAATCAAGGTTCTATTGTGCGTAAATTATAATATAATAATAATTATAATTAAATAAAGGCATATAGAAATTGATCAGTACTTATAAAGTCGTAAATATTGATTATTTTCTATATTAAATTAACAAATTAAAAATAAATGTTTATAATTTTACTAACAAATTAATTAATTAATTAGGTACATACCGTTTATGTTAATATTTATTGAATAATAAATAATATAATATTGATCACTCTCATATGACTTTCATATGACGAATGACAAAAAGTAGTGCACGCGCTACTATTTTGGATGACAAACAACATCAAAACAACACATGATCTGACAGGTTTGTTTGGTGGGCGCGATAACGTGATTTCCCGTATAATTATAAATAAAATATCATGAGTGACTTGTTACTAACAAATCACTTATCATATCACGTGTCATATCACTCGTCATGTTACTTTGGTGGGCGCCGGGCCTTAGGCACTTTCGTTTGTTTTGGTCATTTTGTCATTTTTTAAGAATCGCATTGGTCGTATTGCGTTCGTCGCGTTCTCGTGGGCTAGCATAGCTCCTCTAAACGGCACCTTCGTACGCGGAATAAAACATGTATAATTCGAATATTGTGGATAAAACGATTATACGCCAAATTGTGGATATCGTCATCGGGGTGGACGTGATATTTTATCGACGCCGGAAAAAAAAAATAAATTACGAGATCTTCCCCGGGCCGACTTTTTCCTCGAGCGCCTCGGGGGAGGGGGGGCAAATCTAATGCCGGACTCCGTCGACGAGTCCGATTTCGGAAACTTATATACAATAATGTAACGATAACGACGGCACGTCAGCGCGGCGGCGGCGGCGTTGTTATAATAATTTATAGCGCGTGGTTTCACCGAGACACGATATTATGATATTGCGATACGATATTATTATTTCGCGAACGGCGCGCGGTGAAAACGAGAAACGGCACGAATAGTGAAAGAAGAAGAAGAAGAAGAAGAAGAAAACCGTCACGCGGTATAGTTTATATTTTTAATATAATTTTTTTTTATTTTCGTCGTGCCGACGGAAGCCCGCACAAAACATTTCGCTATCGATCGATGCGATCGTCCGATTGCGATTCAATACGGTCCGGGTCGTCGCGTATATAATCGCGCGCGGGCATGATTGAAACGCGTACGACGATAATATTATTTTTATATTATAATAATATATAATACGAGCGAGTTCGACGATCGGCGCGCGGCGGTCAGGTCGACCGTGGAAAATCGCGGGCCCGCGCGCCGTCCGCGGAGAGAAAGAGAGCGGTGTGGCGCGCGCGTGCGTGCCGATCTACACGGATATCTACGCGTCGCGTTTTTCGTTCGCGTCGTCGTCGTCGTCGTTTTATTTTTACCGCAAATCTCGCGGACGACGTCAGGGGGGGGGGGGGGGGGGGGAAAGAAATTAATTCCGAAAACTGCGTCGTCTACGCGCGTAGGCTTAACTAACGCGCGTGTCGTGAATATTTCCGTACGTAACGCCGCGCGATTCCTCGTTTTATTTTTGTTAACGAAAAACACCTTTGAAAAATACTTTTTCCCCCGTTAAATCGAGGATTCGCATACCTAGTCTCATCATATTATGTTTTGATATTTAATAATAAATTATTGACAATACTCGTGTAAGGTTTTCTGTCGAAAAAAAAAAACCGTTAGATTTTTCAACTCTTTCGTCTGCACAATCCGACGGTACACAGCTTTCAGTGAGATTACCTATGAACGCGATTCGAATCTCACGGTCCAAAATTATATTCTTTTTGTAAAATGCTCGATTTTGGTATAGCCTGCCCCGGCTACACGTTAACCCGGGCCCCAGTAACTAGAATATCTGTACAAAGCGAGAAACTTATTAATTTTTTCTAACATCATCTCTCGTTCAAATGTAACGTTACACACAGCTCGACCGTAACAAAAAAAATGAATAAAATATAACCGTTTCGAGTAGTATGAAAAATTTAACGTCGCGGTAATAATACAGTTTTCAAACTGATTTATGAACGCGCACAGGCGGCTGCAGTGCACGCGTGATTGTGATTAATTG
The DNA here is from genome assembly GCA_948098885.1 of Drepanosiphum platanoidis. Classification (NCBI taxonomy): domain Eukaryota; kingdom Metazoa; phylum Arthropoda; class Insecta; order Hemiptera; family Aphididae; genus Drepanosiphum; species Drepanosiphum platanoidis. The sequence goes on from OX402533.1 coordinate 18,438,510, forward strand.
CAACGAGATCGACAATTATTAGCCGACGATAAGAAACGAATAATATTACGTTTCGCGGTGAATGTTAATTATTATTATGACGTTATTAAGAACGGCAGTGAGTAATGACATTAACGGATGATTCGTCATAATTGCATTTTGCTGCGCGTTTATCGTATAGCCATCGAGAAAATCGCACGCGTTGAAATATCGAATATTCGCGGTGAAATAAACGCATAATAATAATTCCGCGAGTAGTGCAGCGGAGGCGTGCGGAAATCGTCGCGTCTCCGAGAGGGCGCGACACCCTGCAGACGTTTGGCATTTCAGCGTCCCCGTCCTTTGTGCGCGGAATCGTTGAACTTACTGTTAGTTTTTTTTTTTTTTTTTAATGATTTAGACTTGAAAGAGACGCGCGGCGTCCTTTGAAGTCGCAAGTATGCGATCGTCGTCGGGGCGGAGGGCGCGCGTTTTACCGCGCGGGTCGCCGCGAACCTCGCGGCACGGTCACCGGAACCGCGTTCGACGGCGAGTAGAGGGGCCACAACGAGTGGCGACGATTTTAAAGCGATTCGGGGGCGTCGAACCGTCCCTATATGATCGTAAATATTGCGTTCTTTGTGCGGTGAAATTCGAAATAAATCGAAAACAATTCGTCGTAATTCGTTACGTTATTTTTTTTTATCTCGTAACAATAATATTACATAATATAGAAATATAGTGGTCGTTTGCTACTACATACATCATCGTTACGATATATTTTATGGTAGTGATATAATTATTTTATACGAAATATTAATAAAACGAAATAATACATATTACATTTGTCGTCTAAAAAAAAAATACGATAGACTTTTATTAGATGACGTATCGTCACAGAAAACAGGCGTGCACGGGGGATTTTTTCGCAGGGTGTGCGGAATCGGTTTGGTAGGGGTAGCGGTTAAAGTAGAGGGGAACGCGGGGGGACACTGGTCTCGTGACTTCTGATCAAACTTTTATGTGCTGCACCCTTGACTTTTTTCCCGCAATGTTTACTATACGTAATAGGACAGCGGGGACGCTCGAAATTTAACATAAACCATAGTCTCCCTTAAATCGCAGGCTCCGTTAGAGGGTAGCGACGGCTACAACACATTTTTTCACGATGCATCAAATCATATTTTTACTACCGCGTGGAAAAAAAAAACGTGATTTTCGCACCGGAAACGTGTACCAATCGAGTTATCAGTTGTTACGTAATTATAATTATATAAGATTGTTCGTAACGAATACATATAATTATGTAACAATTGAGTGTGTTTGCGTGAAATCGGCAATGTTTACGTAATCCGAATACTGCGTGGATGGCGCGGCCAATGAAAGCCGAGCTGCGAGCGCCATCCGACCAATGGGAGCCGAGCGCGCGCACAATGCATACCGAAAGTACGGCAGCTTACGCAGTGTGCCGACACGACCAGTCTTGTGTCGTCGGCGGTTCCGAACGTTCGTACCGGTCTTAACGTTTCGGGTTTTATTTTTCACCGTAAACAGTCAATAGTGTTGTGAATGATTGTTGTTCGATCATCGCGCGGACGACTAATTTAAAACTTTCGATCGTGACTTTTGTGCATCGGTTACCGCTCACTTTACTTCACAAGCCAATACGATCGCCGAACGCCTCCGACGACAGCCCGTAAGTAGTACCGATTTTATTTATTTACAGTAGGTCAGTAGGTTACAGTTGGTCGCCTTTTATCGCGAGATTGTAAAATCATATTTTCGACACAATTATACGGATATCACGATAAACGCACACTGTTTTTATTATTCTAATTATTGAACCCGTCGCGCGGGTAGTCTTGGGCGCGCGGTAAGGGGGAAAAAACACTGTTTCTAAAAGGCGCCCGCCCGACGAATGATTGGTTTTCGCAAAAAGACCGGGGGACGGGTTTCTCGTTTAGCCCGCGACGCCGACGCACGATGCAATTAGGCTGGTTTTCCGATAATGTAATTAACCGTGTGCGCGCCCACTCGCGTACGGCACAATATCATCGTCGACGGATGTAATCTGCATAAAGTGCGTGTACGTCGTCGTCGTCGTCGTCGTCGTCGGGTTGGGCGTACACGTACGTATAAATACGTATATAATATGTACATAAATATTATGCCGATATACACTCGCGAACGTAAATTCTATATTATTATATTACGTCGGCGTAGACGTTATTATAATTTCGCGCGAACGGCGAGAGAAGGATAGATGGAGGGAGGGAGGGAGGGGGGGGGGAGAGAGCGCGAGTGATGTAAACCGAAATGGAACGGCGACGGACGGAAATGTATTATTATTATTATTCGCACACGCTCGGCGTCGTCGCCGTCGTCGTCGGGCCCAATCAAAAGCGAAACGATTTCCGTCTGCGACGCGTCGCGCAGAATTGCGAATTCGGGGGTGTGCGGACGGCCCCCGCGAAACCCGCGGCGCCCGTTCGCCGGGACGCTGCGCGGGATCGATCCGAAGAGATTCGAGCGATTCCGTTCTACTATATGAAAATAAATTTGAGATTTTTTTTTTTTTGTTTTTTCCGCGAAAACAATAACGATTTTCGTCGTCGGACCGCCGCGGCGAACTCTTCGCGTCCGGCGACAACTCGCCGCGCCGCCGACGCCGCCGCGCCGCTCGCTCTCGATACGTCGTAGTCTACTCGCGAAATCGAGTCGCGCGCGCTCGACACCGTGACGTCGTCGACGTTTATTTTTAATTGGTTTCGTTTCGGAGAAACCAACTCGACGCCGCCGTTGTTTTTTTCCAACTCTCGAATGACGTTCGGAAATTTATAATCGTCTTTGCGCGACGTCCAGTAAATATGGCTACGTCAACCGTTAAAATAACTCCCACGATTCGTTGTTTTTTTTTTCATCTCCTCTCGTTTCGACCTAATCAATAAGTTCTAATAGTTTGCTTCCTGAAAAGAGTTCCTCAACGCGAGACGCATTAATATAAAGATTGACCACGTCGCTAAAAAAAAAAAAACTCTAATCGTTCGCGGCGAATTAATACACCGACGACGGTTCGCGCGCGTATATCGAGTAGGTCGGTCGACCTGCGAGCCGAGCTTAAAAACACGGCGAGCTAGTAGACCGCGCTTATTATTATTATATACTCTGTGCACAACTAAACGGGGTCAAACGACCCTCGAGACACTATCGAGATAGTTGTACTATTAATGTATAATATTTATATAGTAATCGAGAATAATTAAGAATGATTAATTATTCATTATTAGTAGTACTCATCTCCCAGCGCGGCGTGTGTTCCGGTACGTGAAACCGTAGAGGTTTAACGTATAAAAAGTTTTTCTTCGAAGCGCCAAACGCAATATGAATAATTATAAACATGAGCGCGATTAGACCGATAGTTCGGGGATGCACAATAATATCAGCGCGTTTTCGTGGCAGTTTCTTTTTTTTTTTATCGATAGAATAAAGAACGAATAACAAAATGATTTTTTTTTCAACTAGAAATTTATTTATTTTTTTACGAATTTTATCGAATATATTTATCGGGGTGGCTAACAGTTGTAGAGACCCCGATTTACACATTTAATTTATTTCCCTCGTTAGTATCAAACAAAATAGATTATCCATCATATAAAAAAAAATATGATCTTTATATTTATATAAAAAAAAAAACAGTAATAATTCTGGCTCTTAGCCCTTGATATCTGATTGAATAAATAATAATCGAAAAATCAAAATAAATAACATTTGTGTCTTATGTACAAATGATAAACCAATGAATTTTCGTTAGATTTCTTGACATTTAAAAAAGCTTTCAATCAAAATATGGTTTTAAAACGTTTTTACGACATTATATTTGTTAAAAACAATTGAAATTGATAACGAAAAACTGTAAACACTTAAATTATCTCCAAACAAAACGAAATAACAAATAAAAATTTTGATTAAACGCAAAAAAAAATTATAAAAATCTATCTAATAAGTGATATTTATCATCGTAAATTTTCGTACTTATTACATTAACATTATTTAAATGCCATATACATCATGTACACACTACCAGGGCTCCCATATCAAATTTTGGGCCCCTATACTAAATGTTTGTCCGGTCCCTTTACCAATAATACAATTTACCATAAATTATTAAAAGTCAAATTCCCTTTGCGTTTTGATAATAATAGTGTATTTTTTATTATTTTATTACAATATTATCTAAATGAAAAAAGAAAAAAAAACAAGTACTTTTTGATTTATATTAAATATATTTCCTTTTACTTTAAAATTTTATTTTATGGGCTGTGAGCTCAGCGAACTCAATTATGACATTATCGAAATTTATTGTTCAAGCTTTGTCCATAGATAAAAGAGCACGTGATTTTAATCGTTCTTGATCTTCCGTATCGATAAATTGAATTTACGATTCATAAAATGTTAGTTTATAATATAATTTAATATAAAATATAAGTATTGCTATTAAAATTTCAAAAATTACAAATTAATTTCAACGGGCGCGCGGTACTTTATATTCGATATTTCGACGCGTCCGGGCCTAAAAGTAGTAAAACGTAACCAGCCCCACGTAGATAACTTAATTTTTTCATAGCATTTTCCAAAGCGTTGGGCGGAGTGGACGCAATATCCGACGGCGCGATAAACGTGAAAAATTAAAATAATAACGTTTAATAAAAACTCCCGTTAACGCGATCGACTGCCCGATAAAAGGTTATATTTGAACTGTCTTTTGAATATTACAACGTCAAAAGAAATGCGATATATTTTTCTTTTCTCTCGAGCCCTGCCGCCGCCGCCGCCGCCGCCGCCGCCGTTTCTACGCCGCGGGCCTTTTCGTCTCGGCCCGTCACCGATCGGCGAGAAATAATAATAACAATAATAAGCCCGCGACGGCTACGTGCGTTTGCGCGCGCTCCCGTGTATCTCATCGGATAATCGAAAACAATAACAATGCCGCAACAAGTGGTGTGTTGCCTCGGGGGCGGCTGCGGCCCAGGCGTTTCGCGTCGTACATAATATATAATACATAAGATAATCGGCGAGTAAATAAAAATATCGCGAAACGCCGCGGCGGCTGAGGCGGCGGCGGCGGTTTGCACACGACGAGGAAATATCGATGGCCCGCGGCCGACGACGACGCCGCCGCCGCCGTCGCTGCCGTTTCGTCGGACGCGCGCGCAAACGTCGGAATATTATTTTTATTTTTTTATTATTATTATATATTTTTTTTTCTCTCCTCGTCGTCGTCGTCGTCGTCGTCGTCGTTCGCGCGCGCACGAATTCTGTCCCGCGGCCTGCGACGAATAACAAAAACCAAACAAACGCGCCGCTTTCTCCCGGCCGCTTCCCGCCCGCCCGCCCGTCCGTCCGTCCGCCCGCCCGCCCGACACGGCCCGACGACGAGCGCGCACACACACGCGCGCGCGGCGCGCTCGCTCGCGTTATATTATTATACTCACTCGCCGCACACACTCACACGGCCCTCCCGTACCCGTCCGCCCGTTCGTTTGAATATCCGCCGACACCGAGAAAATTACGCGTCGACGGGTTTTTTTTTTTTTATTATTATTTTTTTTTTTTGCCTTGGTACGTATTTCATTTTATTTCTCTCTCTGTCGCCGCCGCCGCCGCCGCCGCTGCCGTTCTTTCCTATATACGTATATACGCGACGCTACTATACGTATAATATAATATTATTATACGACGCGCCGCACCTCTACCCTGGACGCGCGACGGCTGCCGCGCGCTTCTCTCGTCGCTATTATTATTATTATTTTCATACGCCGCCGCCGCCGCGCGTAATCCTATATATCGTATAAAATGTAATATTATATATTATATAATAGCGGAACACGAGCGGTGACCGGTGCCGCGGGTAATGGTAGCGTTACTACAACGGGGGGACGCGGGCGGGTAGTGCTTCGCACTTTTGTCCCGGTCCTTTTCGGGGCTTCGAAACGTTTTTCCGCGTCGGAGCGCGCACAAACCGAGTACGAAAACCGCTGCTGGCCGCTCGCCGGGTTTCGTTCCGTTCGATCGTACGTACATATATACAGAGATCACGCTTATCGAATGAAAAATTCGTTCGTCATAAAAGTAGTGTTATTCGCATTCCCCACTTCCCGTGGTCATCATAATAATAATAATAATATAATCGTGTAGGTCTTTACTCGAAATCTCGAGGAGTGCCTTTTTACAGACGGCCGCGTGTGTTTGCCGCCGCGGATTAAAACGTCTGCAATATCGATTCACTCGAGTTTCTGAGGACTAGGTCCCAGCGACTGCCCCAGACGCGCTCAACGGGCCCCGGCCCGACCGACCGACGACGGCCCATTTCCATTGTTGACTTTCGACTATTAGAAATGTACGAGTTGTACCAAGTGTAAAACGACTTTGTATTTTTGACGTTCATTACTCGCATAGACAGTTCACTCGTATACACTTTTCTATCGCTCTGATTGAGTGAAACCTGTTTGACTGATTTTATTTTCGAAATTCTCTATGAATTTATCTTCCCCGATTAAACAAAAAATATACAATACAAACTTCTCAAATAAAGGTCTCTCATTAAAAATGTTATCGCCCCTCCCGAACTTCCCCTAGTTACGCCACTGGCTAAACCGTATATAGTAGACCGGTGGTTCCGGGTCACAGAGGTTTATAGGTATATCTCAACTCGTAAAAGTGATATTTGCATATCTTTGTCTGCCATTTTTATATTTCATCAAAATATTTTCGTAACATCTGTCTTACATAGAACGTGACGAAAACAAAGACCCGTCTATATTCTTAATTAGTCGCAATAACGCGTTGATATTATTATCATTTTAATTATATTACTTCAGTAGACTTATTGCGGTTAATCAATTGATATATAATTGATGACGTGTTACAATTCTTGCCAATGGCGCCGAACTCAATTAAAAACGGGACGGCAAAACGAAAAAAAGACCCCTCCGTCCACCCCAATATTAAACCCTGACGTTTTCATCGGCCAAAGTCTATAAGAATTATTATTTATATCCATTTAGTACTTAATCAATTAGTTTTAGAGTTAGACGTCTTTTTACGTTTTGTCAACTAAAGAATCGTAAAAAAGACCCCTCCGACATAATATTTTTAGGAAAATGTTTGTCAGTAGATCGTTCGAAAATGGCTTTGAATGTCCTTTTATGAAAAAAAAAAAAAAAAACCTATGAGATTTAGAATTAGTTTTTCAACTCGAGAGAATACCTACGGGATTCACATTGAGTGTACAATATATTATTATAATTATTTAAAATGCGCCACTCGGAGTTTAGATTGTTTAAACGGTTTAAACTTTTAATCTCTCATTAATCATTACCAAACGTGTAGTAGGTATAGGAACCGTTGATTACAATATTTAAACATTTACGCGCGTATTTAGGTACTAATTTATTATAATGAAAAAATAAAACCCCCCCGATTAGACCACGTCGTTCGATTTTTTCGGCAACTCGCTCGTCTGCTTGCACTACCCGCCCGCCCGTCCTAGCACAGGCATTTCGCCGCCGCCGCCGGTGCTCTATTGTTCCGTTTATCGTCGAGCCGATTCATTTGTATCGACTCTGGTCGGTTCGAAACACGCGAAAACGCGGACCGGTCTCGGTTTGGAGCTCCGATTCTATTAGGTCCGGTACGTTAAAACGTGTGCGGAACACTATAGGCCGCACGCCATTTCTCTATAAAATTATTTTACTGGCAACGGCGACGACGACGACGACCCGGCTCGGCCTTGGCGACTGCAGTCGCGACGCGTAAAATCGTGCGGCGTGTGCGTGTGTGCGACCGTGTTTGCGTTGGCGCGCGTGTAGAGAGCCGATCCCTTCGCGGCCACCGGCCATCCGCTCCTCCTCTTTCTCCTCGTATAATGTTCGTATTGAACGTCACCGCCGCCGCCGTCGTCGTCGTCGTCGTCGCCGCCGCGTAGTAGAGGTTTTTTTTTTTTGCGTTTTGCGTTTTACTTTCCGAGCGGAGCGAGAAACCCAGCGGTTTTATAACGACGGTTTTGCGTTCTGTTCTGTTTTTTCTCTTCGTCCTGTAATACTTCTTCGTACGGCTTTTCGACCAGAAACACCGTGCGTTTCGATCGGCACGCTCGGCATATTTCCCAGTGACGGTGAATTTTATCCGAGAAAACCAACGAAAAACGACGATTTCCGAAAGTTTTATCGTACTCGCGCGCGCGCGCGAAACTCACAAGACGAGGGCGCCATTGTAACGCGGCAGTGTGCGCGCGTCCCAAACTCCTCCGCCGCTCAGAAACGTTTTTCGATCGTAATGGTACATTGAACATTGAAATTTATAAAAACGATTCACCGATATCAGTCACCCGTGCGTCCCCCGCCGCGTCTCATCCGAATCCAGTATCTCATTCTTTTTTTTTTCGTCTATTTTTTTGGCTCGGACGAACGGGGAGGGGGGGGACTCCGCCAGCCAAGTATGTGCCCAGTAAATTATTTCTGGCGAATATTTTTTTCACCCCGATTTCCGAAAGGGGGAGCCGCCTGTGCTCACGCGTCGATCGGGACCTAGTATACGTATATGAATGATGACAAAAAACAAACTTTCCAAAGAAATCACGGTGGCGACGCGCGACGTGTACGTATAGATTAGTAAACACTCGCACGCGATAAACAATGCGACGCGCGAGACGATATCGAATATTAATTAATAATCGGACGTGATAGTCGAGTACGACTTTTTTTTATTCTTTTTTCTGATGCCCAGACATGCAGGCTCGCGCGGCGATAGACGACGCGACGACCGTCGTTTAAACATGTCGTATCCCGTAGTACATTATTTTTGGTATATATTTTTTTTTCGATTTCTCCGATCGTCTGTCCGTGTTTCCAAAAAGAAAATAAATTGTTTTCCTTTCACCGCGCGAGCACTGAGAGCATTCGTATTTTTTTCGGTATACTGTTAGAACGAAGCCCTTAGAATTCGAGGGCCTAGTCTAGTGTGCACACTCTATAGTCAAAGTAATCGCGCTAAACGGATCTAGGATTATTTTACAAGAGGCGCTTTATGTGATTATTATTATTATTATTATTTTTATCAACGATCATATTATTATTATTAAATTCACTATATTATACTATTATATTTTATTACTATATATATTTTTTTTTCTTTAAAAGCGCCCGGTCAAATGAAAATAACATACCGTTTTTATTTATTTTTTTTTACAAAAAGCTCGAATAAAACATTTTAATGTATTGTAATACTATCAAGTATAATATAGGTATACTACTGGTATAATAAATTTATTGATATAATTTTGAAAAATAATAACTAATAAAAACAAATTGGGTTCGTTTTTCTAGATACGCGTATAATTATAACTAGGTAATAAACAATATAATAATTAATTGTACTGTGACCGAGTGGTGTTCGTAAAATCCGATTGTAATATTATTATTATTAGCCTAATGATTGAAATCTTCGTCGATCACTAGACATAAAAATTATAGATAATAATCTAATTTCTTACCAATCAATAAGAAAAGGTTGACACTGACTAAAGGGATGCTACAACACCCTAGCACAAGAGTGGATTAAGAAAATATTAACGTAGAGGGTGGAAAGTGCTCGTAAAATAAAGTTTGTGACACCTTTCGATCTTAGTTTATTAGTGTAAAACGTTTTTTTTTTTTTTTCACAAATCGATTAAAATTTCGGTTTTGATCGAATGAATTCGACGCATTTGCATAATATTATTTATAATAAATATATAGTATTTTAAAAAGTTATAAATTTATTTTATCGGCGGCACCCCGAGCCTTCTTAACCCCCGTACGGGCGTTGCCGGCGAGGTGCGCGGGAAAATTTTGCTTGGGCCGTGAATTACGTTTTTCACTCGTGTAATTTGTTGACGACGAATTCGAAACGTTCACACGAAAACCATAACATTGTAGAGACAGCGCGATACATAATATATTTTATCGTTATAATTATTTCGAAAATATTAAAACGTCAACGCGATCGAACGATACCGTAATATATGTCGAATAATAATGAAAAATTCGGCGCGTCGCGGTCGCTCCGGTAAATATAATTTTCGTTTGTTTTCCATTCGTACGCGTGAGAATGAGTCGGTTAGTTTTTTTATTCGATCCTGGGGTTTGGCACAAGCGCGTGCCCCCCCTCGCGACGTCCGTAGTCGTGGCCCCCACCACGAACCCGCGGTCCGACAACCCCCTCGAAATCCACCCCCGAGTGAGTATATACGAGTATTTTATAATAATATACGCGCGCGCACTGTACAGCAGTTTCGTACACGACACGCCGCGCACGCGAGAGAGCCGCTAAACAATGCAACGCCCGCGACGATATCGAACGCCGCGCCGTCGCGTAGACCGTTTTTTTTTTACGTTTATTTCTTTTTTTTTTTTTAGGCCCGGACGGAACGGACGGCGGGGGACGACGAGACCGTCGTCGACGGTTACGACGACGGGGCGGAAAGCGGTAATGCAGCACCGCGCTCCGCTACGCCATATATATATATATATATTTATTTTATATATATATACGTGTGTGCCGCGGTTGTTCCGTCGTCGTCGTCGTCGTCGTCCTAGTGAGCGAACGACGAGCAGCGTGTGCGTGTGGGTCGCGGTGGTCGGTGCCGAGTACGGGAAAAATAAAATAAGAAGAGGAAAAAAAAAAGGGAAAAAAAGGGAAAAAAAGAAACGACGACGATAAAACGCGCGCGAGGCGGCTGTATGTGTGTGTGTGTGCGTGTGCGAGCGCTCGGCAGGACACGTACAACGCGCTCGCACACACAACGACACGGGAAAAAAAAATAAAATAAAAATGGCTTCGTCGTCGACGTCGACGGCGACGACGACGACGACGACGACGACGACGGTAATAATAATAATAATATAGTAGTGCGGTGTGTGTGTGTGTGTATAGTGGTACCAGAGGAATTCGATTTTTTTTTCTCTCCTTTCTTTATCTGTTTATTTTTATTTTTTTCTCCGCTCGCCGACGAAAATATTCCGAAATATATATATGTGCCCGCGCGCGTGTATAAGTACTACTACGTCGCCGCCGCCGCCGCCGCGTACCGTATCGTTTTCTACAGCGATATCGTATACACAAACGAGACGACGCTCACACACATTATATTATTATTATATTATATTATATAGGTTTGTGTCTGTTGGCCCGAAAAACGTCGGCCGCCGCCGCCGCCGCTGCGAATATCTCCGTCGGTCATGACGCAGCCGAGGAGGCGTCCGTCGTTCTCCTATTATTATTGTTTTTATTATTATTTCATCTCGTTAAAAACGCTCGATCGCGCGCGTATATACATATATATATATTATACGAAACGATAATAAATTATCGACGCAGCAGTCCCTATTGACTGGTCGCCCCCTCGTCTGTTTCGCCGCCGCGTGAGGTCCATTTTTCATTAATTAACACTGTCCCCGCGCGCGCGTTGTGACGATGACACCGCGGCCGCGTCGCGCTTTTTGCAATATCATTTTCGTTCGACCGACCTCTGTGTATCGAATCGCCTGCCGAAGACTTATCGCGCGTACGCGTCAAGCCGTTTTCACCGTAATAATATACCTTGTTTTCGACCCGTCTAAACGCGGTCGGCAGCCGCAGTCGTACGCTATAACTAGTTTCCCCCCGCAGGCGCCCGCGTCGATCGATGTCCGATTCGAAAATACACCGAGGCGCCGCCGCCGCCGCCGCGTTCACTCGCCTTCCGGAGCCCGTTTTTAACTAGATCGAAAAATATTAAAAGCTGGCGGAAATTTAGGCGGAAAAAATTCCATGGTTTTATTTTATTTTATTTAGTCGACTGCCCCGAAATAATGATAATTATTATTGTTTTTCAGTAATTTTCGATGCGTTTCGAAACACAGCCGCGCGACGGATCGCCGTAGAAATCGAAAACGAAGAGTCCAGTTTCTATCGCTTTATAGAGAGACGAGCACGACGTGCGGCTTTCGACAATATTACAAGAGTGCAAAAATGAACGCTCATACCATTCGTGCGTGGATATTTGTAACAGAAATATATAGTGTTTACTTTACTTGTTGGAAAAAAACATGACCGACGTTTCGAATACGTTTTAAAATAAATAACTGAGATCCCGACTCGGTGATGTCCAGAAATGATTCTTTTAACCCTCTGTATCGATTCGTTTTCAAATTTTTCAGAACCTAAAGCGTTGAGTATTTATTTTATTTTTTTTCTCGATGAATGCTAATTTTCAACGATTAATCTGATTTTCGTTTCCAATACTTCATCATAAACGCATTGTTTTTACTTTTTTCGGATCCAATAGAAAAGAACCCCGTTGTTCTCGTTCACCTCAACATGCATAAATCAGGGCTTCGTGTGAATAACAAAAAGTATACAATTACTATAGAAACCACGATGGCGAGTAAATTTTACATATATATATATAAGTGTGTGTGTGTGTATAGTTCTTGTTAATGGAACATGTTTTATGTCGTTTACGGGTATTGAAATATTGACAGCCAATCAGATACAGAAATGTCATTAATGTTACCACAATTGAGGTACTCCTCGGTACAATATTTTCTATTGTATTATATATAGTGTGATTACAGGGGCTTTTAAAAAGGCTTTATTGTTTTTATAATATCAAAATGTTTACACTCGCATATAAATACGTATTAAAGTCAACGGCGGGCAAGATGGGGGTAATTTCCCCGCGGTGGCAATGACTTGGGGACGATAAATTTATCCCCAATTATTACAATTATTGTGTTCTTTATAGAGAATTTTTTTTTTTTTTTAAGTGAAAAAGAACATATAACAGTATCATAAATCCTACCCAAAATATACGTTTCTACGTGCGCACTCGATACAGATAATGTTTAAGTTTGCTACTCAAATGGAGAAAAATACTTCAAAATTAAAGTCGTTTAAATTCTAAATCGAGGTAAATATTTGTCGCGTCGTATGGTCGAAAAAAAATCTAAGCGTGGACATGGGCGCGAGGTTTTTTTTAAAATTCATTTTCTTTGAATTTATATTAACAATAAAAATGTTTGATTTCCGATGACTGCGATAGAAACGAAGAACGTGCATGGTATTCCCCTCCTCTGGTATACCCATTCTACTTTTAAAGAGAAACAAAATATTAGTCGGCGAATTTCACACCACCTCGAGGCGGCGATTCGGCACTGCGTTTAAAGGTAAAAGTAAGTTTTGCGATTTATTCGAATTCACTTTGTCGCGTGGCGCCGCGTAGATGGCGGATAAAAAAAAAAAACTTTTCAAGTTTTATTGACTTTATACCCAGTATATACATTTATTTATATATACGTATATATATATATTATGTGCGCCGTTTACTGTTTTTCCCGGACTGCGGTCGGACGGTCGTCTTTCAATGTCAACAGTATTATTATTGGACGACGACGGCGATATTAAAAACCGATCGTTAAGACGTCCACGACGATCCTTTTCCCCCGCCGCCGCCGCCGTCGTCGCCGTAAATTCCGACACTTTCCGCATTTTAATACGTCGTCATCGCTCGCGCGTATATTTTATAGCGCGTCTATTAAACGCGATCGTTCAAACCTCGCGCGACGTTTGCCGGTCGATCTCGTCGCCGCCGCGAGAGACTGGGCGCCTCCTAATAGTGGAACTCTTCGTACACCTCCCCCGCCCATGAAAAATATCTCGGAAAGTTTTAAAAACGCGCGGTGTCGACGTCTCTCCGTTTCGTATCGTTTGGCGTATAAATAGAGAATCATTAACGACGAGTCGAGTTCGTGTTTATGTTCGTATCTATAGAGACTATACGATTGTCATAATAATAATATTATCGTTTCTCGCAGACCGAATTCTCGCGTGATCGAAGGTTCGATTTCAGTTTCGTTTTATCGACTGCGTCGCGGGTAAAAAAAAATTGTACCGAAAAAACGGCACTAACTAACGTTTTCACCGCAATTCGCCGGGTATTTTCGCTCGTGATTATCGGATTTTACCAAATCTCCCGCGTCCTCTGCGCGCAGGGGATTCGAATTTGAGCGGCGGCGCGCGGAAAAAAATAAAAAATAAACAAAACGACCGCCGCGCCGTACCGAAATATTCGAAACGCCTCGCGAGATTTTCGAAAATCCTCGAATCGTCTGGCGACGGTAATTTTATTCCTCTCGACCCAGCAAAACGTGATATTTTTTCGTCGTTTTCGCCACGGTAGCAGGGCGTACGTCGTACTCGTATACGTATATAGATAGACGCGCCTCTGTTCGTCTCGCGTTAGACTATATACGGTTTCGGGTGTTTCGACGAACGATTTTTTTTCTTCGCGCGCGCGAAGCAACCTTTTGATACGAAATTCAATTTCCATCGGCTTTATTCTTACAGCGCGGCGACGAGACACAATACTTCGCCCGGAAAGTATAACCGAGTTACGTATCATTATATTTTGCGCCGCGATATTACGTCGCGTGTAATCTCAGGTCCGAGTCCAATAACAGCGGCGGCGTGGCCCGCGAGACGCGAAATTATTATTTAGAATCGCCGGAAATCGAATTATATAATAAATAAATATACCTAGTAGCCGTTTGTGCGCGAAAAATATAAACCGCGAACGAAATCAACCGCGCGGCGTATACCACGTAACACGTTTGTGTTTGTTTTCAGTTTTTTTTTTTCCGTTGATTATTTTATCCACTCGTATTCGACATTTCGCCGAGAACTCGGTATCGACGACGACGCGTAGAGTTCGCATTTACGCGGAAAATCTAATTGGAAAAAAAAAAAACAGGTGCGACGGGGTAGACGCGTAACTAGGATTTTATTTTGGCGACGACCTAAAGAAAAATAACGTCCTTTTCCCGTCTTATAATTATTAGAGCCTTTACGGCGGGGGGGGGGGGGCGAAACCTTTATTTTTAATGAGATTTTATTATAAATCAATGCGGGGCGAAAGGACTTTTATTTCTAATAAATTATGAATATAATATTATCTTTTCGTAATAAACAAATAATAATAATAGTAAATAATATATTTTATTTAAATAATAATTTTCTATCGCTTCTGTTACAATGCGATATTGCGATTATAATGTTAATTTTTCAAATCGTTTATATATAATAATGCGTTGTCGTAAAACGTGTTGAATTTAATTTCAACATTATCACTACGTTTTTAGCCATGCGTTCCAATTCCGTTTGTAAATCATCTGCAAGTTAGCTTCGGTCGGAATGTGCACTGCGATAATATTCTAACGATTGCGAATCAATACGTCTTGTACTGTTTATAGACGTTAAAAACGCCGTTTATTTTTTTTTTTTTCTCTAAATAACCGCCGACTTAACGACTGATAAAAATTAACTGGCCCGCCTTTTGAACGCGCGTCTCGCCCCTGTTTGAAATTTGAAACGGCGCCTTGGGGAGAAGGGGACTTAAGGAAATCGCTGCGTCGTCGTCGCCCGGAGAGGGTGCCAAAAATATCCACACAGACCAGATGTATACCGCAGATTTGACGCCAAATTTACGACTCGGTCCGAGCAAATAAAATGCATAACGGTAATAGCGCTGTATATAGTACCGGTATAAATATACTGCGATTTAAACGATCAAACGAGGAACGTTTTCGACGCGCGACCGTTTGATTGCCAGCGAATATAAAACCGTTAGCGACTTTGAGGAAAAGTTCGAGCACACGTGATGCTAAACGATAACGTATAGTTTACGCGATTGGATTAACATTCAAAACGAATACCGACGAATACGATTGTTGACGAAGTTTGCGATAAAAAAAACGTTCCGACGTGGAATAATTGTTTTTGTTTTTTTTCTCGTTATTCGCGAAAAATTCAGTTCTCGATTGTATTTCGTATCGATTATAATATATTTATCGAATTCGTCGGTAAAACTTCAGAAAATAAAAAAAACGTGTTCTTTTTGTCCCGCGAGTCGGGGACGGTCGACACTCAGAG
This sequence comes from Drepanosiphum platanoidis, assembly GCA_948098885.1. NCBI lineage: Eukaryota > Metazoa > Arthropoda > Insecta > Hemiptera > Aphididae > Drepanosiphum > Drepanosiphum platanoidis. The sequence goes on from OX402533.1 coordinate 18,454,473, forward strand.
TCACTATAACGGGTCTATTTTTCAGAGAATACGAGTAGTGCTAAACGTGTATTTTGACAAAGTGAAATCGATTTTTTATACTCAAAGAAATAAAACTGATACTATATATTATAATAATACGACTGTATTTTAAACGATCGAACGAAGTACTGTTTGAATTATTATGTAAACGAAATCGAACTGTTCCACCACACGTCTCGAAGGCAGTTCACGCCACGAAAATCGTGTTGTGTTAGGCATATCGTATTATAAACATCTCGAACGTTTGTAAGATTTGAGATTATCGTAGGTATACTCTGTTCAGTGCTTATCGACCTTTTTCGCCGCTCGGACCCGTCCGAATTCAATTCAAAGAAATGACGACTTATATTTTTTAATGTTTTCACTGGTGATCCTTTTTTTTTTTTTTTTTATCTTGTCAAGTCATTGGTTTTCAAAAACATCGACTACGAAAAAAAAATATTTTAAGTCGCATTATAATATTTAATATTGAAAAATCGAATAAAACTATGCAAGAGCACATTATTAATCTATTAATTATTATATAGTATGTCGTATACAAAAGAAAATCTTCTTTTATATCTTAAATAGCAAAAACGTTAATAATAAAAGGACAAAACTAAATATAAACACACTTTGTGTAGGAAAATTCTCACGCCAGGTCTGATTTCAATCGTTAAAATTTTTTTATTGAAAAAATACTTTTTTTCCATCGGTTTTGACTACGTTATTAGAGATCACAAATAAAATGAGTTTAAAAAAAAAATTGTGTTAATTACAGGGTTTGGAAATAGAATTTTGTAAAATCAAAGTGCAACTACGCGCGTCTTAGAATAAGAAGCTCGCGTCCTCTTTGTTACGAAAAAAAAAAAACAACAACAACAAAATTATCGAAATCGGATCGCACTATATACGAGGCATGTGAATTTTTTCGAAGGGGTGAGTTTTTTAGCAAAAGATCAGATCGCGCGCTAGTCCCCTTGAGGTTTTCATCGATCCGATTTATTAAAATGACACGTTTTAGATCGATATTCTTTCCAGCGTTCCGAGGGGGACCGTCGACTATTCTCGTACTTTATTGGTTTTCTCGTTTGTCGTCGTAGCGACGCGAATTTTGCCGCGATTGATGAATCGAAGATTTTTTTCATCGTCACTCGCCGACACCTTTATAGTGTGTCGCGACACACCGGCCGAGAACCGCAGTGTCGTAACACAGTAGCGCGTCGCCTATTATATAAATTACGGTATTAACGTTCATATATATATGAAATACACAAAGAGAACGAACGTGACCCATGTGAAAACGGATGCGCTCATTGATATTAAAATAAGACACGTGATGGTTGCGATCACGTCGCGCGAATGTTTAAATAATAATAAAATAATAATGTATGAAAACTTTATAATACGAGTATATTACAGGACGCGAAAACGACGAATTTTTATAACGACAGAGCCGCTCCACTCTATATTTAAGCAAGTGGTAATTGAATTTACGCGAAAAATATAAAAATCAAAATACGTACGCGTATACGTAGAGGTATTTATAGTGGGGTGAATCCAATAGAGCGCTGCTCTCGTCGTGTTTTATAAAAATATAAAAAAAATTGAAATAATCTTCGAAGGTATAAATATTATTTATTTATTCGATGGAAAACGACGGAGTAAAACTTTCTTTTTTTTTTTTCACTCTTTTGCTTTATTCGTAATAAACGCGTACGTTTACTCACGGTAAAATTTAAGGGCTGATATTATGTACGAAAGTTTTACATGCCGACATTTATAATACGTAAAAAATTGTTATTTCATTTTTTCTATTTTCTTAAAAATACTTCGCTGACATATATTATATTTTATGTGTACGCGTACACTTGGGGCGAGCAAAATTATTTTTATGGTGACTATTGAGTTGATACCTAGTACTTTTGAAAATCTACACGTTTTTTTAATGTAATTGTGTGTGGATATAAAGTTGAAAAAGCATATTATTTTGCCACGAGCTGTTTTCAAAAACATCGTAAATACGGGCGAATAAAATCTATAAAATATAAACGATGTACCTATAAAACGTAATGCGTCATCGATTTCAATATTCACGTACAATACTAACCGACTCGACGCACAATCGTCAATAACGATAATCCGGCTAAGACTCTTCTCGGCGGATAAAATATAATCAAATCATACTCGAGTTTTACCGGTTTTAATTTTTAAATCTTCGACTGCCGTCGAATTTGCCTAAAGTTCCACGTGTTGCGCGTCTCGCGGGAACCCTCTGGCCGAGGCCTCTCTATAGACCGTGGCCCGCGTACGCGCGCGATACGGATCACGAATTTATTTTTGAGAAATCGTATCGTTTGCGAAAGATTTAAAGACCCGCGGCTTGCGAAAATACTGCGTTAGAGTGTGGCCCGACGATCTCCGTCTCCGCGTGATGGATTATCCGACGCGTCCTGCGGTAATCCGGCTCCTTTTTACTTCCGATAATATAACTATTACCGACTGGATCCGATATAATACAACGGGCCGAAGTCGTCCGCGGCGATCGCGATGAAAAAACCCAATGATACGATGATTTGTTTATTCGTTCGGTGAAAAACGATCGTTACGTGTTTAAATACGATGTTGGGAATACGACTTACTAGTTTAAATAACCTTTTCATAATTCGACTGAAGACCGTTTTCAGTTGAAAGCGGGACTCTAACGCTAAGAAACGCTAACTTGTTTTACGTAAAGTTGACCAAATATTGACGTTTTCCCCCCCCCCCCCATATAGTCGGTCAATTTGCGAATAATTAGAAGAAAAGCTAACCGTAGAAAAACCGCACGAAAATAATAATCACAGTCCTTTCCGGATCTGGCGTTATGTAATATTATGGAATATATAATAAGTGTAGTATGGTTGGTAGAAAAAAAAAACGTAAATTATTTTGCGCTCGCACACGCCAAAAGAGTTCTGAAAATCTGCTCGAAACGTGTAATTTATTGTCCGTTATTGTATATAGATATACATAGTTATCGTGCCGAAAAAAAAGAAAAAAACGCTCGTTTCGATCAAAGGTCGTCCGAGTCACTGCCGTCGAGCTAATCACCCGGTCCGTAAAAACGTATAAACGAATTATTTATAGAAGTTTTCGCTGGAAAAAGTTTCCGTCTGTATAGCGGCGAGAATAAATTTGTTCGAAATACACGCACGTCTCGATGAGAACAATGTGCCAAAAGAATAACGACGTACGTATATAATATGATGTCGCGTATATCATTATTATTTATATTTTTTTTCCTACAGTTGACTTTGCCGTCGTTTCTTTGATCACGTGTGTGTGTATATATCACCTGTACTATATATATATATACATACGTATAGTCACTGTGGCGGCGTTCCACGCGGAATACGAGATGTTTCCCCGCAGAGGAAAATCCCGATATAATCCGCTAATGAAAACGCGCGGCGCGAAAAAAATAATGGTCATCCGGCCCGAGCGTATTATTTGATAATATTAGTAGGCGGGCGTATTGTGTTTTGGGCGAGGAGTAAACGAGATCGTTCTCGACGCGAAAACAATGGATAGTACGCGTGATGATGACGACGCGCGCGGAAATAATATATCGAAAATCCGCTCGACGGGACGTAAAATAATATACGGGCGCGCGCGCGCTTATTTATCGAACGACGACGGCGGCGCCGCCGAGCAACAGCCGCCGAGCGCGTATTCGTCGTCGTTTGCGAGTCGCCGAGTAAATCAACAACGCCAAGTCGTACTTGCGCGGAGAGAACGAAAAATACGCGACGATCTGAAAATAAGAACCGTACGCGTGCCGACTAAAAACGGAAAAAAACGTTTGAAAAATAAAACAGAAAACAGACGGTTAGTTCAATCCATACTGCATGGCGGCGTATGTACTCGAAATGAGAACTTACAATATTATATTCTTTTTTTTTTTTTGAAAATACAGTCGAATGGTTCAAATTAACAAAAACAAAAAGAAGAATCCGATCACCGTTGGCCGCAACACCCGTCTACACCCGGAAAGACGATAATAAAACCTAGTGGTGAGGTGAAATCGATTTGCATTACTTTCTCTAGTCGGTCTTTTACCGTTTCAGTCTCGTTCGAATCGTCATCCGAAACACTTTGTTGATTTGTGCGCCGTTGTTTTTCTTCGAGTCACATTCATATGAAATCGCCGTTCATACGAATCCAGCGTGACGGACGCGTCACGGTCGTATAGTGTCGTAACCGTCGTTTTGACGTCGCGGAGGTCAAGGGGATGGAAACTCACTTCTGAAACCCACGATTTCGTCGTTTTATCGCGTTGAAATCGCGCGATAATTATTCCAGCCTATACACATCACTCGTATCACAGAATCGTTTTCTCGTAGAAAAAAAACAAAATAACACCGTGAGAAACACATGCCCCGCCGCCGCCGCCGATTTATCGTATCTCGCAGATCTGGCCGGCCGCGCGCGCGACGTAAAGCACGAAACGCCGTTTCGCCGCGGACAAACGCGTATTGTTTAGAACTAAATCCAAAAGTCTGACAACAATGACGCGATCGTAACGACGCCGCCGCGGCGGTAATGAGACCGCGGCGGTGTACGGGTATGCCCATTATATATATATTATTATTATTATTATTATAATACGGCGGAGATAATGCGCGATATAGCGGCGGATAACCGGCCCGCGCGCGGGAGAATAGAAATAGCTGACGTATAATAATAATAATACATAATACGCGGTTCGGATCTGACGGTGGGCCGACCGATACGAGCGTATATTATATTAAAGGATAACGTCGGGGAAATTTCGCGGACCCGGGACGCCGTGCGCGCGTGTTATATAATACAGGGCCGGGCGAGCCAGCGGAGGGAAGAGAAGAGCTGCTGCTGCTGCTGCCGTCGCCTGTGCCGCTGTTACTGCTGCAGGTGAGAGCTGCAGGGTGGCCGCAGGACGAGCCACATCGATCCGAAAACACTGCCCTGAGGATGGCAGATGAAAGACCCTTAAAACGTTAATGATCGAATCTAGGTTTCCGCGGAGCGCGTAAAATGCCGCGCGCGCACAACCCCCTCCCCCTTCCTAAAAACGTATAGCAGTATTATAGTGACGGCGCGTTTTTAACGAATCCATAAAAAAAATAAAAAAATATATAAAAAATGTATATTATAGTATACGTATATTTCTAGCGGCACACCGGAAAGCGAACGGTTTTTTTGCCAGGTGCGACGGACATTATTTTCGTTATTATAGTATTATTAGCGCGTTATGATATTGAGAGGAATTTCAGAAAAAATGGTTCGTGTGGCGTGACAAATCGTAGGTGTTGAATAATCGTCGTCGTGTGAGCGCGGGGTCCTTCGCTCGGTCCTCGGGGTCCCGTTTCGCGCGGAGTTCCGTTTCGTCGCGATTTCAGTTCCGCTTCGCAGTTGTTGTTCCGCTAAAAGTTTCGTTTTCACGAATTATTTTTACACCCGTTTTTTACGAGAATATTATATAACAATTGATGCCGAAACACAGGACGACGTGTGAAACTCGTCCGACTTGAATAGACCAAAAACGCGTCGAGTTTGAACAACGATTTCCATTCTCGAACGGTCATTTAACAGCGATATACGATAAGTTCACCAAACAAATTGAATAATCGATCGACTGTTTTTTAGCCGACACAAGTTATAACGATTTATATTCATTTTAAGTAGATATAATATTATATTATATTCACCTCAAATATTAATAATTTTGTAATAGATATCTATTTCATCGCGTTTAATACACGTTAATAATTATTAATTAATTATCAATAAACACCAATGAATTTTCTTTCTTTTTTCGAGGTCCGTCGGCAGGATAATCTACGTATATAAATTTATACTGATAAACGACTAAAATTGAAAAATTAATTCGACTAAAATGGGACTGGGAGAGAAAAAAATCTGGAAAAAACGAATTCGATGAAACGGGACAGTATAGAGTGAAACGGGATATGACCTCGGGCACGTCGCTCGGCCGAGGACATTTGCCCGCGACACCTCGTGCAAAATAAATTACGATCAATTAAGACATATATATTATTTATCCCTTCGGAATTGATCAAAAAACTATTCTGCGCGTCGGTAAATCGACTGAAATTTAATTCTAACGAGTATCTATTTGTTTTAGATTCTGAGTGAAACGAGGAATTTTCACTTTGGAAAGATCATTTATCGAATTTCCCAACAGTCTAAAAGTTATACGTGAAAAACTGACGAAAAACGGCCACGTTTTTCGGCACACCGGTTTTCGACGAAATCGAATTTTTATTCTCATGGTAACTCAAAAAGTATTGATCGCAGAGACTTGACATTTTCGCCGAATATTTATATGGTTATTCTCTAAAGATGACGTAAAGTTCAAATGGTTGTGGCGATTTATTTTTTCGCTATTCATATTCATATAATTTTATATGTATACTAAAAATTAAAATAACCATTTTTTTTTTTCATTTTTTCCGATTCACAAACCAATCTAATCACTAATCAACGTGGATTTCGTTGAAAACGAGAACTCGTCTGTTAATACGCACGTATTGCACGTAGCGAAACTCACGATCATTATTGTTTGCAACTATGGTTTTCGGCATTTTTTGAAAAAAAACGACCAACGATTATTTTTTCTCTCTTAATTACCTACCTCTCCAGTGTGTCGTTCGAGTTCAATTTACAATACGAGAATGTTTCCAAGCACTGCTCTCTCGGTGTGCGGAAAAACGTCGACCGAAAAAACCTTTCATTTACACGTTTTCTCGAACAAAAGAAATGCGCGTTTAAAAATTGGAAACTCGATATGATATGTTCAATTACTCGCGGAGGTCGTTTTTCGCCTCTCCTTTTCGTTTTTCATACTTTTGTGACAACCGTCGTCACGGGAAAACGGTGAAATTCAACGGTGTACGCTCGTTTTCGACAAAATCGATTTCAGTTAAGTACCTTTTTAGTCGTAATTAAAAAAAAATAAAAAAAACTAATTATCTTCGACATACTTGACCTTTGCGCCGGTTATTTATTTCGTGATATATTATAATGTAGACGTGATGCAGTCGTCTTTGAATTCATTTTTGTTATCGTTATTTTATTTTTAAAAAACAAAATAAATTGTCCTTTAATAACACGTGCGAGCGCGCGCGCGCGCGCGCGAGCTCATAAAACCGACGCGTATTATTTTTGTTTCGAACTTTTTCAACAGCGCTATATCGTTCGGGCGCAAACTAACTGCGGGCGTCCAATCAGCTCAACAAGTATATAGGTATACGCGGAGGTTATACAATATTATTGTTGTGCGTACGGGAGGCCGTATTTTCATAGGGTGTTCGTCGGTTATTTCCGAAAAGTGTCCCGTTGCCAAAATAAATACTCGCCCCGTAAAATACGACGACAGTCTGGCATCGAACAGCGCGCGCGCGCACCCTTACGTCTCGATGATAACTAATCGTGTTTTCTAAACAGTAATAATAATCGATATTACTATAACGATGGATTACGTAGTTGTATTACGACACACGAGTGCCGCGCGAATCGCCTATGAAAATCAAGTATCTGGAGTGAGTGGCGGATTCAAAGGAAAATGTGTCCTCCCCAACGGTCAAGGACGTATTTATTTCAATACAAACAGTCGTACAAACAGTTTAGAAGTACTTAAAAATAGTTTCGTACAATTTACTTTTTAAATTCCGAGTGAGTCCGGTGTGGGGAGTGCACTATATGAACTTTTTTTTGTCTCTTTCAACACTTTTTCGACTAGAAAAAATCACTACTATTTCCAACATCAAAGAATGTTTTTAATAGCAAATTTTGTCTAGGGAAAAATTCCCCCTTGAGAGTTTTTCCAACAAAACTTCCTACTTTTTCTTGGCGACAGTCAAAAAAGCTGAAGAAAAATGACAATATACTCGTGGGATAAATTTTCGCCGTAAAATCGAACTGATCACAATTAACACGTGTTTGCGATCAACACCGTGGAGAGCGCTCGATTTGGACCGAAATAAGAAATCAAAATTTATCGCGTGCCAGAAATCACGGGCAAGTACGTCGATTTATAAAAAAAAAAAAAAAAACCCTAGCAGGACCCGATCGGCAGAAGAATATAAATTATTGTAAGTTATAAATAAATACTAGGGTCCCGTTAGCGAACTGCTTCCTCTACGAGACGCTTTATTTATTTATAATTATTTTTCTACTCTGTACGTATATACAATACCCACAAAAACGCACTCGTCGTGTCAAATAGCAGATCGTCAATATAATAAATTAAATAAAACAATAATTCGACGACAACTGTAATAATATTTCCTTTTGATAATAAAACATAACATAATAATATTTCCTTTTTCGGATACGTCCATTGTAGTCTGTTGGGCACAGTGTCGCTATTGTGAGGCCGAAAGATAACAAGAGCGGGGGAGTCAATAGGTAGTAGACATAAAGGTCTCGGAACAGGTAAAGCAATCAGTATGATGTTCACAACAGCGGCATAGTGAACAATACAACTCTGAAGATGAAACGTCCGCACACTATATTAATAAAGACGCGAGTACGTCCGAAAAAGGAAATGTTATTATCGTATCTGTCCATATAAAAAAAAAAAAAACAAAACTAATAAAAATTCAGTATTTCCATGGGATTTATATAACGAAAACACGAAGCTGACGTTGTTTACCTCTCCTGCGCGAACATATTAGGTATCTAACATATTATTATTATATACTGTGCGACGAGAACAAAAACGGACAGAAATTACTTTTTTTTTACGCGTACATACCGTACACACACAATCAAAGGCAAAAGCGACGATATCGTGAAGTGCCGGCGAAGTAGCGTAGTATATAATAATATAATAATAAGTAACCGAACCCGGAGACTGCAGCGCGGTGCATTGTGTTCTTAAGACTTACGCGCGCGTTTCGATCGTTTCGATGTGAACGTATATAATAACCGGTCATTAGGAGGACCGACTCGCTGAAAACCTTTTAAAAAAATGCAGTTTGAAACGCACTCGTTGCTGCGATTCCGCCTGCGCCGCCCGCCGCTGCTGCTGCTGCTGCTGCAGTTTAATACGACGCGAGTGCGCACACATACGTCGTCTTTTATGATTTTCGCGCACGAGTTTGCCGGCCGCTGTAGTGCCGTTTTCGACGAACGTAAAATTTTAATTCTTTATTAGTGCGTCGCGGAGAAAGCCGTTTCACAGAAAGACTACCGCCGCCGAAGCGTCTGCCCGGGCGCTGCGAGACGTCGTCGTCGTCGTCGTCGTCTGCGCGACGTCTACTGCGATGTTTTATGACGCGGCCCGTTTCTACTTTCTCGGAGACGAGCTGTTTGCGATTCGTTCGACGAATTCCTCTCGTAATTGGCCCGTCTGGCACCGCGTGTATAAATACGAGACGAGACGAACAACCGTCGTCGTCGTCGCGGCCGATCGATAGAGCAATCGGATTAATCGAATTACGCGAAAGATTCGCAAAATCACTCGACCCGGCTCCGGCGACATAATAATAGTGACACGCGCGGCGATAGATAATTACCGAGGGGGCCCTCGATTTTTCCCCACGAGGACGTTTGGACGAAAGTCCTTAGGTTTTCGCGATAAACTCTATGATACAAACGAAAACATCAAAAAAAGGACGAGTCGATACAGACTGCAGATATCCGGTAAATTGGTCTTTTCGATTTATCAAGCCGATCCGTTTGGAAAAATATATAGGAAAGCGATTCTGCGTGAAGGAGGGCTGGAGGACGAATCAGCTCATATTTCTAAACAATTCGATTTCGTGAAAATTTAATTTTCCAACGCTCGTTATGTTTTCACGGTAATTACGAATTTTCGACAGTTTGCGATTTGTATAAAAAATTTGAAATTCAAACGTTTGGAATCAAAAGGAAATCGAAAAAATTGTGACTACGGATTTTCGATATTTTTCCACACGAGTATAAAAACAACGTGCTATAAAGAACTTTTCGTTGAACTCTCGAGATTTATCGAAATTCTACGAAAAAACTTAGAAACCTCTGAAGTTTCAAATATCTATAAACACTGAACAGTACAAAACGAGTCAATATGTTTTGAAAACGTAATCATCTCTAGAAAATTCGAGTAGGATCTGTGAATTATTTCAACGATCATTCGTTTTTGGATCACGATCAAAAAAAAAAACCATTGGATTCCGTCGTTTTTTCCTGTTTTCGTATCTTTTTCTCATTATAAAGACACTCCAGAAGAAGTTTTATAATCCAGCCACGCAACGTTGACGACGGACAGGCGCGAAAAAAATAAAAAGAAGAAAAGGCACACCGCAAACCGACCGACACGCGTTCGATCGGAATCGCTCGAAAATATTATAATAATACACAGTCAGTCGAGCGCAGTCGTTTTTCGTACTCTTTTCGTGAATTCCGTAAAAATACGAGACTCGCGCGGTCCGCGAAAACGTTCGGCCGTCGGGTCCGCGAAAAAAATAAAAAAAATAAATAAATAAAAACGCGGACCGCGCGCTCGCAACCGGTATTATGCCAGTCGAATCGTATTAAACGCGTACCCGTTCCGGAACGACTCGTTCCGAAGCCAACAGTAATAATAATACGGCGGGCAACGCGCGGAGAGTAACGATAATAATAATAATAGTAATAATTAATGTACGTGTGTACGTCTGTGCCCGCGCGTACAGGTATATTAAAACGTGTCTGTCGGCTGCTGCTGCCGCGGAGAACGCAACAAATTGAATACATCAAAAACGACGGGCGGAATATATTATTATTATTTAGCGACGCTCCTCCGGCTGCCACCGCCGCCGCCGCCGCCGCCGCCGCGCGCGTTTATATTTATACACGGCAGCCGCGCGACGAGGTAATTTATTGTTAATTACGTAACGCGCGTATTTAACACCTTATCTAGCGCGATAAACGACGCGCGCGCGGCGGACGACCTATGCGTATAATAACAACGTATCGAGTATATATCATTATTATTGTTATTCCCGCGTGAATTATAATATTGTGTAAAGTGTGCGTGTCCGTCTCGGCGTCCGACCGTAAAATATATACCGCGCGGGTATAATATAATATTATATACTCGCGTTATTAATAATAATACGCCGCGTACAGGGTGTCCCCGCGAGACGACCGGACCGCAGGCGGTTTTCGTTTTGTTTTGGATTTTTAATTTTTGCCGCGGCGGCGGCGATAGAAAAACACAACCGCACACTCCCAGCCTGCAGTCTCCCGGCGAACGTAACACCACGACGACGACGACGACGCGAAACGGTTCGGAAACTCGCCTCGAACGATCCGCACGCGTTGTCCGTAGGTTTTATTAGACAAAAAAAAAAAAAATGTTGTTTTGCGTTAAAACGCTCGAAGCGCGTTCGGTTTTCGGGCGCCAATAACTCGCACCGTCGAAATACCCAAAGCGCGTTTAATACGATACACCTACGACACGCCCCGGAATCGTTAGTGCTTCGAGGATCCATAAAATATAGTATAATAGTCGAGTCGCCTCCGAGTCTGGCTCGTTTCGTTCTCGATATTATTAACCAACTCTCTAATAATCGTTACACTGCGGCAACATATTATTTTCGAGTATGAAAAAACGTGCGGTTTTTTTTTTTCTCGTTCAATCGGCCGTGTCGCAAGAACGATTTGTAGAAAAACGCGATTTCCAAACGATTTTCGAAGTTTGTTAAATATTTTTCTCGCCAATCAACGCGTTTATCGGTGTGACATATTGTCTCGATATGACGTCCACAAATCATTTCTAACGGTCATCTACATATAGAACAAAATCGAAATTTTCGTGTAAACTTCGAAACGTTTTTAGAACGTTTTCCACCACTCGTTAATTGACACGATTGAATACGTTATGATTATGGCAGGTATATAAAGGAATTTTCATAATCAAAATTTTCAAAACGAATATAACAAATAAAACAAGCGGAACACACGACCAGCAATTATTATTATATAATACTAAATCGAAAACCGAACGAGCGCTATTGCGTTTTTGTCAGACCTCCGCGGGACACCCTGTATAGTGTTACCGTGGTATGTGCGACGCGTAATATAATATAATATATTATTATCGCCGTGTCTGTCTCGTATTATTACAGGTCCGGGTATACCGACGGCGGCGGCGGAATGCATTCAAAGTATATTACGTTACAATAATCGCGAAATGTTTAGAATATTATTTTTGCGGCGACGGCGGCGCCCGCCGCCGAGTGAAAATTCGTCGCGCCGCCGACGGGAAACGATCTTCGCGGTTACCCGCTTATTTCGACGTTTTCATTTCTGAGCGCAGTATACGTCTGATAATTTGTCACCGAGTAGATCACTCTAATTATGCGTACATAATACGCGTAAAAAAATATATACGCGACGACTATTCCTCGAGGGTTCGGCGTGCCAAGACTCCTCGGCGCACAAGTGGAGGTGACACTTACGTTAGGAATATAGCGCTTAAATTCTTTTTAATCGTAGATTTCCACTTTCAAATCGATCAAATAGTTTACAGCTCGGTGTATATAATAATAATATCGTCGATTGCGTACGTCAGTGTTTAATTAACGTCATAACACAAGTACATGACGTTAACGTTTACGATCAGTTCATAAACTCGTTTCGAATAGGTTTTTTGTGACCGTGAAAATGTACGACCAAGGATTGCAATTCGAACAAAACGTATTGAAAAACGAACAAAATATTCGTCTAGCACCTTTTTTTTTTTGTTTTCCCGTAAACTCACACAAAAGTCATCGCGCGTTTGAAAAACACGTATTTTAATAGGCGTTCAAAACGCCTTTTGTATTTTTATCCTGCGCCTAAACCGGGTACACACAATATACACGCGACACGAAAGCGAACTTTAGAACTTGAACGCGACGAAACCATCGACGACCCGCCGCACGTTTCTAAAACTCCACGCTCTCTGTGCCGTGATGACTTTGAGCTACCCGTTCGACGAACGTGGGTCACGGCGGCATGGCGTACGGGGCAAATCGAACGTGCAGTGTTACGACTAACCGCGGTGTTCGGTCACAAAACGCGTGTTTCGCGGCCATTACTGCGGGCGACGAGACGGAAATTTCGAAAAAAAGTCCCGCGAACCGTTTGTGAAAATTTGATACGGCAGAAAATTTTCTCGAACGTCGAAATACATCGCGTTGCCTATATATACGTACATACATAATACACAATATTGCGTTACACACACACACACACACATGTATTATTACAGTACCGCGTGCATATTATAACCGGGGTGTCGGAAAGCTAGTGCGGGGGTCGGGGGGAATATTATATAGAGACGTCTCGCGCATATAATACGTATATACGGCGGCGTACGGGATATAATATAGAGGAGGTCGCATGTGCTGCAGTGCGTTTGCCGGGCTCGGTGTATATATGTGTGCCAGTGTGTGGCCGACGCGTATAGATATAATAATATCTGAACGATATAATACGTATATAATGTATATATATATATATATATAGGCCGGGACAAAGGTCGGTTTTTAGAACGTTGAGTCACCGCGTATAATATAACGTACGTATATAGGCGCTTTGGCTAGCGAGCGCGCGCGCGCGCGCGCGTGTGGTTACGTGAAATGTCAGCGGGAGCGAAAACCGACCCCATTGTGTTGACATCGGATCCGTTGCGAAGTGTATATATAGTGTGTGTGTGTGTGTACAGTGCAGCGCCGGATTTTCTGCACTATATATAATAATAACACCGCGGTAGTAAATATATATATAATATATATTATGTATAATATATTGTGTGTGTAATATGGCATATTATATTCGGTACCTATACGTTATAGTTTTGTCGTCGTCGTCGTCGGCGGCGATGACGTACGCCGTCGTCGACATCACCACCGTCGTCGTCGTACGCCTTCGATACATCGATAGTACCGAACGATGACTTTCCATTATGACGGTGCGCATTTGTTCGAATTCCGAAAAACGTATATTATATTCTATACGTACGTTTAAAAGTTATTATCTTTCGTACTTTTACACGATATACACGTTTTCTTCCGTCTTTAAAAGTGTCCTCTCGGCGGCGTGCCCATCCCTCTGGTATGTATTCCGAAAATGTTTGATTTCCTATTATTTCTTTGATATCGCGAATTGTTTATACATAAATAAGTACCTTGACCACGACGAGTGAATTGAACAACACGATCGTATATTGAATGGCCCCCGAAAAGTGCGTGACGTTTGAAGACCACATCGTACGGCCCCCGAGAGAGGATGTCATGAATGATGAAATCTCTCCCCCGAAAACCAATCGTTTCATCGTCGTAATTACAAATTTACAACTATTGAAAAATCAGATTTTCAAACAAACGATCAAACATATGACGTGATTCGGTGGATGTTTTTGTTTTTGTTTTTTTTTTTTCCGCGAATATGCGAGCCGAGTTAGTGGGCGTAGAATAATAATAATCGTGTGAGCGACGCGAACGGCTTTCATCCAGGTTGGAAATCTCGTAATTTAATGCAACTTTCTACGAAAAATCATAAAATACCCCGTCGTCGCGGAGTGTACGCGGTACGCGGGGGGAGGCGCTTGTGACACTCGCGAGCGTCATATTTTCGCGTTTACGGCCGAATAATACCCTTCGCGTGCGCGTTATCTGTCCGCGCAGGGTTCAGGTGGCGATTTTCAAAGAAACTCGCGGGCCGACGACGACGGGATTTAATACGACGTAATGTAATATTATGTGTGATGCCGTTTTTGCGTGGGCGCGCGCGCGTATATACGATCCACACTTCAGAAAGTATTGTATCAAAATGTAAATATTCACTATACGTGTTTGCTCTGCACTTGCACTAGCGAGCGTCATATTTTCGAGCTACACGCGTACTTAATCCTCCGGCGAGGGGAAGAAGAAATAATATCCGCCGCGGCTGCGCGCCCGCGCTCTCTCGATTAATCCTGTAAGCGATCGCGAAAATATTATGATTCGCCGCGCACACGTGACGAGCCTCGATATCTCGCGGTGTACACTGTTTTCGCTAAAATATACCGTGACGGGCATTTTCCGGCTCCGATACGGTAGTTCCAGTAATATTGAGCGACGTCGACCGCAGAAATCGTCCCGAGACCAGACCGTCGATATTAATACAACAGTACAGTGCCTTTTCGTTTTCAATAATACAAACAAAAAAGAACAATCACGAAAACCTGCATAATAATAATTGTCGGAGTTAAAAGTTCACAGGACTTTCAAGTTTTTCACTTAAAAACACGAGATTCTTCACAAAGTCGTCCGATGGCCTGAAACGGCCTCTAGAGTGCTCCACGTTCGGTTAGGTTAGAAGTAACAATTCAAGATACAATAAAAATGTCAATTTTTACGTGAAGTTTGCGACCGAATCGATGCTAAGTAGTCTAGTCTTTGAGTCTCGACGCATCGAATAACTTTTTCCGTGTCCGTCTACGCACAGTATTATGCACAGTGCGCATTGCACACGGATAGAAAAGCTCCTCGCCGCGGTCATAATGAAAATCAGAAAACAACTAACAAGTAATAAATGCCTTATACGGAACGCGTAAACGTGTGCGGCGCGGCGTCGAAATATAACGCTTCGCAGCGGTCCGCGCAAAATTTTACGAACGCCGACAAAAAAAAACAAAAAGGTCGTGCCTCGATGCTTTACAGTGACGTTGTTTGTTTTTTAATAATAATAATAACTAGGTACAACAATAACAGGCGTGCGAGTGCACGTACACAATTGAGTACACAAAACGCGCATATATATTTATTATATACATGTGTACACGAACGTTACCGTTTTACGCGCTCGCACAGGACGATGTTTTTTTTTTCTAAATATTTTTTTTTTAACGCGTGCTTCGACGTGGTGGCGTATCCGTTTGTCATTACACATTACCGCTGTTGTTGTTATTATGTGCACGCTGTCGCCGCGGCGGCGGTAATTAGTGTTTGGCCAGTGTTCGGGGAGGAGGGCGAATATTGTTGGAATTAATCTCGTGACGCGCGTTGTGGTCTTGGCCGTTGTACAACTGCGGCGACCACCACCACGCCGTCCGAGTCGAGTGCCTAATACCAACAATAACAATAATAATAGGTAATAATAATGTAATGCACGGCCGCGTAATAATATATAAACGTTGTTATCGTCGCGTTGTTTGCGTTTCACTTGTTGCGCGCGCGTCAAGTTTGCCCGGGCGCCGTATAGTGCGCGTGTGATGTTTTACGTTTTGCTACGTTTTTTTTATTCTCCGTTTATTCCTACGCCGCCGCGACGACCCACGGCGCGATAATTAAGGGCCCGGACGTTAACAATAACAACGCGAGAGTGGTTTTCGCGCGTCACGTTCGATGACGCGCGCCGCCAGAGCCGGACGCTCTCCGAGTTTCAAATCGGCGCCCGTCGCCCGATTCCAATCGATTCCGAGCGTCGTTTTCTCTAGCGCGTCGACGTTTCCACCGACTTTCGACAAATATTTCGCTCGTTCGTCCCGAGACTCGGGATCGCGTACTGTAGCGCGGTCGCTTCAAGTTTTTTAGGATATTCGCGCCCAGGGTTATTGGTATGTTGAAAAGGATTCGCGCGTCGGAAAATCCGCGCTCCGATTTCGATTCGCATAGACGATAAAGTCGTCGTTTCCAACGAATCGCGAGATTTCATTAGTTTCCGTCGCTCGAGAAAACGCATGGACGAAGAAGGTACTCGATCCGCACGCGTCTACGTCGAACTGTTTTGTAAAAAAATAAATAAAGCTCTCGTACCGAAACCAATTACTTGGTTTTACTTTACTCGGTGGCATTTTCAGCACCGTCTCGGCTCATTATTAAAACAATCAAACGTCTGATATTATATTGTTCACAGTCGGAACACACGGCGCGCGTGCGTTTCGTCGGAACTGTTGTACATCGTGCACTACGTATTATATTATAACTGTGTATTTTTTCAGAGAACAATTGAAAAAATCGGGGTGGTCGACGTCGGCGTTTCGCGAACTGATTTCCGACGGTACCCGCGCGGTCGATAAAGTCTGGGAACCGCTGCTCGCGCGAAAACCCAAACTGTCAATAATTACAGGTATCGTTCTCTAAAATACGACCGATTATTGTGTATGTATACACGCCTATACACAGGTGTAGGCAGGTGATACGTGATAGGTTTACGAGCGTTGTTGTGGGTCGCCGCGAAATTATTACCGCCAAAGTCTCCCGCAGGCGTGTGCAGTAAGAGAAAAAGAAACACAATAATATATCTATAAATCAATCGAATAAATCCTGCGGCCAGTGCTCGACGCCTCCCGAACGGTTTTTAGGGGACGTTCCAGATCCCCGCGGCATCGTCTGCTCTGTTTTTGGCGTCGAGTTGTGTGCGCGAGGAGCCGCGGCGGCGGCGCGGCGGTCGCTTAGTGTTGCGTACGCGCGCGTGATATATCGTACGGGCCGTTTCCAGTTTCGAAGACATTATGTGGTCGATGATCTACGACGTGACGCGCGCGGCTATTAACTATAGAAATTCAAAAAAAAAAAACATTGAATTCGTCTGTTTTATTTTTCGAAATAAATCTAAATTTTTACGTCATAATATGGACTCGATACTGATTTGTAAAAGTGAATTTAGTTTTATCACTCGAAAAACGAACAATATCCATTTTTTTATCGATGTGTCGCCCTTATTGAAATTTTAAATTTAAAACGAATTAATAAACACCGCGTCACTGTTACGACTACTCAATAGTGAAAATACACAAAGGCATTCGTATCGTTCACCGAATGCAAATACTATATTATCAATTACATTAGAAAACTCGGTATTCTGATCGAAAAGACGACCTTTAAGAAAAACCTGTCGACATTTACGTGCGCCCGACATAAGAATCGATCGAAACAAAAATAATATCATTGATATGCGCGTATGTTGGCGACGAGAGTTTTGATTAAAATATAAGGCACACCGTGTGGCGGATTCCTCAGAAGTTTTGCCGGAATTTAAACGGCTTGAACGTCCAACTTTGATCGCGTTTGATACTGGAAACCTTCTAACGAGCTAAGTGCTGACATGTGCTCGCGTTCCCCGATAAGGGCTGTTGTCGCACCGTCGTCGCGTCGTGCGGTACAATGGTGGGGGTGTAAAATTATTTTTAGAGGCTTCGGCCTCAAAATGATTGAAAAAGTCGATTTTCGTACACATATAATTTATATGTATTTCACACGACGCACAACCGAGAGGAAAAAAAACATTTCCTACTTCGCACGTTCGCGTACATTTCGAGGCTTTTTTTTCGCGTTTTTCAATAATTATAAAGACGAATATAGAGGCGGTGAAACTGTAAACAGCCTCGTGTCGCCGCCGCAATACGGTCCGTAATCGACGAAATCGTTCTTAAACGGTATACAGTATGATATCGCCTATACGGTCGAAAAGTCGTGAACGCCGATAGGGAACACGAGAGAGAAAAATAAACAAACGTCATATTTATTAGAGCGACAGAACGGCTTCCGGGCTCTGCTCAGAATAAAAAACTCGCCCAAATGGTCGGACGAATTGGCAAATATAATCGGAAAATATTCGCGCGACACGGGGATGAAAAGAAAAAATCGTACTCGGACGACGACTTTTTACGGACGTGGTAATTTTGCTTTCGCCGACATCGCCGCGCGTCGTATATAATATTATATATTTTTATATATACGTCCGTAGTGGCTAATGACGAGCCACCGGCTACAATACGAGTACTTCATTTGAATGTCGCGCACGTCTCTAAACGTGTGAAAAAAAGAGAAAAAAATTGAACAAAACAATCGAGAATTTCCCGTCGGCTTTGTTTGTTCGAAATTTATCGGACAATATATACGTATATATATATATTATATAGCTTCAGGCCGGGTCAGTATATTTACTGTCTTCTTGCCCGGCTGTTTCGCGTTTTCCGTCTCTGGGCGGCGCATTGCGTTTTTCTCGTCCGCAGCAGCAGCAGCAGCAGCTATTTCCGCAGGGGCCACGCGCGCACGCACACACTTATAGTTTTCTAGCCCTTTTCAACGACTATTAAACGACGACAGTCGTCGTCGCGTCGGCCAACGTTATATCGCGCACGCGTTTCCCACGGCTTAGATATTTCAATGCAATATCGACGTTGTACGCGAACGTTCTTTCGCCGATCGCATACAATTTTTTTCCTTTCTTTCCACTCGTTCGCTCATAAACTTGCAATGTAAACGACGTTAACTGGACACATTTACACATTTAGTGTATCACACTAATAGTTCATAATATTTTGTATAGGTGTAAAAATAAAATCGTCTGTTGAAACTCGCCGCCGATCGATTATTGTTATTATTTAATTATATATTTGTTGCTCCCCGGACCCCAAATACATTTCGCAGGCGTGAATCCGAGGGGTACACGACGGTTAGACGTGTACAGATATTCCATGTTTTTTCGTAACCACAACGACAATATTAAAAGTCACTAACCCGTCGACAACCCTTCGTTATATTTACACGACGCAATAAGAATGCCGACGCTTTAATACGTACGTATTAGGTAAACAATAACACGATGTGTGACGGGTGTGATGAACGCGTTTTAAATAAAATCAAAGTACTCTAACGGTAATGATACGCGCGATTTATATTTATAACATATTTATTCACATACGACGTATTATAATAAACGAGAAAAGTACGTTTTGAAATTATCATGTTTTCCCGCGATGACGTCCGCCGCCACGTTTCGTAACGTTTTCGTCTCTCGCGTCCATTTATGGCGATCGCGCGAATACGATTAAAACGATTAGTATATAATATAATATTATACAACAGTGTAGAGGCCTCACCACGGCCGTTGAGCCGCGGTCGCGGTGCCCTTCCCTTTTATTTATTTAACTGTTCAAAAAAAAAACGTAAAGAAAAATTCAAAATTGACATCCCTCAAACACTAAATTAGACAACACGTGTTACTAGAAATCTTTATATTGATGTTGTATCGTGTCAACGATTACAATAATGATAATCTTGTCAGCGGAACTGCAGTAGTCACTCGTCAAAGTTGGTATCTTTTGTAATTTTTCATAGATGCATTGCAGTATTTTGCACGTCTGCATTTCATATCGTTTCGCTCCAAGTGACTTAAACGACCCCACACGATCGATAATATATCGAGTCGATAAAATCGCGTCCACGTTTCGCACAGTAATCGATTTCCCCTAAACCTCTCGATATTCGGTCGAAAACTTGAGGTTTTTGTAGAATATTATGTCCAGACAATAAAGTCGCGTGGTATATTTCGAGCCCAGTTTGATTTTTTCGATACGTCGTCGTAGAATCCTTCAATTCCGCGCCATCAGTATTATCGCGCAATACTACTATTAGGCATTTTAGTACATCATTAATACTGTAGATTGATTGAAAACTATCTTCGTTTTTTTCTCTTTTTTCAAGTTGGATTTATTTTTCACCGAGCGTCTGGTGAAATTATCGCGCGAAATGCATGAAAATAATTTTTACGAAATTTCAAAACCCTAACTCTCTCTCTCTCTCTCTCTGTAATCGTCTCTTTTTTTTTCCTTTTTTTGTCGTACGTTTCACCCTCGCGGCCGTCACTCCGACCATCGGCGGCGGCGGGCGGCTCGCGGTCGCCCACCGTTCCCCCTCGGACCCGTCCGACGACGGTTTTCACGCGCGCGCGTTTTTCCGCCGCGTCCGTGCACCGCGCCGAGCTTCGGTCGGCGGTTCTGGCGCGTGCGATTTCCCTCCTTTCTCCCCCGTCTGACCCGACACCGTCGTCGTCGTCGCCGTTGATCGTTTTCGCGCGGCGGCACAGGGCCTACGGCTGCGGACCGTTCCACGCCACCGCGAGCAGAGAGCCCAGTTGATCGATACCACACGTCTGCACAAACACACACACACACACACGCACGACAGTCATTCCCACGGGGTGCGGTATATATGCGGCACACGACCTAGCGACGAACGTGCAGAGACCTAAATACTGTCGAGGACACTAGCGTCGTATAGGTCCACGTTCGAGTACAAAATACGAGTACGCGGATATTCATAGATAAAATGTATGGTTTAATTAAAAATTTGTAAAAAAAAAAAATTCCCCGGGCCTCCTCCCACACGAGTTCTTAACTCGATCAGTAACCTTTGCTGATGTAAAATAAATTATAATAATAGCGCGATTTAGAGTCTCGTTATCGACTTACGTCGCATTGGTCATAATTCACAGTGATATCAGATGAAATTTCTAGAACTGAAAATATATTTAATTGTTTGTTTTTCATAAATGCACGCTCATTGTGAAGGATTTTTCCCGCGGTCGCTTTTCCGGCGAACCGTACAATGATTATTCCCGTCTGTCCGCGCGCGAAATCGGCCAACGATTGATGGATCGTCGCCGCAACGTCACCGTTCGCGGTTTCGACGTAGACATTATAATATACACGGGGACGTTGGCGCGGCGCCGTATGGGGATACGGGAGATACCAATACCCGCGACCTTTTATTTTTTTACCATAATTATTTATACATCGACAATTGTTTGTCATAATATTTTCTAGGTATATCGGTATGATTTATAATCGACCCCGAGACATCATATAATATTATCCGTATACACTCGCATGATCGATACCGGCGATGACATTTTAAAATAGTCAATACCGTCGATAAATACACTCTCTCGAACGCACTCGCGACCGAACGAATATAACGTCGCCCGAGTTCACCGAAAATTTAGTACGACTGGAAAGAACGTGTAAGAAGCATAGTAATATAAACCCAAGGTCCGCCGAACATTGTTATGCAAATCTGGCCGATATGACTGACTGATTTGTACGATTCGTATCGGATAACACTACTAGCCTAACCTAACCGGCGGCGGCGGTGTGTTTTCAACGTCCGAGTCGGTGTTTTTGGGGATTTTCGAGTGGTTTCCATTCAATCGGGAAGGTGAAATCGAATTAAATCATATTTTTTATTATTATATTGAAAATTAACATACGATATCTACGGGGGTTGTACTTGGCAAAATCAATCCACGACAACACAACAGACGTTATGATGAGAGTTCGGAGTGGAAAATAAAGCCGAATAAAAAAATCCCGTACACTGCACGTAAATACATAATATACGCGATCTTCATTTTCGTTTGAATTTGATTTCAGTTGGTTTTTACATGGTTATAGGTATATATTACGGCCTAAGGATAATATTTTTATGACTTTACCGAAACAGATTTCGCGGTTGTAATATTTCGTTACGGCGACGACGAGGGTTCGCGGTGTCTCTAATTGCACGCAGTCACTATATTTTATTGCAGGTAATAATCGTCGGAGGGCGCGAAATGTACAATAACGCGAGAAACAAACACTATGACCTGCAAGACCTGCTAATGGCCATCAATTAAAAAAATATATCTCTAAATATTTTACTCGTTTCCGTTGCGGATCGCGTGGTAATATTCTAATAAATCAGCGTGCCCGATTATATAATATGTTTTATATAATACTATACGTGTGTACACACAAACAACACCGATGCGATTAAAAACACTTGGACTGCGCGTAGTCCGCCATCGGATAAAATAACACGACATATTTTATCATTACGACTACGCGATTAATTATGTTGAATATTCAATAAGGCGACAATCTGTTTTGCGCTAAAAAAAAAAAACCGAGCTCGTCGAAAATAATTTCATTAACAAAACACACGTCTCGTATACACGACGACGACGACGTTGAGTTTATTATTTTTGAGTTTTTCTTCAAAAATTTCAAGATTTTACGATCGTCGTCTCGTTCCGCAGTAAAAGCGTAGTCCCGTGACCCGTGACCGAATTTAAAGTACGGCTGTTTGTCATTATTATTATTATTATTTTTTTTTTTTTTTTTTTAATGAGGACCCAGACGTTTGCACTGCGAAAAACAACGATTTAATGAGAAGGTTCTGCGAATCCTGCCGGATACGATTATCGTTTTTTTTTTTTAATATTACGTCCTCGCGTTCCGTCGACAATTGTTTCCCCCCCCCCCCCCGTCTTTATCTTGCTGCACGGTTTGCCGCGATGCTCGAAACGAGAAGTTTGATTTTCCGTTAGACTAGACGATATAAAAGTCGGCAATAGGAGGAACGAAATACTCGGACAACGAACGTAATAGTAGTAGTAGCAGCAGCAGCGAAACGGTGTGAGAGTTTCGCGAGAAGTTGCAATACGTCTTGTTAAGTGTAACACAAACGCGCCGAAGCAATAGAATCGCTTTCGTCGCGGAAAACGTTATGGAGAGCATCCGCACAAGTGAAACGCCAGTAGGCGTTCGTCGTCTCTATTATAAAGTCGTCCTAACGATCCGCAGCATAATACACACGTATAATATACGTAATAATATATAACTTATTATTATCGTCTCGTTCTATTTCGGTTAAAGCGATCGCGATGGCGATGGCCAGCGGCGAGCCGGCAGAATTATTTCCACACAATATGAAATCGATGCGGGACCCGTTGACTCGTGCGTTTTATTGCCGGCCGGACAAAGGCTATAATCACTGGGACGAACCGCACGCCCCTACGGCCGAGACGAAAAATTCTCCGAAAATTCAGCGCCGTCCAAAACTCCGATTGTAAATCGACGGTTACGTTTTATTATCCGACTAAATGACGTGATCGCGCGCGCATAAAAATTATCAATACGCCTCCGTTTGCGGAGTGGTCGGTTGGCCCGTATAGAGTCCTGCGTAACGTTTAACCCGCCGAACCGTAGTCTTTTATGATAAAAGTAAAAAATAAATAATCGCATACGTGTCTGTTTGCGTAATTATAATTAATAGTAATTAATGATTTATAAAACATTTTGAAAAAGCGCCGAAAACGGTATCGACTGATTGGATAATCGTGTTTTACGTGATCAGTATTTAAAAAAAAAAAAAACATTGTCAAAACCTACGGTGATATTTTGAAGCGCATTATGAATAATGAAGTGTTGCGTGGAAATGTGTTTTTGGAATTAATCGATATCCTTGAGTTGTCGACGGGGCGGCGGCGGCGCGGGAAGAGAAGAGAAAAAAAAATAAGAAAGATAGACGGCGGCGGCGGCGGGAAAAAAAAAGCCAACACAATACGATTTCGAATTCGTAACGGTACCCCAAGGACACAAATGGTATTACCAATGTCGGGTTAGTGAAAAATATCGAAACCATTCGTTTGAACTGCGTTTTCGTTTATATCGTCGCGGTGGTAATGTGTTCGAACGCCCAGTGTTCGATCATAATAAGTATGTTACATGTGCGGCAGTTCTTATTATGCGTATTCGTTCGCGCGGTTTGTGATGATGTCGACGGCGCGGCGGCCGAGTGCGGCGGATTAAACAGAGCGCGGCTCGGTGAAGTCGCGTTTCTTTTCTTTCTTTTTTTTCGGCGTCTCGCGTTATCCTCGTCTTCTATCGAGAAAATAAATATCGAACGCTGTTTACACATTTTTGTTTATAAAATACGATACGACCAAACCTTGTTAGGACCTTTGTCCTTTTGAGAGCTTTGAACGACCTCTGCTCGAGACAGTCCAGTAAAGGAATATATGAAACCCACCCCATTGAAATAATACCCTTCACTATATATATATATATATATATATATATATATATATATCTTACGTCAGGTTCCAGTTCGGATAATATAGAGATTCCTATATATAATATTATAGAAACTAAAAGGCCGTTTTCTTCGCGTATTTAAAGCGTACAAGAACACAGTGGTTTCCCTAGTAGTCGAGAGTTGTTTTTTTTTTTTCAAAGTGGGCGTTACAAAAGCCTTTGTATAATATATATTATACGTATATAAATATATTTTACTTAAAAACACAAATTAAATGAATAGGCCATAGCGTTATTGCGTTTATAATTACAACAGTATTTACTTATTTGCTCGATAAATTATGCTTGTGTACTGGAAAATGTATGTATTTGCTGTATAATTTGTAATCATACATTCGATTAAACAGCTCAACCGATTGAAATGGTTACATACATGTCGAGTATACTCGTACACGTCGGTATTATTATTTTTTTTTTTTTGCTTTTTAGTTGTCTTAATAACTTATTTTGTTAGATTATTGTGAACATAAAAACTAATCATAACTACGTCGATAAGTTACTATAAATATGTCGCGTAAAACATATTTGACATGCCCGCCTATGATTATTAATTAAGTAACGGACCGAGGGAGATTTCTCAAACGTCAACGTCGTTGTACATGTCACGGCAAAAACAAAACGCGTTAAAAATAAGAAATCACGATAGACAATTTAATACGACTTTGAAATTTCAATAAAATAAATAATAAACTTCTAGCACGAGATTTTTTATCGCGAGGAAAAATTGTTTTCGATTTTTATCGTTTGCGGTGATAATTAAAAAATATATATGTATACGTATACTAACGGCGTTGTGTTAAAGAGATAAAACTGCATCGGGACGAGAGAAAATCAAGTTTATCTCCTGCGAACTCCACAAAATGTATTCTTTAACTCGTTTAAAACCGTTTTACGATAAAAAGTCGAATACAGATCGTTATTTTCGACAGCCGGAGCAACGTTGAAATTTTCAAACCGTCGACTTTTTTGTTTAAACCGATTAGATTTTAGTCGTTTCGATGTAAACTTGAAGTACTTACGATTCACTCATTTATCGCCGTACTTAGTTGCTTAGTTCGGCACTTTGATGTGTTGTTAAATCAATCGGAATCTCAAAAGTTACCATACGCGAGACAAAGGGGAATCGGCAAACCAGACGAGTAGGTTATAATATACCTAAACCTAATAACACCGGACCGGCGGCGGAGCGCATTAACCGACGAATTATATCGGGTCTCGGGTCTACCCTTGGGTTTTGAGCAATGTCAACGCGGAGACACGTTTACAAACGAAACGGTTGGATCTTTCACTCGCGCACATTGTATATACACGTTCGACAATCAGCGCGTAAGAATGCGAATCAGCCGAACGCGTCGAAGACGGAAAAATCTTCAGAGGAAAACGCATGCACATACATTATTTGTCGCGTCGGGCGATTTGAAGATATTTCCCAGAGAAGTTCCTAAAGAAACGCCACGAGATCAATACGTAAGGGCGATAAATGTCGAAAATGGAATTCATTGGCGAAACGTCGGTGCATCGAAACGCGGCCACGCTAAATCGCAATCAGAACGACTGCAGTATAACACGTCGATCGATCGATCGATGACTTTTTATCGAACGACGTTTGAATGTCGATTCAACACGCAAAACGCATTAAAAAAAAAATGGCAATTATTATTACTGTTCTCCTATATCCAAAAAATGTATATGAACACATAAATAAGATTGTTTATATAGTATTTGTTGTAATGTTTGCTGATACTCGCGGTGTGTGTCATAGAGAATATTATAGTTGAACGAGTCGAATAAAAACCACAATCTCTATTGTATTCTTCCGATTTACGACTTTTATCGTGTGCTCAAAAATACCGCGAAAAAAAAAATTAAATCCTTCAGAACGTTTGCTGTTCTAACTCGAGTCGAACATTTACAAATATCGAATGTGGTCGATATTTTGTATGTCGACTGTACGTATTATTAAATATGACGGCGTCACAGCGAAGAGTAAAATAACCATATTATACCTAACAAGTACTCTCTCTCTCTCTCTCTCTCTCTCTGCCCTCCTCTATTTCGTCGGATATCGTTTTTTTCTTATCGATTGTCGCCGGTGTTTTCTTTTCGTGCGCGTTGTGCGAGTCCCTGAGCCACAGGTATATATTATTTTCATCACAGCCGCGTGCATCGCGTTCAACCGACCGAGGAGCCGCACTGACGACCCTCTCTGCGGATTCGTATGCACTTCCATAACAAACTTTCACTTCATAACTCCAATACGCTCTCGATCGATTGGTACTTGGTAAACTTTTGCGCGGCAAACGGTTCATTTCGAGACAAACGAACAATTCTCTCGGCGGCGACATGTAACGCTCGTCGCGTTACTGCGCATTTTTCGAATATCACCGATGTCGTACGACCGCGCGAATGGTATTGTATTACGGTGAGACCGCGTTCGTAGAATTCGCGCGCGTCAAACGTGAGAAATCTTCAGATTTCCAACCGCGCTACCGTGACGGCCGGGCACACCGTGCCGTCGTCGTCGCCCGACGTTTCTATAAAACCGACCGGCCGACAACAATTGGCGCCGATTCGATACGAGTGCATTTTATATGAACGCGCGCGAAAGCGCACTCGGCGCAGACGTATTATTATAACAACACGCCGTGGGTACGTGCGGACACGTAGTATTGACGATTTTCACGCTGCGACGGTGGAAATGCGCATTTTCAAAATCGAAGGCGTAGAAACCAACTTTAAAGTATACATTATTATCCGCTCGTCGTCGTCGCCGCCGCCGCCACCGCCGCCTCCGGAGGGTATCTGTTGCCGCACCAGGTCGCGCATGACTAATGGAAAAACGACGGGCACGAGTAATACACACACGAGTTCATATAAATTTTAATATCGTAAACGATTATAATCGCCGAGTGTGCTGATGAAATTAATAAGACGATTATTTCTCCCCTCTCCGTCCGTCCGTCAATTATTCGGCGTCGCCGTGACGTATAATAATACGTGTCTGCGGGCATTAGTAGTAAAGTTTCGGTCGTGACGTTTCGAAAAATGATATTCGCTGCACATTACCCCGGACGCTATCGATAAGTATTATTTGCCGTTGGGGCTGATCCCTATTTTTCGTTTTGCACCCGATCCGTGACATTGTGCACGACAAATCCGACTTGAGTTTCGACGCTCGTTAAACGTTTCCACGGCCGCGTGGTGTGGACTTTGCGTTCAAATCGCGATACACGCCGCCGCGAAGAGGGAAAAAAATCTTTTATATTTTTAACAAAGTTTACCGATTAGTATCGGTTTTAAGTATTGAAATTTATTTTAATCAAAATTCAATCGTGCAAAGTTTCGATTCGATTTTATTCGAGAAACGTCAGATACGATAATTATTATAAAACCGTTCAAGATCGTATGATCGAACGAATCGACTCTACAGTTTTGTTGGTCTTGTCTAATTTATGAAAATCGTTTTTTTATCGTTCATAAAAAAAAAAACACACATTTCAAATGATATAAATATATGTAACACTTAAAAATATCCTAAACGTCTTAAGGTATAATGAAAAACACATTTGCACACAACATTCTACATAATTACAAAAAAAAACAAATCGCGGTTTCACTTGCCTTATCAAATACGAAAGAAAAAAATTGTACGTCCCCGCTGAAATGCCGATACTCGAACAACGTAAACGACGACGTGTAATTATACTATTTCAAATTACATACAGAACATTTGCGCACTTCGACATATTATTATTTTTATTAGAGTTTATTTCGCGCGAGCGAAATACTACTGCGCCATCTATGAACTCCGGTCACATTCAGTGTCTCAATACGCCACAGTAAGAATAAACACTAAATAATAGTCTTTTCGAAAACGACCGTGTGACACTTCGCGACGTGCTCTATGATTTTGGACTTTTGTTTTTAAAAACGAATTTCTATAAAATGGATTTTGTGATCGTTTTTTTTTTTTTTTTTTATATTATAATTATAAATCACAAACGGAGAACTACTATTATTTGTTCAATTCGTCTTGAAACTATTGAAACCATTAGGTTTTTCGAAAAGCAATCCTGTGCCGATATTGCGCGCGAGAGTCGGTCCCGGGCTAAACTTTATTCGAAACATTTTATACGTACAAATGTTTAAAGCTCACTAAAACGGACGTTCGATAAATTTTAGGTGTAGTTAAAATGTGATAAAAACTAGGTCATAAAATCTAGTCAAGTACTAATCGCATAAAATTACTTTTACTTTATCAAAATAAACGTCAGAGGAAAACTTTACGATATTGATCGAAAGAGTTTGGTCGATTTTTTCGGTGATTGTGCTCGATCTTTTGAGAAACTACCGAGGTAAATGACCTGCGAAATATTCATCGCGCGTCCGATTATCCATAATTTGTAATCGTAAAACACGATTTTAGTCCGTTTTTACGACAATAAAACGCGCGTGCTCGTTCATAAAACGACCGATATTAAATGTGTACGAATCGACAACAGTATTTTATTTTTTTTTTTTTATCAACGCCGACGAACCGACGACGACTAGATTTCTAATGTTCTCGCGGAAACGAAAATACGTGACGCATATTTGTACAACGTTCGACCGACCTCGTATTGAAATGTCACGTGTCGCGTCTGCTGAACTATAAAACGACAAACATACACCTATGTTTATAACCGATAAAACAACAGCAGACATCGATTCGCCACGAGGGGCCTCTGAACTCTCAAACGATCGAAAATCCCGTCGCGTTTCGCAACGCGTCTCTATTCGAACGATTATGAAACGAGAATAATACGTCATCGCGCACACAGACGAGACGGTGTGGATTTCGAGCCGTTAGGATTGACGCGTGCGTTCGACCGGTATGTTTTTCGAAACGGTTCGGTTTTTTAAATTTTCTTCTTTTTTTCCCCGTCATAATATCAATAACGACCGATTTAAAGTGTCGCGGGGCTCGACGCCGCTGGAGAGACGCGTGAAACTTTTAGAGCGCTTTTACTGCGCCGTAAAATTATTACCGACAAAAACACGCCTCGCGCCGCCGCCGATATAATAATGATCTCCGTCGCACCGCTCGGAATCTATAAAAACAATATCACGTGTTTATGATTTTCCAATTAATTTTAACACCGTCCGACGGCGCGGCGGCGGTTATACGAGTAAACCCGTAACGTTCGGGGGGGGGATTACGTGCGTCGAGATTTCCCAAACGATTGCAAAGTCGTCCGAAACAATAATGTGAAATACGTGACATTGAAACTTTCCGAGTCGCGTTGATTTCGCGCGCGGCTTTAATATTTAATAATCGGGACGACGACGATAGTTTAAGAGCAGTTATGAATTATGTTATATTGTTGTACGCGGACGGTAGAGGCGCGAAACGGCGGCGACTATGAATAATATGACGAACGCGTTTTTGATTTCGAGCGGCGGCGACGACGACGACGACGATGTCGGCAAATTTTACGCGCGTCGAAAACGACATTTCGCCAGGTCGTTTTCGCAATACTTCCGGGAGCGCCGGTTTCGCGCTCGAATACGGTTATTAAAAATATACGTCGTCGCGGAGGGACGACGACAAGATATTAATTCGGCGCGGAGTTCGACTGCCGAAACATTATACATGGTACCTAAATTCTGATGCCCGACTTACGTTTTATAATTCATAAACGCACGCGGACCGAAAGATTTATACGCGCTCGTGAATTATTCAACGTCTTCCTGTCGGCGGCGCACACGCGCGTACGTGTAAAACAGGTATTGCCGTATTATCGTTTCACTCTCGCCGCGGCGTTTTCAAATCGGCCCGGCGACGGCCGTGGACGATCGTAACTGCGATCTCGTCGAACGACGTATATAACAACTGCATGTTCTGCTTTTACGCTGTCAATACGGATTATTCTTCCAGACACTCGTGTCGACAAAGTCGATTAATTCGGCGACCGACCAGTCTGGTACACTCGGATCGGAAATACATTATGGTCGGATGTGTTATGACTTTTGCATCTTTTGCACCCAGCTTTCCTAATTTTAAACGTGCTTTGATGACGATGACATACGAATTTACGTGTCTGATTTTTAACTTGCATTTTTTTTTTTTTTTAGAGTTTTTGTTTTTAAATCATTTCAGGGCATTTTTCGCTCTATTTTTTATCGATCGAAAGAAAAATCACGAGTATGTTATCGTTATATTATTCGAGAACTTTACCATAATTCGATTATTATTTTTCATATCCGTAACACGTCTCGATGACGACGTCAATAATAACAAAAATACAACGTAGTCTTTCACTCGTCCAATGGATACCATAGATTTCAATTCTAATACCCGCCTGTTTTCTTGATTGAAACCAGTTCTTAAGTTTCGAATTTAAACCGAAATACGGATGCACTTTAATTATTATTTTAAAAATAGATAAAAATTATATTTTGTAAACACTAATAGTTTTATGAGCGTTTTTTAAATATTTACGTCATTAACAAATAAAAAAAAAATGTAGGGTATGTTTTTTATTATGTCATAAATTAATTTTTTATAGGGCGTCGACATCCGGACTCTAATATTATGATCGAAACGATTCGATATAATAATCGTTATTATTATTTATTTATTTTTTTTTTTTTTTATATAAAACAAACTCTAATCCGCGTATGGTTATATTTTCAGAGGCCAAACCGTCAATAACGTTTTATCGGCGTACCGAAATATTATCATTTACGGGAATGTCCCCGAGGATGTTCGGCAGACGCGGATCATTTCACTTTTCTTCGTACGCAGCCTGGTTTTAACTCGATTTAACGTGAAAAAAAACTCCTTTTCGCCGTAGCACACAACACGCGCGCGTGAGTAAATGTCGTCAGGATTTTTAATAAATATTTATACGTCAGACCAGCAGTGACGGCAGTGTTCGTCGCTCGGTACTTGGTCAATCTCGGCGTTATTGGATTGATTATCGTTTTATGACGTCATAGGAATATCCTTATTATAGTCATTTATTCCCAACGGTTTTCGGAAATAATAATAATAATAATAATAACCGCTGTGCGTGTACACAAACGCGTCTGCGTGGAAAACGGAACGTTTTTATTGATTATTGTACGTCGCCGAAAAGGTATATGAATCGATAAAATAACTTAGTGCGCCCGCGAAAACGGATCTGCTATCCGTGTCTGTGTGCTAGACTTGATAATAATTGTGGCCGTGTAGTTTTACTGATAGAGTGACCTTTTTTTCACGCTCGCGTAGAAAACTTTTCTTTTTTTTTATCGCGCCATAGGCAAAACCGTCGTCGTCGTTTCGAGAAGTACTAACAGCGTGTTTTTCGGCGTAAACGTTTCAGGAGCAAAAGTAATTTCCCATTATTGCGCCAAAATTGAACGGACAAAAATTAATTTTCTTATTATACTAGTCCTCGGAGCGTCACGCCATGCGCCCCCCCCCAACCCCATCCCCCGCCACCACCACGCGAACCGTGGCGCTGGTCTCTCGAATTTAATTAATAAACTCGGAAAGGCGAACAACCGTGAACCGCCTCTAAAATAACAATATTCTTAATGGCAGCCGAGAACTCCGACTAGGAAACGTATGATAAATTTAGCGCTCGGATATTATAATAACATTTATTGCAGAATCGCCGCATTACTCTAAATAATATTGTTCGTGATTAAATGAAAATATATCGGTAGGTACATACGATGTTATATTGTTTTGCCACGACTGCAGTATCGGTCGCGGCCGAATGATGTACAAATTGTTTTCAAATCTGTTTGATAAATCGTTTGTTTATCGAGTACGGCGGGAGTTTATTAATATTATTAGTGTCTTCGATCGTGTGGAGTAGTCGCGACCGTTCGAGATATTGAATGTTAAAAAAAAAAAAAAAAAAAGAAGGAAAACAGTTAGTTTTCTATTTTCTAAACAATATTGACGGTAAAAATATAATACTCTGTCCGTTCGGTGTTTCTTACGGGAGGGGTTTTTTTTGTTGTTGTTTGAAAACGGTCTACGCGAGTTTTCGCGAGCGCATTATAATATACGCGTTATTACGTCGAGTTCTCGTTCGGCGGTCGTGGTGGCCCAGGGGGGAGGCGATAGGTCTGGGCTATACGGTCGTTTCGAAACATAAATACGTCCGCGCAAGAGTTGCGTCTGAACGGCATTACACACACACACATAGTATTATAACTAACATATACGTGTGTACATAATTACACTATGCGCGCGCGCGCGTGTGTGTGTGTGTTGCGGCAGTTATATTATACACGCAATATCGCGGGACCCCATTAAGCGCGTAGCTATAATAACACTCACTTCCTCGTCGTCCTATCCATATATAATATTATATATACGAGTATATATAGAGGTATGTACACGTCTCTCGCGACCCCGGGGCGGCGACGTTTGGCGCGCGCGATAGAAAAATAATTTCGCGCGTGACGGCGGCGGCAGGACGAAGAAACGAGGCCGCTGCCTTCGTCGTCGTCGTCGTCGTCGTTTGCGCGCATATTATATTGACTTTTGAAACGCGCGCGCGCGCGCTCGCCAACGCATCGAAGCGGTGTGTTTAGCCTCTGAGAATTAGACGGAGCCCTAGTAAGGTTCAAAGGCGGTTTTCGAATATATACGGTTCGCGTACACACGTATTAAATGTATTATTACGTCGTCGTATACGTAGAATCTCTCGCCAACTCTGCGGCTTTCTGGGGGAGGGGGGGAGCAGGGGGACGGGGGGCGCCGCCGTCTGCAGATCGTTCATACAATAGAATATTATCCTGCCCTTGGCGTCGACGGCCGCGTCCGGCGGATCGAATTCCGTCGTCGAGTCCGTCGCAGCTGACACGACTATACATAATAATTGTAGTGGCCTCGGTCCGCGTTTTACGATCGCCCGCAAAGACCGCGTGTAAATAGTTGGTCGAGATCGACGCGTCGTTCGTTTTCTTTTTAGTCACTCTCGTGAAATCTGAAACTTTGCGAATAAAAAATACGTTTTCATGTCGTATCGCGCTCGTATTGATCACTTGTCGTTTGGAAATAATTTTCGATCGATTAAAGAAGAGAAATGAGCAAAGAGGCAGGCACAAAAGGCGGTTTATAAGTAAAAAAGGGGAAAACATTATTCATCCATTAGCTTGGAAATCAAACGAAACACATTTTTATACAAAAAATGTGTTTTTCCATTATCATCCGACCGTGCGATTCGTCGGCTGATTAGTTAGTCACTACTACTGCATAATATACTTGGCGCAATAAACGAAAAACATTAGTTATTAATATTTAATCACATCAATGTTGCAATTAAATATTTCACAGTATACCGTGTCAGCGTTACTGACATTGATATCGAATTATAATGAATAATATTATTCCACGCGACTATATCGCTCGCGCGGCGGTTTATGCAGATGTGTGCGTCTTGTGTGCTCGTCGTTCTCCTATTTTAACGTCACGCATTTCGTCTGATGATTGATGTGTGGCGATGAAAGCGCAATCTGTTCATTAGAGTTGTTGAGTGTAATAGTACGTGTATAATAGTAACCGTTTGTATACTTTTATTTTTTATTATCGTGACTATCAATTCGCAACCATATTGAAATATTGTTCATAACATAATACCGCCTTTAACGTAATATTACAATAGTGTACTTTCGGCGGGTGCGAATCGTATTGAGGAATCGCTCGTATTTATCTACTCGAATTTAAAAGCGACGGTAAATTGTTCAATTTCTCTCGTTTTTATTACTCGGAAATAAACTACCGGAGTACAGCAGAAAATAACTCGTTAAACATTTCAAAATACTCGTCCGTTTTCCGATACGAAAATTTGTCGAACGACACTTTTGATGAAGATTTACTGCCCGAAAAAAGCGTACAAAGAGAAACGCCGTTAATGGAAAACCAATAAGTTGCGTGCGCTGCGATCGGAATCTAAAACGGCGTAATCAAACGTTTTCAATAACATTTCCAGCGTCATATTTTCAGTTATCTCGTACCAGGACTCCTTTAAACTCTGAGACCTGCACTCTGCCTTTTAACACTCTCTCGTGGTGGGTAATACATATAGTTGGCCGTCATACAATTTCGTATTGGTTTGTTACAATCTGTTTTAAAATAAACAAAAAAAAAACCATAGGCAATTAGAATATATAAAATGACGTTTGAAATAGACATAGAAATGATAATCTTTAGACTTTTAACGTTTCAAATTCGTTTTTCTATTCTCATACAATAAGATGGATGATGATGATTTACGTATGCCGCAAGAACCTAAAGAAATCCCCCGCGAACACTTAGAACCACCAGAAGAGTTCAACGTACAATTGGTCCAGTACGACGAACCAATTATAATAAAGGACGAGTCGAAAACCGAGGAAGAAAACAACGAGGTATGCGCGTGTCAGATGAGTATATAGTTAATATTTCGTTAGTATAAAGTGTGAACGTTTTGTCCGCATATCCGTGATATTTTTACAATCGTCGAATGAACGAAAAGGAGATCTGCAGTGCGACGTAAAATTTTCAACATTCTTGTCGAATTTCCAAAGTGTTTTTCTTAATTTATTTCTAGTTTTATTAACTAGTGAAAAGTGATCATAATCGTATCATAATCGAAACGCGGACTTTAAATCCTATTTATATAAAAAAAAAACCAGAATAGACACGTTATCGCGTAATTTTTTATCATGTACTTACGTTATGACGTCGTCGTTCGTCATCAGATTAGAACTAAATTTTCCGTATTTCTCGAGAGCGATCAAAAGCCGTATACCGCCGCCGCGTCGACGCGAGACGTCGTTTCCGTCACAAACAGTAGCACACGAACATTATTAACTTACAATATTCGTATGCTATAGTAGTCATTGTGTGACCCCCCCCCCTGCTCCGCATGTGAAAAACCGGCTGCGAATATCGGATTTTGAATTGTTTTGCCGAAAGCGACTCGTCGTCGTAACGATATTACGTGGTGTGTGCACTGTATAAAATGCGATACTTTTGCAAAAACTCCCACCTTTCTACGCGACCTTTAAAAGTAATTTATCCAAAAATGATTTACATATTGCGATCTTAATTTCATTCACTTGTTATTATATTATATAATGATACGATGTGCGCTATGGTATAGTATTATGACGTGTACACGACGCGTGCTCGTGCGAATTAATGTCGTCGTTTCGCCCGCCGATGTGTGGATTTCGGGACGGTTTCGCACGCGAAAACACGGCCAATTGAGATTCGCTTCGGACCGGCGATTTTCGAGCAAAGCTTCGGGTGACTGCAAAACAGACTTTCCTCTTCGCGTTTCGTTCGATTCAGTCAAACGATTTTTTTTTTCATAAATCGTTTATTTTATTTATTCGCATTAATTTTTATATACGATCGAAAGTGCTGCTGCTGTCGCGTCGTATGAAATATACCTACGCGCCGGCCGAACGTGACAGTTAATAAAAAACCAAACGCGTTTAGGGTTGTGGGTACGCCGAAGACGCGACTGTTCTACAGACGTAATTTATTCTCGAAAACCAAACGATTCGTTCTTGTTTTCGGTTTGTGTTTATACTCGATTTCACGATCACGCGGTTGAGCCCCGTAGTGCGGCGCTGTGTACCGGTGGGGAAGATACGAATACATGTAATACGTGGACGCGTGAATATGTTAATAAGTGTGTGTAAAAGATAACATTTCAGACGAGGGGAAAAAAAACCATAAGTAGCTTTATCAAGATGAAAGAACGCGGATAACGAGGCACACCGTTTTTTATAATATTATGTGTAGGAGACCGGTCGTCGTGTGTTAAAAACATCAAAATTAAAATAAAATAAAAAACCATATATATATATATATATACTATATAGGTATATTAAATTACATCGAATTCGGTCGGGGATCACGGAGAGGATATATTTTTGTCTGACGTCGGGATTGAACATTAAGTATTAAATTATAGATGCCGACGCGGCGGCGGACGGGGTCGAAACGCCCGCGGACGGGGATTACGGCCACCACGGGGCGATGTCACTCGTCATCAGGTTTTTCTCGACTGGACTTGGTGAAGATGACATTTTTTAATCATAAAAAAAAAGGGGGAAAAATGATAAAAAACATTTCCAGAACAGAATAAATCCTACGGGCGGGAGAAATAAACTATAATTATCGTAACGATTCAATCGATCAATCCGAGAGTCGAGTCGAGTTATCGTTTCGACGCGACCCGCGGTTGGGATTTAATTTCCGTTCCGTAGGCGCAATTTTTTCAAAATGATTTATGAAACGCACAAGACCAAAAAACGCGAAAAATACGATTATGAGTTGACCCTAGGCGTTTGTCAAAATATATTTTTGTGACTACTATATTATAAGTTAATCCGTAATAATAACAATAGTAATATTAGGTGGTGGTGTGTACACACAGCGCATTAAAGGATCGGTTTAAAAACCATAAATCGGTTGGCCAGCTCGCTCCTCACAAAATGTACACTTACAAAATCGATAACAGCTGGACGGGGAAAATTCGTCCGTGTTCGACCGGTAAATTTAAAAAAGAAATCCATTTGTTCGTTTCCGTTATTGAATCTTACTCGGAGCCCCTATACCCGGGACTAAACGCTATATCTATAGCACTCGCCGGCGCCCTCCTGAGTCGTGCCACGAGCCGCGTAACGGCGATAATAATAAACTATTTTATTAATTATTATTAATAATAACGTATGCGTTTAATTATATCGTTGTCGTTTCGCTCTAGAAATTCACGCGTCTTACACGTCCTCGGGATGTAATAATAAAATGACGATTAGCCCGAGGAAATTATAAGGGTTCGTTTGTGCGAGGAGAGTGCCTATTAAATAATCCGAAATGACGTTCCGCAGAGTTATTAGTCCGTGTAAAAAAGATTTAACTCGCGGTCGATGTTTTCGCGGACGACGCGCTATCGCGATTATATTTTAATCTGTTCGCTGCTATGGAACGCACTGTGGATGTTTTTTTGCCGGTCTGATTTGAAATTGAAACATTGACTGTTTAAATATCACCCCCGTCGTTCTATAAACGGTGCGATTATATTGTGTGTGTGTGTGTGTGTGTGTGTGTGTTTGGCGCAGATGAAACGCGACAAATATCCGGCCGAGTTGGACGTTTTGTTCAGTCACATTTTCCCGCCGCGAGAATGGGAGGAAGACGGAAAGACTTGGTGCCAAGTCGTGTCCACGAAACCCGTGACTCTTGCCGAACTGAAACATCTCAATATCGAGCTCGACAGACTCATGATGTATTGGCGTGGCAATTCGTTAGGACTGTGCCCGGTCCGAAGAGAGTTGTACTCGCAGTTTTTCGGTTCGTCGCACTAATATAATCAGTAAAATAGGGCCATATGCATATTATCTAGATAGTTATTTATTTATTTTACAAGACAAACGCCTATTTAAAAGTTATTTAAAAATGTATTTTAGACACATAAGTCACCCGTCCAGATACTTATTTAATTTAAAATAAATTATTAGTTTTATTTAATTTTTTTTTTCTGTTTTTTAATCGGCGAAAAACAACAAAAACTTTCCAAACGAAAATTTAAAAATTTTACCCTAAAAGATTTCAACACGTAAACATTTTTTTTTTTTTTTTGTTTTCTTATGGATATTTTTTGTAATCGTATGATAAATTATTCGTATTTTGTCTAGCTTAGATATTTTTATCTGTCATCTTAATGAAAAACAAACATTTAATTTGTTTATCTAAGATAAAATTTACCGTTGTCGTCATTTTCAACTTTATCCAGACGATTTTTTTTTCAGTTATCTACATTTGCCATTGGTGATAATAATTTACAACTTCGAGCGCGTGCACCAACACGGACCTAAAGAAATCGATAATTTAATTCGTTTAGTCGCGACTAAGTTCCCGCGGACACGCGGTGTTCTTTGAATTTAAATCGTGTTGGAATTTCTAGTCGAAAACGATTCGATGGGTTTCTCTGTCCGGCAAAGCGTGATTAGAATTTACCGCTAATAGACAATATAAATACCACGTGACAATAGCGACGTGCGAAATGAGCTCGGCGACACGCGAGTCGGTCGTGAGAAACAAACACTAAACTTTTGATCTGTGCTCGCAATAAGCAACGATCGATTTACTACGCAATCGGAACAACGCTAAACCATCGATTTTTTTACTATTAATGAATCTACCATAGAAATTCTAATACCACCGATTAGATTGCCACTCGTTACTTCCTCTTTCCCTTTCCACAGAGAACCGATGAAATCTATCAAAAGTCCGCGCGGCATTCGTTATCACAATTATTTACATTTTCACTAGCAGCAGCAGCAGCAGCTTAAATGCCTACTACCGAGCGTCGCGACACCCATCAAATTTATCCCGTTTTAGTTCGGTCGTAAATCCGCGAATGTAACACGCATATTTTTTACGATTTTTTAAGTCCGACGGTCGTGACCGTCACTATATTGGGCAACTCTTATCGCGAGCAACGTTTTTCTTTATTACTTTTTTATGATCACAATTATTCGTCAGCGATGGCGATAAATTAAACCGTAAATAATAATTAACAGTACATAATTATCGATTACAATAATGGATACGACCGATAAGAGCACACCCCGTTTTAATGGTTCAAATCATACATGGTAGTAACACAATATATTGTGTAATATATAATGGTAAAGTACTTTTTCGTTTCTTCGCGAGCGTTTGAACTAATCGTTTGACATCAATTATACGCAAAATATATATCGTACGCTTGATAACTTCTCGGCCGGTTCAAATTTCAACCATAGCGCGACGACGACGACGACGACACACTTAAACGCATTCCAACCGTATCTAATGATATTCATAAACGTCCGTCGACATAAATCATAATCAAACGTGCACGATCACGCGCCCGATGTCGTCGGTTCGATGAAATGTGAAAATACACGTTGTAATATCATATTGTGCATTAGTCAAGTGCACGTTTTTGCATTAGCGATGTTTTTTCCGCTCGAAAATTGCCACATTATACGTAATACATAAAAGGGTGGTACCCGTGTGTCGAGGCGTTCGATTTGTCGTTAAAACCGTTATCGAAAATATAGTGGTTATAATAATTTTCAACGAGTTAGAACGCGATACGCGGTGGTGCTATAGAATTTCATTTTCTGCAAAAACAAAAACGATTAGAACGATTTTATTATCATTATATTATATTGTATGTAACGATTGGAAATGCTGCTATTCTTTGGGCAAATCAATTTAATCGGTGATTTTTTTTTACCAATTTTTAGTAAACAACTATATATTTTTATTTTTTTTTTTTGGTAATAAATTTCGGATTTTTTTCTTAAAACGTAATCAACTCGACCGAGTAAAATGTATTTTTATCGTGTCATTTGTGATCCGAATATCCGAGTTTATTTGGTATCGAGTCTGTTCTCTCTGGATCGAAGAAAAAAAAACACGACGTACAAAAAGGCATTTAAATTTAGGTACTTTAAACGTATTTAAAAACATTCGCCCGCGAACGACAACCCGCCCAAGCAACCCGAAAATAATACGCGCACTTTTGCGCGCACGTTCGGCACGATTATTGTGCTCTTATTGCGGGTTTTTTTTTTTTTTAATTTTAATTATTGTTATTGCATCGCCGGAGAAATAATCAGCGTCGGACGAGATTCGTTAAAAAAAAATAAAAAAATTACGACGCCGAAAAAGGTGTACCAGCTAACCGCGTGTCAACTCGTTTTATAATAATAATTATGCGATGTTTTTTTTTTTTATGTTTGCGTTAGATGAACTGATACGACAAGTGTACGTTATTAATGGCGATCGTGGCGAAGTGTTGATCAGAATACGTAATGAATTCTTAGCAACATTGGAAGCTTATAGACATAATTACGAGTGCGCTAATGTGTTTAACGACAGGAAAACGGTTGTAAGTTGAATTCAAATCTCGTTCGTCCATTATTTATATCTGTACATCGAGCGACTGTCGTGCCGACAGCGTAGTCATAATACATGTCGCCTTGGCCGTCGAGTTCGACTCGTTTCGAACGAACGAGATCGGCGGCTAGAAATAATTATAAAACTAAGAACGAAAACCCCCGAGATAATAATATATATATTGAAAAGACGTGTACGTATGGCACTAGCGTGTGTGATTATGACGTTTAACAATTATTTTAGACACGAGACGCCATAAATAATACTACCATTTATATCGTCGTTATGATATCACCGTCGAAGTAAACTTAAAATCACCTCGATCCCGTGGTTCACTTGCAGTTGTTACTCTAACCGCAATCGGATAATTTTTTTTCGATTTTTCGACGCAAGTCGTACCTACGTGTTTTGTAAAAAATTAATTATCTTGGTTAAAATCTAAGTAAAAGCCTAAATTGTAATAGACGGTTCGAAAAATAACTCTGAGCTAAGCAGCTTAGAAATAGTAATTCTAAACGCCACTTGCGTTTTCAAAACGAATGGAAATACATAATATTGTTAGACTGCCGGACACGACGGTTAATAGTTTTAATAAAAAAATTAATTATCCAGCGCGTACGTATTATTTTCAAATCTCAATCACCGAAACGTGTAGACGAAAGGATTTTGAACTCTTCAAATTCGACATTATTACCGAGACTTTTTTTTTCTTTTTCGATGTCAAAAACTTTAGAAATAACATATTTTTTTTTTAAATGCCGCCCGATTTATCGAGTATAAAATTTACCGTACACGATTTTCGGTCGTACATATATTTTAACTAACCAAACGATTTTTAGAGCAAAGAAAAATCGCAAAATATACCTAGTGAATAATAATATACTGTGTTAAATTTAGTGAAACGCGTTCTTCGCTTCACACGAGCTAAATTTTAATGTTGTTATTAAAACGATTTGGCAATACGGTAGAACAACACGTGGTAAAAATATTGTACCAATTTTTCATTTTCTCTCAAAACCCCATTGTACTCTCTAACACATTAACTGCTCAAATGTAAATAATTTCAACCAGTTCTTGTAAACAAAATTTTACGGATGTTATTTTGATTCTATTACTATGATTTCAGAATAGTCATGCGACGAATGATAAAACAAAATATATAAAAATGATGAATGAAAAAAATGATTTATTAGTCGAACAATTGAATAATGCTCGCAATAATTTTGAATATGAGACACAAAATTTAAAAAACGAACTCAGTGTTTTGAAAAAAAAAAACGTTAAAGAATTGAAATTTTTCACTATGAATCACGAAGCGTTAGAAGTACGCACTAATGATAACATTTATCTGAATTGAATAATGTAATTGACGGATGTATTGTTTTGTTTACAGGCGCAGTTCAAAATGTTAAATGTGTTAAAGAAATAATCTATGAGAAAAAAAGATTTGCAGTTAGTTAATTTGGTTCCGAAAATTACCTAAAATACTTGTCCAATTAATAAATATAATAAATGTAATCTTCTATAATTCTTTTGGCTATTATTTTATGTAGAATGATGGAATACATTTTTTTAAATAATGTAAACTTGTCACAAAAAAATGCATCGTTTTCGATTGTTTTTTTTTTTTTTTTAGTATACTTTATTCGTTACAATATTATAGAGCAGAATTTTTTATTGGTATCAACACGCCGAAACCGATAATATAATTCGTTAAATTCTTTAGGCCATTTGTTGAGCTCGATTTCTTTCACCGTCC
The DNA here is from genome assembly GCA_948098885.1 of Drepanosiphum platanoidis. Classification (NCBI taxonomy): domain Eukaryota; kingdom Metazoa; phylum Arthropoda; class Insecta; order Hemiptera; family Aphididae; genus Drepanosiphum; species Drepanosiphum platanoidis. The sequence goes on from OX402533.1 coordinate 18,496,851, forward strand.
CCCCTCGTTTCGTTTAATAATCGTATTAGGTACAGGTGCACAACATTCGGTTGTTGGTCTTTCCGGACCGGATTCCCCGGATCGAGGTGCCCCCGCAGGAATTCACCACCTGTCGCCACGATAACTTCGACTGCAGCGAAAACCGCGGAAGGACAGAAGGACTGTTTTTCCGCGCGCGTGAAACGATTACGTCGTCGTCGGCAGCGGCGATATACGAGTTGAATAAATATTTTTATGCTTTCGCAAAGTTCACCGTCGTCCAGCCTCGTGACAGTTTTCAGAACGTTGTTGTGTAATGCGCACAGCGGAGAAGGGAAACGGCGACGACGACGACGACGGAGAGTTGGTGGAATTAATTATTCCGAGTCTCCCGTCGAGAGTGGAATAAAAAATGAAAAAAAAAACCCTCGGTTCCACCGGCTTCCGCTCCCGTGTTATTCCCACTCGATCGGCGCTCTCGAGTCGCGGGGCCGATACGAATACGCGGAATACGCGTGGGTATTTTATACTCTGAGTTGTTCGAAAAGATCGACACCGACGTCCGATAACGTCGGAAATAAAATCGACCCCGAGGTGGCGATCGGAGGGGCTTGTCAATGAGAATTTTTTTAGACCCTATTTTCAACATTTTACAGATTTTTAAAGCATATTTAACAATTTTAAAGTAAAATTTGATCTTTTTACAGTATGTTGTTAAAACTTCACGTGTATTTTAGTAAACAAATTGAAAGCGTAACAATAGGATAACGGTTATCGACGCATTATAAATTATAATACAAATAAAACGATAAATTATTTATTTTTCTAAACACGATTTTTACACGCATATTTCGTGATTTATTATAATGCTTATAAATCCCGCGCCCCGATTTTATTATATATATATATTTTCAAATCACGTAATTTCGACGACAGTGCTTCCGCGAAATCGCGTTCGAGCTTTTCAAATCTTCCAAATATATTTCTGTAAAGTTTTACTGGCATTTCACCGCGCTGACTGGGAGGGGAGTCTGCAACTTACGAGTTTATAATAAACACGTGTGGACGGATTAGTCGGCTACAAACAAACGTCTGTGTATAGTGGGATGTCGTTATAGTTTATAAAACTTTAATCGAATACTCGGAGACGAATCGATGAAAAGTGATTATTAGATCGTCGACGAGGAGAAAAAACATATGGACTCGACTATAGTATACCTATATGAGAGACAACGCAAGATGGTCTCTTTTCGACTTTTCTCGACTACAAAGACGTGGCTTTGAATTTTCTAAACGACGATTATATTTTATACCGCATCTCGATAAAGTAAACTAATTACAATTTAAAATAATCATGCGAATTTCAATATTTAAGGTGTACACTTATAGGGCATACCTAGGTAAATATATTTTCACGAATTCAATCGAGCATTATAGCACACGTATAGGTAGTATTGTAGTAACTTGGTAAGTACGCGTCGCCGAGAGCACACAGACACACTTCCAAATTTGAATTTTCCACGGCGGCGCGGCGGTTTGGTCCATTACGGAACGAGAATTCAAATTATTACGCTATGGCCGAAGTTATTGTAGAAAAAATTTGTCATTTGTTCGTCTCGAAAACGACTAGAAATGTGTGTATACGAAATCCAAGCGGCTGCCTTTAGATCGGTACCGATAATCCGAGCACTCCGCCGCACAAGGGAATTCGGACGGTACTATTGTTTTTCATCGCTTCATAACGAAATCGATTTCCCAAAACGAAATTAAAACCGAACTCCGGCACGCGCCGACGTCATCGTATTACACGGTAAAACCGCCACGTTATTCGGCTTGCTGTCCGCTTCTAATCCAATGAAAATATGTTACGAGCGCGTAACGCAATTATCATAATATTACAGTGACGGAGGCGAATTGACGCTGTCGTTTGAAAATCCTCTAAAATCGACTCGCGTGACGCGCGCGCGCGCGCGCGCGGTCAATCACGTTTCAGACCGCTGCAAGGCGGCGGCGGCGGCGGCAGATAACGTTCTGCGTTCCTGACGAAAATGTCTCTGCACACGCGTGTGCTGCGTGCACATTTTGTGTGTGTCGTAAATACGAAATTAAACGCCGTCGTCGCACGCGTGCGATGCGTGTACACCCGCCATAACTCTGACGAGGAAAAAATAAATAATTCCGTCGAAAATACACACGTGTGTTTTATTAATTATTACACATCGCGTACACGTATACGAACACCGTAATTATCATAGTTTTTGTTATTATTTTTATCGTATAATTATTATAATTATATTATTATTAATTAATAATTACTACTGCGGCGGCGGCGGCGCTGTGTCGATCGTTTCGTTTCGTTTTTTTTTTTCGTGATCGAAAATCCTCGTGTCGGTTTTTGGCATGTGTCGTCATCTCTTTCGCGTCGCGTAAGACTCGCGACGAATCGAAAACAACTAATCGTTTTCGTTACGAGCTACATATTGTTCTCGCGGACGTTGGTGCGCATATTGTCCATGTCTAATAACATTATGTCATACGCCTCGTGTTTGATTCGCGAGACGTCCTCTGTGTGTGTGTTATACGATAATCTGTTCGCCGCGATGCGCAAATAATTACTACACTATATTATCTTCGGGACACGAGATTATGTCACCTGCAGCGCTGTCATGCACGTCCTTCCCTGTCCGACGACTCGATCGGACGAGAAGTCGTCGTTCTGACCGAAGCAATTTCGAACTAGTCGACAAAACCACAACAGTTCATGATGTTTATACACATATATATATATACCTAAATAAAGGTCTAATAGCACGTGTAAACAGTGCTACATTATGGTGTGAAAAATCGTAAAAACGTAATGACACACACCTCATACACAAAACCGTTAATTATAAATACGATATATTATTAAATCAATATAAAAAGAGTAAGTAACTATACTAAATTATACTGCACAGCTGGAATGTATGATAATTTCGAATAAATTATTTGGTAATTTATTACTACATTATGCATAATGGTAAATTTTGTATAGTTATTAAAAAATATCTAATTAGAAATCAGTTTTTTTTTGCAATAATTCAATTTCAAATGCAAATGATAACGAATGAATTAAATAAGTGTTCTTTCAAACATTATCATAAAAGGTATGAAAAAAAAATTAAAATCGAGATACCGAAAATACTTCAATTGCAATACCAATAAGTGTTGGCTTTCTTAGTCGCGAAAAAATTCTACGGCGAAAATATAAAAACAAAAAGGTGAAAAAATTAAAAAGATATTCTTCTTCTAATTCAGTATTCTGTTTACAAATGTTAAATTTTCATTCGTCAAAAGATATTTCTGATGTGCGTAGTAAATAATACAATATATATATAATCTTATTTATTTTTAAAAATTCACACTTATTCAGAGAAATTGAAAAAGTTTTAAGTTTTAGGAAAAATCACCCTTTCGGGAAAATACCATCTCTGAAGTACCTTTTAGATCCAATATGCCGTCTAAACTCTAAACAGTATAATACCTATAGTTACCTGAAACTTATGATGGCGTTTTACTAACTGAAAGTGTTCGCAGAATAAAACCACCGGAAAATCCGTATGTTTTCCTTGTTTCACTCTAAATCTGAAATTTAAATTATTCTTAATCCACATAGAAGTATAATTAAGTATTGAATTTCTACAAATAATTTTCAAGCGTTATTTTAACCAAGTTTTTACAAAAATATTAAGTGGATTATAATTTATAATTATAAAATGGGTCTTGGAGATTTACATTTCACCAAAATAATTTATCCCGAAATTTTACATTCGAGCAAAGTTTTTGGATTCATAGTGTTTTGTTTTTGTGTGTATTTTACATACATTTTCGGAAAACACGTTTTAGAGGAGTAAAAAGTTCAAAGAGTTTCGTGCGACTGTAGTGTATACTCCGAAATCAGACTCGACAAATATTTTGTCTCCTAGTAATTCAAAATATAAATCGAAAAATACTTCGAGCAAAATATAATAAAAACGTAAACAAATGACGAACATCGTTTTAGTTTTTCACGTAATCTCGATCGATTTCGATTATTTATTCGAAATATTTTTAATTCGTATTATGCTCGCGTGCGCTGAAAATAGATTATATTTTCAGCGTTACAAATTAGGCCTTAATAGTAATAATTTACAAGCGGGAAACACTCGACACTGCCAAAATATTATATACGTTACGTTGTATAGGGTTTAATTAATACACACAAGTACACGATTAAATGAAGTCGAAATCACAAATTAAAGCAATAATTTTCAATTGAATTTTCCCTGTTCGCCGTCGGTCGATAACTATATAATATCATTTGGTAGGGTGCGATAAACATATAGCCCCCCAAGGACGATAGTGTTAATAAGGAGGTCTTGTTGACGGCAGGCCGTGTCGCACATCCTGCTGCGACTCCGGTCGTCAGAGCACGTTGACGGAGGGGATCGCAAAGACAATATTGTGCACGGGACCGATCGACTCTAAAAAATACGTTTCGAGTTGGAAATAAAATTAATATTTCTCTATTATATTATATACATGTTTACAAAATACTTGGTGTACATTTTGACTTTTAAGACGTGAATATTTATCATAAACGCGTTTGCGTTCTATTTTGATACTTTGAACGTTTTACCGCCGCCAGCGACCGCTGTCTATTAAAAACGTTTGAAATCCCGACCGCGGCGAAATGTAGTATGTGAAAATAGTTGTTCCTCGTGACACATACGGTGAGCATTTTTACGTTTTGATTGCGATAATTTGCGTTTCATAAACGACACGCGAACGCTATCTTTTCTCGAAAACGTATTCGGCGCGAGCGTCTACTACGATATATTCGTAAAACGCGTTTGGAATAAATAAAAATTACAAAAATCGACTAGAAGGGCGCGAGAAAAAATAAACACAACCAGCCACCGCGCTCTGCGAAAAGAGAACGACGACGACGTGGTGACGACTCGCTCTCGCCGTGTGCGTAAAGAAACAAAAGCGAATTTTCAAAAACCACACGGTCCGCGCGACATTCGTTACGCGCGCTGCAACTTTCAAAAAAATCGTTTTTGTTTTCGTTTCACAATGCGTTCGCCACCGCGACCAGCGGTTGAATTATTCCCCCCCGTCGGCGCGCGACGTACGTAACGTTTTTTGTTGTTTTTTTTTTTTTTTGTCTAAAACGGCGTAACAACACCGTGAACGACGAACGAAACCGGAACGGATTCGACACGAATTTCGTCGGCGGCGCCGCCGCCGCCGCCGATGTGACGGATGTGAGACTATAGACCGTTAAAAATCACGAGGCGAATCCCCTTGGAAAAGAACCCGAAACGATGTGAAAAAACACCCGTCGTCGGCACGAAAAATATGACCGGAGAGTGGATAGAATAAAAAAAAACAAAAAACGACGGTTCCGGTGTACGCGGGCGGCCAGATGGCGCGAGCGACCGCTCGATGATCGATCATCACTCGGCGGGTGTCTCTCGGTGACAGGTCTCTCGGCACGATTACCGAGCGGCGTCATCCGGGGCACCGCGTACCAGGGGCCCATGCGGTCGCGCGCGCGCGCCGTCCGCCGCCGAGTGTCCGTCCGTCCGTCCGTTCGCGTCGACCTCGCGGGAACCGCGGCGAACCGCGTTCGTAATTCGTGTCCGTCGCGTATGCCGCCGCCGCCGTCGTATTTTTCGATACTTTTTGTTTTGCTTCGTTTCACGAATACGCGTAGAAACTGTTCGGGGTGCGAGATTTACAGTTGAATCCTTTGAATTTTCACACGTCGTAAAATTATAAGTATTAATCTCGTGCGTTTTTTTTGCGACAAGGTCGCACACGACTACTTTTAATCAACAAAATAATAATCGAGGTGGATTTTAAATTCTAATCGATTTAATTAATTAAGATTTAATAGTTTTAATTTAATAATGTCAGTAATATTAGTTAAAAAAGATATGACGTATATATTTGCATATTACTTAATAATTCCGTCGGCGTCGTCGGTATTGTAACTATCATTTATCAGTAGGCTGTTATTTTCGTGTCGCGCAACACTCGGGAGAATATTATGAATAATATGATCGATACTGAACTTTTTATAATTGAAATCGACAAAAATATATTGTATTACATGTAAATGTAACAAACAAGTGTGTTTTATGGATCGACTTGAAAAAAATAAATAATTATAAAATAATTTTATAACGAAATAATAGAAAAAATGATAACCACGAGTGGATCACACGAAATAACGCGGCAAAATAACGCTCTGGTGTGGCGCAATGTGGCAACCGTCGAACGGCGTTAAAACCGCCGTGCGGCGTAGCATCGTTGTCTTCTCGCGGTGTATGTACCAGGACCCCATTCGTATGTGACGCGCGCCGCCGCCGTCGAATGTGGTTGGAAAACGATCGGCGGCGGCGGCGGCGGCGGCGGCGGCGGCGGCGGCGGCGGCGGCGGCAACGTGTGAGTGAAGGCGCGGCCGCCGACGAAAATATTCTCAAAACGATCGATTGAGATTTTTCATAGTTTGCTCAGACATTTCGTCTTGACAATAATTTTTTTCCCCGTCGCATACGAAGCCACTATACGTGGACCCGAATTTCGCAGTTTTTCATCGTTTTTTAACCGACGACGTAGACAAATCACTGTGTGTGGACTTACAAATTTGTAAAAACCGTAAAGTGAAAAAAAAAACAACGCGAAAAATAAACTGTAAAATGATGACGGAGAAGTAAAAATTGTGATCGATTAAAATATTGTTTTTGAATACATTAAAAAAACTCTATTTCATTTTGTTCTATTCGAAAATAACAAGGCTCTAAATACGATTGTAATGTTACAAGCGAGGTATTAAACGTGTTGCGCCGAAATAAAAAGTATATTTTCGTTCGTTATTTTTAAATTATAGGCTTGTTTTTTTTTTGTACGCGTGAAAATACTTCTCGTTACCGAATGCATTGAGAAAAAAGAAAAAAAAGTGTTTTCAAATTTTTGTGATTTTTCCCGACATGACAACGCGGCGGTGTTTCGCTTTACGTGTACGCGCGCAATAATGTTATATTTGCATTTCGCTTGTAACCGGACGAGCGAAATCGTCGAGAAACTTATTGACGGGATTTTTTTTAACGATAAATACGCCAGTCGTCAATTTCCTTTATCGATGATTTTTTTATCCCGTTATACAGATATTACGACCAGACGGTATTTATACGACCAGGTAGGTACACACTATACCATATAGCCGTGTGTACGCCGACGATAATATCTCGGGCCCAGCGTAGAATCGCATTTGCCGCGAACGCGACAAGTATAATAATTTGATCGTATGCCATTTTGAATTTTACGTTCGCGATAAATTAAAACGGCCCCGTTATCACCGCGAATATATTATTTTAATATTTGTAGGTACTATATATTGAGTAATAAAAGATAAACGCCGTGTAATTTACGCTGCACATAGATAAACCGCAATGTTGTGTAGCTATACTTAAATAAACATACACATGACGACGATAAACTATATACATACCCACATGTACATATGTATATTAGAAGGGAACTAGAGAGGACGACTGCGACTTTATGAAAATTTAAGAGGACATTGCACCTTTGATTTTTTTTTTTTTTTTTTGTAAACAAAGAAACAAATTGATATTTTCTAAAAGGCGATTATTTGTATTTTGTTAAGAGTAGTTCAATTTATTTATTTGGAAAAATTGCGTTATGACTAGAGCGCAGATTTTAAACCGTTAAAAAAATTATTTACTAAAAAATAAGTATATTTCGGTCCTAAAAACAAAGCAAAAACTCAAACAATACAAAATAAAATTTCAACTCTACTGTACGCGAAAATGCCTTTCGTTGTGCTTGAAAAGCATCATTGTTTTAGAGATCTTATTATATTGAATTTTCCATTCGAATCCACTCACTAAAGTTATACTAGTAGTTATAAAATATAATCGAGTGTTTTTTTTTTTTTTCGCAGCAACGAAAAAGACGTCGAGAAACCCTAATGCTTGTATTTACGTAAAACACATAATATACTGTGAGTTCGCAAAATGTTATCGTTATATTTTCCATCTGTCGTTTCTCAGTGCAGCGGCGTACACGCCGTATATATTATATTTAATATAATATACACACGTATGTGCAACGTGCATGCATATTATATACAGTCTGTAGTTCTATGCGCGTCCATTTGGATGATTCAAAACCAAAAGCCTTAATCAGTAGTATATCATAATATAGAGAGCGTCTAATCAGACTAGTTTCGACGGCGTAACTAATCAATCTGTTGGTGCATAAATTTATGTCTGTATATAGTTAATATCTATTACGGTTTACGTCAAATTGATATGCCGTCGACGCCGCTATACCGTTATATAATATGTCTATATACCTACCCGCGTTTAAGTGCATCGTATATATCGTCATTAAAATATTCACGAATCATCACCAAAACGCCATGTGCAAATACCTGCAGAAATGCAGCAACGCGTCTGTGCGTGATATTATTCGCGTACTATAGCGTACGTTTGCAGGCGACGGAAATCATACGCGCGTTTAAAATTTAAAACGTGCGCGTAGGGGGCGGGCGGTTTGAACGTCCAACTGTAAAGTGAACGGACGAGATACTTAAATTCACATTATTGCGCAGGGGCGTCATTTGTTTTGTTTTTTTTTTTATACGTTTTCATTCTTACAAAGTAACGACCAACGTTTTTAAAACTATATTCTCGTATATTTCCTTCGTCGGACCGATCGAGTAATTATTAATTAGATGCAAAATAATAATGTATTGTTACCGCGATATTGTTGATGATTTTTTTTTTAATTTGTTAAATTTGCTTAATACCAATGCGGTTAATTTTAAATGCAGCAATATCTGAACTGAGTCAACATAAATATATACATTGCGCGTACGCAATATTAGTTTAGTATATGACCGGGTCATTATTTTCCTGTTCAACAACAATCAAGAGTCGTTTACTTAATTTACCGCCAGAAGGTGTACAGTGTACGCCGTACACATTTGCACACGCGCGACTCTCGATCGGGAAAAAGAACCGAATACATTATTTTCTATCGTATTTTAAACACGCGTACAGCTGGAATTTTCTATAATTCGTTCTAATTTCCACCCATTGTGTAATTATTGAATCCTTCGAAAAAGTCGAAAGAGTAATTGGCTTTTCGGTTAATCGTGTTTAATGCTTTCGGTAGATGTTTGTGTGCAGTGTCGATTTTCATTCTTATAATTTTATCGATTCATTCAATTGACAATTTTGTCCGACGATTATTGGATAGTAATAAAACCCGTTGCAATATTATGTATTACGCCTATATCGTATAAAAATGTTGTAATCGTAAATATAAAAAAAAAAAAATGTAAACGTAATATTGATGAACTCTTACGAATATTTCGATGACAAATAATTTTTAAATCATAAAAAATGGTATAATTCAAAACGTTGAGTAAATATTTAATTGTTTGTGTGTACTTATGCGATGATATATAATGAAAAAAACATTAATATATTTAATATTTATACTTTGCATTAAATAATTGAATGTTTAATTTGTATATTATTTATTTGATCTAAATATATATATTCGACTGAATCTCATACATGGACCAAGGCCGTCTTTAAAGGGGTGACGGAATAATTGTCTCCTGGACCTTTTTTTATAGATTCAATTTTGTTTTATAAATTTAATTTCTAGTTCAAACGTTGCGAGTTCTTTGACGAGCGAAGTTGAATATTTAAACTCGAACAACGCACCTATTTGCGTGTTTATAAAGAATATATTACATTTACAGTAAATAAAGGCCAGAGGACGTCGCGTCGTCCCTGGTCTAGAACCAATATTTATTAGTACGTATTTTATTTCATTATAATCATTTTCAAAATTGAATTTAATAAAACTCGATTTCAAATAAGTTTTTGTTTGTTTTTAAGCGTTCAATCAAAAGTCGTTCGAAAAAATGACTAAATTATTTAAATGTACACACACTTACGTGATAATATTTTTGAGACGACCTACATGCCGATATAGCTTGACAAGCAGCCCCGGCACCTGTAGTCGAATTTAAAACACATTGTAGCAACATCTGGTTATACTGTTATATGAGATTAACGAATGAACATAAACTATATAGAATTGTTCAAAAATCGGATTTTGTATCTAAGGAAATAGGTGTAAAAAATGCACTAGTACTCGTGCACCTACTACTCAAAGAATAATGGGTCGTTGAACACTTGTTTTCATCATAACGCACGGAATCACAATATACTTTGGAATATGCGTTTCTTTTCTTCTTTTTCTTTTTTTACGCGTCGACTTTAATTTATTCAGTAAATCTCCATATTTTAGGACTCTTGGCCTCTGGTTTTCAACGCGAAGCTTTTGAGTAATGCAAAGCAGTAAGAGTGACGAAAAAACAAAAACCACAAAACCACACATTCCGCGTAACCATACTCGATAAAGTATGGAATTTCTATTGCTAATCTTTCGCGCGCAATAGTCGGTGGATCCGCGCGATTCGTAAGGCCTGAAATCGTAAAAAAAAAACTCAAGAGTTTTCGTCGAGTTAATAATCGAAATAATTTCGATTTCCGTTTCGATCGCGGTCCAACAGTCGACGACGTTTGTACGAAAACTATGGACCGGTTTCCAATGGATTTCAGTACACGCGGTCTATGCGTAATCTGCCGGCGTGTGCCGTGTGCCGTGCGCCGCACGAGTAGGACGGACCAATGAAACAAATTATAAATCGACTAGTTTCAACGATAACGCTGCCATTATGCGAATATTTATCAAGTGTAACCATGTTGCCTACGACTGTATTTGGAAAAAAAAAAAAAAATCTGTCGAATTCTTCTCGTTAACGTTTGTTTATTTAATACTTCGGATAAATATGTTAATATAATTTTATTCTTGGTATAACTATTCTGCGTTTACAAAACTGTAAAATACATTTGACGTCTGTTCGGTACCAGGAACGTATAAAGACCGGGAGCAGTTTTACGCGAACGCCGGCAGACCACTGCGAACCACGGCCGCCGCGCCGTGGGCCAACATTACGTATTATCACGCGGTCTAGCGCAGAGGCATCTCGCGTCGAAACCTATTATTCCGGTCGGCGGCGGCGCGGCGGGACGAATACGTTTCCGGTGAAGTAAAACAGATGTCGAGATTCCACTCGTCGCGACACTCGCGGGATCGTATTGTACGCGCCAACGGCGACATTTTGTGCGCCTATTATATATTATTTTATTGGTCCTGTCCGTACACACGCCGTACGAAACGTAAACTGAAACGACTCGAAAACCACTTTCTCGTAATCCAAATTTGATTTCGTGTTCGAATGTATTTTCGTCCGACTGGCTTCGCGCACGGCACGACGTGTTGGTAAGCGCGTCGTATCGTAAACTTGTAAATTTATAAACGGTTACGATGATTTTGACGACGACAGACGCGTATCGTATGACATCGTACTGTCGAATACGATATCGGACGTTCGTCATGACTACTTATTTTTCCGAAATTATGATCGACTCGTAGGTTCGACGAGAATCGCTTTTCGACTCGGCGTTCGTCTAGAATCTATAGAATCCAAATGTGTCGCGCTAAATACTATAATATTAAATGACACAAAACGTACAGACATTGTTGACGCGATTTACAAAAATCGATGGGGATTTGATATAATTTCTATATGACGAATAGAAATAGATTATCGACGAAAAAATACATTTTATCGTTGGTTTATCGATATTTTCGTTTGATTTTTAACAGTGTATATTTTATATAAAAAAAAATAGAAAATAAATAAACAAAATAGTTCTACTCATAAATAATAACAAAATATTATTAAATGTATAAAATACAAACTATATATTATTTAAACAATAATAAAATAAAGATCTCGGCTCGAGTATTTTATAATTATTATTATGTGTAAGAGTGCAAAAAAGTCACGACCGTTTTCGATTCAAAATCGGTAAATAGTTTGTATTGGAATAAAACGCGCGACGTATCTTGAAAATATTACCCGTAATTCTGATTTTTTTTTTTTTTTTCTATTGTTGCGCGTCACAAATTATGAAATATTTTAATAGCGTGTCGTCGCCATGGTACAAAGGTCGAGAAACGCCGGTCTCTAGAAGGACGAACAAAGGAAAATAATGGGGAAAAAAATAAAATACGGACGAGACAAAAATCGTTCCGTTCGTCGTCGGCGAGTGATTTGCGACCGCGGCGCCGCGCCGCCGGTAATACATCGGCGAGAACGTCGTGGATTTTTTCGATATATTTTCGTATCTCGTCATCGGCGGCGGCGGCGGCGGCGGCGGCTCGGGTTGCCCGCACGAATAGCGGCGGCCGAGCGCGGAACGCATAGTGCCCTGGTACCTCGGTGGCGCTTAGGAGGTAGACGATCGTCGACTACATTGTGTCCCGTGTCCATTGTCATTTCGTTCTCTTTTGTCCTCCGCGTCGGCACGAAAACGATTGTGTGCGCCGCCGCCGCCGCCGCCGCCGCCGCCGCCGCGTTATTACGGTCTGACGGCTGCATTCGCCCCGCGCGCGTAATATTTTACCGGCGCACCTGTTGTTGTATGACGCACGTTCGTGGTAAATTTTAACGGAACGCGTTCAACGAATAAATTATTATTTCGTACCTACGAAAATGAAAACACGTTTTTTTTTTCACAACCCGTTTCGGCAAACGCGGTGGAAATTATTACATTTACATACGTCGCCGCGGATTAATTCGATTGCTTGACACACACACACACACACACGTCGTCAGTGGCGTATATAGGATTTTGTCAAGACGATGGCAAACATATCATTTCCCGGGGGATGTACACTTACTTATTATTAATAAGAACACGCATAAATTTATAAAACTGTATTATCGAAAGTATTAATTTCATTAGTGACGATTTACGATACGAATATTGTTTTCAATCATATTTAGCAGTAATAGTATGAACTACGGGCGTCGTATTTCCGAATGTTTGATATAATATTATATTCAATATTAAAATAAAGCGTAGCGTTTTCAATGATTTTGTTCTGTATTTCTGTAATATATAACACTAGCTGAATAACTCGAGTGCGGTAGAACTTTTAATTTTATCATTTTTTTTTTTTCATTTTTACCCCGTTTAATTCCGGAAAATCCTTTCCCAATGGGTCTCCACTATATAAAACGAAACTGCTGACCAAATTTCATACTCAAAACTCCAGCGGTTCCGACCAGGCGAATTTTTCTAGTTTCACCCTTTTTACCCCTTTTTACGACCCTTAGGGGTCGAATTTTGAAAATCGGGCGACGTGACGACACTCAGAAAGGTATTTGGAACAACTCTGTGAAAAAAAATTGGAAAAATGTTAAATAGCGTCGTCACAAAACCGGAAAACATAAAAAAGGCCTGTTCTTGTATATAATAGATTTACCTATCGGTGGAAAAAAAAAGGCCGAGGGGAGATCTATCAGCCGGGAGGGTAAACACGCCACTGGTACACGTTTCAATTCAAAACCGAATTGTTTGCGAGGTTTTCTTTTGTTTTCGGCAAAGCCGATCGACGGTCGAATGTTTTAGCACGCGGTAAAAATACATTACTCGCGTAAATTATATTTGTGTAAACACTGCTTTTTCTAGTGAGCATGATGCATAATTATCGTCGTGTCGATTGTCGATGTTGTTATTAAAATATTTGACGTTGAATTCCGGCGATAAATTAGTAGAGAAAAAAAAATTGACGATTTACCAGTACTTAATTATACCGGTTATTGACGTTTTCAAAACGGTAAATCGATAATGTTACGAAACGCGTTCGAAGTTTCGACCTGCGTATATTAGACGGCGCACATAGCAGGACATCGGCCGCGTTTTCTAATTGTCTGCAGTTTAGCCGTACAAAATAATAAACACAAGAATGTTTTGTTATTTTGCGATGAAACGCTTTCTCTCTCTCTCTCTCTCTGATAGTAGTGGTCTCAAACATACGGCCCGCAATAAAAATACATTTTGAACAAAAATATACGAAAAAATTGTAAAAATGTTAATTTTTTTAATATATTATACATACCATATATGTATACCGAATTCGAAAAATTCGGTTTCTAATAAAGCCATAGAAAACACTTTCGAAAAGGGGTTGAATTCGCTAGACGTTCTATAGCTTTAAACCTAATTCCACGTGACTTGGCCAATCCATTAGTGAAAAACCGTACTGAAATCCACCGAGCACTTTTCGAGTTATGCATACATAATATAGATTTGTAAATTATCGAAAAATAATTGAATTTTTTACTTGATTTACATCGTTATTTAGGAATGAAAATGAGATTAGAAATTAAAATACGAATGATATTTTTTTCGTACACTGTAAATCAAGATTTTGATGACAACTCTTTTTACATTGAAACCCACAAAAAAGTTCATGTTACCCAGAGCCACGAAATAATTGAGTAGTATTTTTCTATCTAATGTGGAACGGTTAGAAATAATTCTTTTCCACAGCATTGAAGCATTCGAGTTTTAAACATGTCTTTTAATGAAACCAATTTAAAGAAAATAAAAATCACACGGTTACAAAAAAAACCAATACATGTACGTTTTAATTTAAATATGTTCAATAAAATCGCTGATGTTATACTTGGTTTTCACAGTCAAAATAGGTACCACCCATAGTACTAAACTGAGAACCAAGAAATCATTAAATAGACAAATGTCTGAGAACAAAAATAATAATAACAAAATAATATTATTACATACTAGCTGTCCCCGCAAACGTTGTTTTGCCATATTATGTAATTTTGTATTATAAAAACTTATTGTAAGTATACGGGGATGGTTTCTATGATCGAAAGAGTTATGGTGCGCTGTGTACGATGACGGCCTGTAAAAGTAACAAAACGCCAGACATTCATATTCTCAATTAATTGCACTGTATTTTTTAAAAAGCGATACATCTTTTTTTATCTTCAATGACAATT
Organism: Drepanosiphum platanoidis; assembly: GCA_948098885.1. NCBI lineage: Eukaryota > Metazoa > Arthropoda > Insecta > Hemiptera > Aphididae > Drepanosiphum > Drepanosiphum platanoidis. The sequence goes on from OX402533.1 coordinate 18,511,855, forward strand.
TAAAAAAAAACATAATGTAAGGGGTGCTTTTGCAGCACCTTGCTTACTTCACACTGTACGTTAATACAGTGCACGGTACGTAGGTTGGATCGAACAAAACACGCAAATTACCAATGCAAAATTACGTTTTATTTAGAGAAAGAAACGGATAAACACACGACTTCTGTACAGAAGGGCTTCCGCTGTAGACTGCCTTGCCTGAGCTCACATATGCCCTTATATACAGCAAGTCTTTGCGACGTTCGGTCGAAAAGGCTTGTTCTTCAAATTCTTTCCGACCGACGTTCCCATAGATTTTCCTTACATTCATTTAAAAGTTCCAATAATTAATATGTTAATACTATGTCGAAAAGGATTATTCAGTACTCCTTTTCGACGTTCCCACGTTTATATAAAAAAAAATTATACCGAATTTATGTCGGTGTGTGGTCGAAAAGATTTGTTCATCAATTCTTTTCGACGTTCACACCGTTCCAAATATCTTTTCCCATGTGCTTCTTATTACTAATTATTACATGATACAGGGGTTCATTACAATAAACACTTATCTTAATCGCTTAAATATAAAGTAATATAATTACGTTACGGATATTTTTATTTTTATTAATGATATTTAATTATTATGTACCTACATATTATAATAAAATTATATTTTCATTATAAAATAATGTTTTATATACTTTTATACATAACAATATATATGATATACAAATTAAAGTTAATAAAATTAATTATTTAAATTAACCTGCGATTATGAATCCACTCTTAAACACCCCCCCTCCCCTCCCTGGCAAAAAATCCCATCAACTGAATATAATATATTATAATATTCTTTAATTATTGTACCCACATTTCACAATTATCAAACACGTATATATATTTTTGAATTGAAAATGGTTCGAAAAAAAAAAAAAATATATAAACAATGATAATTGCTACTATGATATAGGAATACATATTATAAAACGTTAAATGTTTAAAAATATTTGTGGCGGGCCACTCTTAACACCAAGGGGCTTAAAAAATAGTTTATGTCCTATTCTCCGAGCTACCGAATACATACAAAAAAATTTCATAATAATCAGTCAAGCCGTCTCGGAGCAGTTCGATAACAAACACTGTGACGGGAGAATTCTATATCTAAGACATAAAACTATTTTAATACAAACTATTAAATATATTTAAACAATAATAAAATAAAATAAAGGTCTTGCCTTGAGATTATTATAAGAGTGCGAAAAAGTCACGACCGGTTTTCGATTCAAAAACATCATCGGGTGGTAAAGAGTTCAATGAATATAAAATTAAAATTTGTGAATACAATTTATTGAAAAATTAATTTTACATAGAGGGACAAAATAATAAACTCAGAAAATTTCCATAAGATGTACCATCTTTTTATTACAGTCAATATTATCATCAAACAAAAAAAAAAATACACAAAATAGGTTTAATAATTTAATGACAATAATTAAAGTATGAGGTACAAAATTAATTTAGTGCCGTGTAATTAATTTCTAATCTTGAATACTTATGTTAGTATTAAATTTTCAACTTATAAATTTATCTTATAACTACAAATTACAATTATAATGAAAATGTCAAGTACAAGTAAATCAATTTATCATATTCCCTGAACAAAACGATTTACATGCCTCTGCTACAATTAATAGTTCAGTTTTATGATATTTTAGTAAAAAAATGTTTGCTCACAAAAATATGAGCGCTTCCGATTCCAATTAATTATTAAGATGTTTAACTGAAAAATGTTTTCATGAATAATGAGAGCCAAAATTTTACTGATCCTAAATCGTTACTTTGCAAGTGCAGTTTGTTAAGAGATAAACAGATTTTAAAAAGGATTTGAGTAACATTTATTTAAATTTAAAAAATATTAAAATATGCACCAAATTCACAAATTAAAACTAATTTGAATAAATTACAAGCTAAATTATTTTAGAAATAATGAATTACAAAAAAAAAAAAAATTAAAAAATTATAAAATAAACATATTTTGGTGTATAATCTGAATTATTCAATGTATTTTGTCGCCAACGAATTCATTTGTCGTTGATGAAAATGGGTACTAATTTGCAAATACTCATAACTTATTTAATAATTTCAAATATCAAAAATGTAAACCTAGATATTAACTTAATGTTAAAAATTACGGTTTTATATAGTCTTGATTGTTTAATGTTCTCAGTATGTTGGTATATGAAAACAGAGGAAATCCTATTGTATTGTTAAAATGAATAGCTGGCGAATGAAAAAAAAAATATTTTGATAAAAAACTTGTAGTCATGTCAAAAACAAACATTCACTTCTTCGATGAGTCTTCAAATCAAGTCGGCAACTAGAAACAAAACAAAAAAAGAAAAGGTTGAAACAAAACATTTTACGATTTAATAATGAAAATTAAATAGAATAAAATAATTATTTAATTAGTAATTACTAATTATATACAGTTGTAGAACATATTTGCTACAATTATAAATGTATTATCAATACATTTTCAAGTATAACAGGTACCGTTATTCTTGAAAGTAAAACTTCGATTTAATAAAATCAAATTTCTATTTTATGATATAATTTGAAAAATAAAGTTTAAAACAAAACAGATACGTATTTGTCAAACACCATTGTTGACAAACAATACAATTTGACAAAAAAAAGCATTCCTACATTCAATACCACAATTATTGCTATTAAATAAGACCACAAAAATTAATCTCACCATTCATTGGCATCTCATCAATTTGTGTGGAATAGTACTGTTCAATATCACGCAATATTCGAATATCGTCACTTTTAACAAAATTAATCGCAACACCTTTGCGACCAAATCTTCCTGAACGACCAATTCTAAAATAAATTTATAATTATTAGACAATTTAAATAGTTAAAAGTATATTTGAATTATTAAACAATGGAATTATAAACACTTTTCTCTTCAGATTTTCATATCATTCAAAAATAAATACATTTATTTTTTACCACGGATAAAATTTAATTCGTCAATTAATTTTTTTTAATTCTAATTTTCATTCCAATTAAAAATTGATTAATTGCTTTAAACAAAATCTTTCAACAATTCTTATTCAATGACACTAAAATAGTAGGTTACCTGTGGATATACAATTCACGGTTGTTGGGCAAATCATAGTTTATAACCAAAGAAACTTGCTGAACGTCAATACCTCTTGCCCAAATGTCAGTAGTAATTAAAACTCTCCTGTATTACATACAAACAAATATAATAAATGATTTCAAGTATTGCTTTTAATTTGATAAAAAAGAACATTAAGTTAACGTTAGAAAAACATACGTTTGGCCAGCACGGAATTCTTTCATAATAGCATCCCTTTCCTTTTGTGGCATGTCTCCGTGCATTGAACTTACAGTAAAATTTGACTCTCGCATTTTCTCAGTCAACCAATCCACCTGAAAAATCAATTGCATACTGTTGATTAAATACAATTTAAATTTTATACACTCATCAAATTCAATAACTAACCTTCCTTTTCGTACTGCAGAAAATAACAGCTTGAGTAATAGTAAGTGTGTCGTATAGATCACACAAAGTGTCGAATTTCCATTCCTCCCTTTCGACAGCCACGAAGAACTGTTTAATCCCTTCAAGCGTCAATTCATCACTGTTAATAATATAATAAATATTAATTATAGCCAAAAATAAATAAAAGGTTAAAAAAAGAAAATAATATGACTCTTCCAAACCGTTTAACTAATATTCTTATTGGATCGGTCATGAATTTATTTGTCATCTCTAAAATTTCATGAGGCAACGTAGCAGAAATAAGAATAACCTAAAAAAATCAATAAAATTACAAATAACCTAACTGTATTCACGGTATACGCATTAAAATTAAAAATTAGAAAACAATCTATAAATTAACTTTAAAAAATACTATACACTAGGTATTTACAACATTTTCAAATTATTTAATTATTTAAAAAAATCAGCCACTAATTTTTTTATTAATTTACTAGCTATCTCCGCACAGCTTTGCCTGTGCACAGTAAAAAACAGAAATGTTTTTAAGATTTTTAGCGAAATGTAATCTATTCGTTTTATTGTGATCTATGTTTTTTAACTTTTTTTTTCTGTTTGTAAATCTAATTCAAATTTTCTTTTAAATTTTCCTTGATTTTAAACTTTGGCATACATTTTTTAATTTATAATTTCAATTTAAATTTTAATTGTTTTAAAAAATTAACCCAAAATTCTTTTATTAATTAATTTATAAATTGTTATCAAAAATTCCCAAGGGGATCAAAATATTTTATTAAAAAATACTTCAAATTATAAAGCTGCTTTTATCATGCATTTCAAGTTGTTAATATTTGCGCAAGCATACTTATTGTAAATATAATTAGATTGTATGCATATAATAAAATAATTAAAAAAAAACTTACTTGGGTAGCAGGAGGCAAAAACCGATAAACATCGTAAATTTGCTCTTTAAAACCTTTATTTAACATTTCATCGGCTTCATCCAACACCAATGTCTTAATGTTCCGAGTTCGTAATGTCTTGCGTCTGATCATATCTATTAAAACATACCGATTTATAATAACATTTCATAAATAAATTACATAATTTTTTACATACCAAACACTCGTCCAGGAGTCCCCGAAACTATATGTTGACCAAAATCCAATTTTCGTATATCTTCACCAAGGTTTGTACCACCAATGCATGCGTGACATTGAACGTTTATAAAATCGCCTAGTGCTAAAACTACCTATAAAATAATATTCATTTTAAAATTAAATGTTAATCTATCAAGTTCAAAACAAAATTAAAATATTGATTATTTAATTCATAAGTTAATAATCAAAGCAGTGAACATTTGTTTTTTTCAAATATTTTTATTTTTTATGAAATTGATATGTTTAAATACTCATTGCTTTCAATTTATATAATTTAATGATAATGTTAACAGACAAGATATATAAAATATATAAAATACCTTTTGGATTTGTACTGCTAGTTCTCGAGTTGGTGACAAACATAATACTTGGGTATCTCTAATTTGTGTATCTACCGATTGTAGCATTGCTATCGAAAAGGTAGCAGTTTTTCCAGTACCGGACTGAGCCTGGGCTATAACATCTCGACCTTTAATCATAGGTTTTATAGCTCGTTGTTGTATTGCTGAAGGCCGTTCAAAACCTAAACAGAGTTAAAAAAAATTAAGTAAGGTAATTGAATTTAAAAATTAAAAATAACTAATAGTTATACACATATATGAATAAAAAAGTCAACTACAATTATTTATAATTGTGCTATAACATAGTATTGATTTAGTATATTTTTCAGTCTAAATTCTAATGAAAATGTATGCTTACATAAGTTAGATATTTGTAATAATCAGGGTCCGGATTTATATGCATTTACATATATGTAATGAGTGTATGCAGTTTGATGGGAGTTAGAAATGTGGACCATTTGAGGAACAGAGAGTGCATAGAAAAAAGTTTATTTTGCATATTAATGCATATTTTTGGTATGGCAGCATATTTGAAGATTTTTGCAAAAATAAGTGTACATTTTGAATAAATTTTATAACTCAAGATCCACCAAACCGATTTTGATAAAAATTATATATCAATGCATATATTTTGGGTAAGAGCATATTTTTGCATATTTTTGCATATTATTAATAAAAAATAAGAGCATATCAAGTGCATATTTAAAGATATTTTAATGCATAAATGCATACTATTCTAAGCTTTTTAAGTGCATATAAATCCGGACCCTAGTAATAATTAATATTGAATAATTTAAGTATACAAAATGACAATAACATATTGTTTTATGGAAAAATTACCCAAATGTAATATGATTATAATCTCACATTAACAAGCTGACATATATGACATTATATATGACAATTTATAGTACCGACTGGTAGAAATTAGATCTTAGTGGTCACTATGAGACAACAGCACATAAACGATTGTATGCGTTTATCGTTTAATAATAAGTGAACAATATTCATTTTCTATTGTTTGGAAACTTTTCATAGTTAATATCGAATTGGAAATGTAAACTTGTACAGTTGTACCGAATAATTAAAAATATTTGAAGTGTACAAAATGAAAATAAAATGAAAAAAATGAAAAAATTACTGTGTAAAAAATGTACAGACAGTGATAAAAAAACCTCAAACGCGGTAAAGAATTTTCGTTTCGAAAACGTATTACTTTCAATCAATACTCGGTGGAAAAATGTGCAAACGTTTACAGATTTTCTATCAAATGACTTACCGTACGAATATATGCCTCGTACAAGGTCTTCTCGTAAATGCATGGTATCGAACGTTGATAGGACTTCGACATCTTCGCTGGTTTCGAACTCCACGTGAGTCAGGTCTTCGGTCAAAGGTCCGGACTTTCTGCTCGCCATTTTGTCTATATCGTTTGTTGAAAAATTAAAACGTTTACGAGAGAGAAAAAAAAACCGAAAATGTTCGACGGTCGAGTCGGTCGTGTCGTTGGCGGCGGCGGCGGCGGCGGCCAGAAAACCGGTAAGAAACTATACGTACAGTTGAACAGTAATCGGTGGCGGCGTCAACTCGGCAACGCTCGGCGCGAAAAGAATCCGACAGACGAACGGACGATACGTGAATTGACGAAAATGTCGGGGTGAAATGCGCGTGGTACCCGCAGTTTTGTACGTCGTGATAACGCGGCCTCGCGAAAGACGGAGTTGATAAGGCTATTTTAAAAAACAATCGGGACGGCGGCGTTTCGCCCGGGAGTACGGACGGTCGGAAAGTGGCGTATCGAATGATAAAATATATATACACGAGCGAAGAAAAGCAATTGTAAACGAAAGCCAATCGTTTTGTCGTCAGAAATAACCACGGATTCCGCCGCCGTGCGAATCGTAGAATAATAATAATAATTACGGACTATCGAGGTCGCGGCCGAGGGGGGACGGGGACAACAAGTCGTCGTGGTATTGTTGTGCCGCGACAATGGTCGCGCTACGGTTTGCGAGAAACGGGGCACTGTCCCGCAATTGCTCGACGATAAGCAAAAACGTGGATTATTCGCTGATAAGCAAAAACCACAACACACACTGATAAGTGATAAGCGTTTCGATTTCGAAATGTTATATATCGACATGTCATAGTTTTTCGTATAATTTGCATTCGTATTATTGCATCGCGGAGTGCATAAACTACTCCGTCGGTGTGCGTCGTTCTCACCAGTGGAACTGGATAGGACGCCGAAGACGGGCGGATTGCCGTCGGTTAGGTTAATAATATTCGTTCGGTTGTTGAAATACTATGATTATCCGTATGACGTTTCCGTCGTTCTAGCCACGCTGTGTTTACCTCGTAGGCGGGCCGTGCGCGATCGATCGACAGTGTGTTTTTACGAGAGAGAAAGCGCGAGACGTCTGCACATCCGTTCTCGCAGGACCACGTCCGTAAAACGATTGTTTGTCACTCGATCCCACGAGGAGGCGACTTTCTTCCCGTGGGACCGACGCCGTAGCCGGCCGACACGCCGAGATTACAAATCCAAACGTGTTATCTAATAATTGACGACGCCGCGAGCGTTGATTGAAATTGTTGTCACGATTTGTGTCACGTCGTATCGAACGGGGCACGGCCGACGAGCGAGTGTTTGTTGTTATATTATATTCTATATGATTTTTTTTTTTTTTCATCCATTCCAAATCGTCGACTCGAGAAATATCGTGCGACAAACAACACGCTCGCGTGTCGTCGTTCCGTATTTTTTACCGCGCCTGTTTCTCTTTTTTTTAAATCAACGCTCGCGTGTGTTGTTGTTCCTAGTGATGGGCGTAATCGAGTAAGTTCTGTTACGAGTAAAGTAATAATCGAATTTTGAAATGTTTTGAATTATTTGCTGGTAATCGATTTAGTATATTTTAAATCTGAAAAATCCTATACATAATATGACATAACAATTTTCAATGTAGTACATTTTTATGATTACATGTATTTATTTAACTATCGTCTACTTTAGTCCTGAACTGGCTGAACAACCGAGTTCTGATTCTCTCGCTGCTTGTGAACCTTATTATTGTTCTTAAATTATAGTTTAATTTTTAATCAATATTTTACCAACAAATAAAAAAAGCAAAATTTAACTAATAATTATTTACTATAAGTTTAATCATATTTCGAGTAATTTTTCCAGAGATTCTCTCCATTATGCCCATCACTAGTTGTTGTTACCCTTGTTGTCATAATTATTATTATTACTCGACGGGAACTTTTTTCTCAGTCTTTAAATTAAATATAGTGTGATTTGTTATTACTACAATTATTAAAATATATTTTCTATGACTATACTGTCTGTATAGACCATATTGTGTTTTGTGAGTGTATCGGTTGAAAATAAAAAACCAACAGATTCCGTTGAGTTATCCTATGAGATGGTGACACTGCACTAGGTCCGTAGTTCATTAGACAAGGTCTGGTGGGTAGCAAAGTATGGACTGGAGGTTACAAAACTTAATAACAGGCAAATTAATTTTAAAAAAATTACTCTAATGAAAAACTTTTGGATATGTCGAAAGCGTTAACTTGTTTGATGAGTCTTCAGATCAATTCAGCAACTAGAAAAAAATAAAATAAAACATTTTAACAATTTTTGAAATTATAATGAAAATTAATTGGAATAAAATAATAATTTAAAACAATAGTAATTTGTTGTAGGAAGTAGTTGATAAAATTATAAATGTATAATAAATAAATTTAGGTATCATTATTCTTCAAAGTAAAACTTTGATTTAATAAAATAAAATTTCTATTTTATGATATAATTTGAAAAATAAAGTATAGAACAAAACAGATGTCATTGTTGACAAACAATACATTTGGCAATAAAAATCATTGCTCCTTTCAATACCACAATTGTTCTTAAATTAGACCACAAATATAAATAGAAACTCACTATTCATTGGCATTTCGTCAATTTGTGTAGAATAGTACAGTTCAATATCATGTAATATTGCATTATCTTCATTTGTAACAAGATTAATCGCTACACCTTTGCGACCAAATCTTCCTGGACGACCAATTCTAAAAAAAATTTACAATTATTATACAATTTAAATAGTTAAAAATATATTTGAATTCATTAAATTCAATAAAACTAAAATAGAAAGTTACCTATGAATATACATATCATAGTTGATGGGCAAATCATAGTTTATAACCACAGAAACTTCCCCAACGTTAATACTTCTTGGCCAAATGTCAGTAGTAATTTAAATTCTCCTGTATTATAAACAAACAAATATAAAAATGATTTCAAGTATTGCTTTTAATTTGATAAAAAAGAACATTAAGTTAACGTTAGAAAAACATACGTTTAGCCAGCACGGAATTCTTTCATAATTCTTTCATCCCTTTCCTTTTGTGACATGGATCCGTGTATTGAACTTACAGTAAAATTTGACTCTCGCATTTTCTCAGTCAACCAATCCGCCTGAAAAATCAATTACATACTGTTGATTAAATAAAATTTAAATTTTATATACTCATAAAATTCAATAACTAACATTCCTTTGCATATTGCAGAAAATAACAGCTTTATAATAGTAAGTGTAAGTGTATTGTATAGATCACACAAAGTGTCAAATTTACATTCTTCCCTTTCGACAGCCACGAAAAACTGTTAAATCCCTTCAAGCGTCAATTCATTACTGTTGATAATATAAAAAATAATAACTATAGACAAAAATAATTAATAGGTTAAAAAGAGGAAATAATATGACTTTTCCATACCGTTTAACTAATATTCTTATAGGATCGGTCATTAATATTCTGGTCAGTGCTTTCCATTTTGTTTATTGTTTATTGAATATGTTTAACACGAAAATGTTCGATCAACGCATTACCGTCGTCGTCCGCCGTTAAAACGGTCAGCAGCAATGTACACTTAAACGTAATTGACGGTTCGCAAAACGGCAACAATCTGTGCGAAAAATGATTCAACAAGTAAGTAGAAAAATTGTAAACATTAGACTCGCAACGATGCCGGCAAGAAATGCCAGAACTCGCGTCATAGTGATAGTGCATTTTTTTAAAAGAGAGAGAGATGATAAGACTATTGATACCGGGTTACGGCACGCCGGTCGTCAAGTGATATTACCTATCACATGAATCTTGGCCGATTGTTGATTTTTTTTTTTTTTATAGTTCGCGTCTGAGCGTCCCTACTCATTATTAAATAAACTTTAACGGCACGGACCGGTCCGTGTATCGTGGTCAACGTTTTGTCGGAAGGCTGGTCGATAGTCGGTAGTATTATATTGTAAACAAAAAAAAAAAATCAAACGAAATTAAAATGAACATTAATCATTGTAATAAATAACAATAATATTACAATGGACGATTCGCCGAGTGAATCGAATTACCAATAATTACGATCGGACTTGACCGTCGTTAGACATTTGAAAGAATTGAAAAGAAATTCCAAACAAGCAGTGAGTAGGCGGTATGGGTACACGGAAAAACGTAGAAAACTCGGTGATAGTATCGTCGTAAAATTTGATATTTTACAGACAATAAATTTTTTAGAGCTTTTTGGCGATAAGTAGTATAAATGGTTGTTTTGAACATGTCGTTTCCGCAAAATAAAAGCTCGTGCGACGACAATAATTATTTTCAATGGGTTTTTTTTTTTTTTTTTTCGAAATATTCATGACAATAAATTAAATTTGACGAGTGAAAAAAATTCAACAATAAAAATGTCAACACGGAGTATCAACAAAAAACATCAAAGTAAATTACGCGAAACATATTATACGTATAGTACACCGTTGAAAAATATGAGTTTTCTTTTGTTCAAACCTATATATATATGTATAATATACACATATATACATTGTATATATTGAATGTACGTTCGTCTAACGTGCGGGTAATGTGTTCCTCTCGTCTTCCCTGTTACTGCAGTATTGTGACGCAATACTTCGAACAGTTAACAATGGATTTCTTCCACACCGCGCCGACGAGAACACGAACGGCCAGGTTGGTACACTCGTACACCACTGTTTCTTTATGTTTTTTTTTTTTCGACAAAACATTTTCCAACGTTCACTTCTATCGAGGGGAGCCCCTACTCCGTTTCAATAGTGTTGGACTGTGACGCACCGTTCGTTTACGATCCGACAGGTTGGTACACTCCTATTTCACTACGCCGGCGTTTCTCATCGACAAAACCTTTTTCGACGCCCGATTTTATCGTGGGCTCCCTCTACTCTGTATCAATAGCGTTAAACTGTATACATATTATATACGACCGGTCCGGTTGATACACACTCCTACTTCACTATACTGGCGTTTTTTCGTGTGTTTCTCATCGACGGTACCATTTTACAACGCCCGATTTTATCGCGGTTCGGCTACACCGTTTCAACAGTGTTAAACTGTAACGCAACATTCTACGTGTTCGACGTGTACGTGAATCGTCTGCAACAGATTATTTAGTCGTCTGTTTATACATATTTCACGTACACACCCTTTCGATTGTGTTATTATATAGAAATCCGTTGGGAAATTAGGAACCCTCGATTTATCGCATAGAGGTACGGGTAAGGGCCTCCGCACACTACGCGATACACACGCGACGCAATTTTTGCCACGCGCGATATCCTAGCAAAGTAAATGGGGAACCACTAACACTGCAATTTGATAACGACGCGACTGCGACGCGAGCGACTGGCGACACGCGCGACTGACAGTGCTAGTCGCCTGGTAGTCGTATCGCGCGTGTTGCATGCGATTTTATTGAAATTTGTTAATATTTTGACATAGTTCAACATAAAATTCGTCGGCGAGGTTGAAAAACACCCACCCCTATATAATTATACAATTCCCGATTATTGTAGGAAAGATTTGATGGTTTTGATCCTATTCTTTTTTTTGTTAGCCTCCTTTTGTGTACCAATAGTACATGACAATATGTTTTTCATCACTCGAACTAGACATTTTTTTTTTTGAAAATTGAAAACGGATGAAAACTAGTCACGCGATTGACACAGTATGATCGACTGAATATCGTTTCGCGTTGGTGGACCTCATATCGCACAAATCGCATGAATTGCACTTATCGCACTAAGGTGGACCTCATATCGCACAAATCGCATGAATTGCACTTATCGCACTTATCGTTGGTAAATTGCGTCGCGTGTGAATCGCGTAGTGTGCGGAGGGCCTAAATTATATACGTACATATTTTATCGCCGAAATATTCCCTAAATCAATTTCGATTAATTTAGATAAATAGATTTAGGGAATTCGACAACGCGATGCGACGGTAAATTCGGAAAAAAAGATTTCAATACTCGATGTTGGCGAAGAGGTGTGTTACCTAATGGGTTGCTTCCTCGTCGCGCTGTTACTGATGTATTCCTATTCAATCTGTTATATCGAATTTGCTCATCGTAATTATTGTTTGTACAGACGGTAAATTTTCTTTTAATAAAAAAACAAAATAAAAATATAATTACTCAATGTTTTTATGAAAATAAAAACGCCAGTTTTTTTCTCGAAAATCTCACTCCGGGCTCGAATTCGTAAAAAGCGCGCGCGACAATCCGCCGCCGCGCGCCGGCACTACTATTTTTCGAGCGCCATGGCTACGCGGTCGTTTGATTTTTTTCGTTACACGTCTCGCACCCGCCGCAATATCGTGAAAACGCGTCGTGTTTACGTGTGATAAGTAGAAGAAGAGAAATTAAAAAACAACACTACTTCGTGTATCGGATACCGCTGTCGCGACACACACATGCAGGACGCCGGGGATCCCGAGTGGTCGCGGTCGCCGGGCACCGTCCGCGACATGTTCAAGACCGCGGACGCCGTGATGCCCGTCGTGTTCACCGGGTTCCGGACGCACGCGTACACCAAGGCCGGCGCGCTGCGGCCGCCGTGGACGCCGTGGAACTGGCCGCTGAGCGAAGAAGGGTCCGCGGCCGCGGCCGACTGGTGGTCGGCCCAGACCGTGGTCAAGATGCACGGCGGCACCTCGAAGCCGGAGGGGCCCTGGGTGTCGACGGCGTGCGACGTCCGCCGCCCCGGCTACGGCGCGTACGCCATGACCGAGGTGGCCGTCAACAGCGGCCACTGGAACTTCGAGGTGGTCACGCGGCTGCTGCACGAGAACCGCCTGCACACGACGCTCGTCGGACAGATCACCGACTGGTGTCGGCCGACCACGGTCCGGTACGACGTCGACTACCGGTGGCCGGACAAGACGGCCACCGTTTCCGTGGACATGGTGCGCAACAAGTTTTACCTCCAGTTTATCCAAGTACGCGACGCCTACGTAATGCAGGCGGCTGTTCCGCTAGCGCGGTGCGATCGGCGGCGGCGCGGCGCGACTTGAAAACATTAAAATACGCGTTAATCACAGCTGTGAGCACGGCGCAGGACAGCGCGTTTTACACTCGATTAACGATTATATATTATGTAATTAAAAGTTTCAACTTTCATCGTCGCAACGGAACCGAGCGTGTTCAATCGCGTGCGATTCGAATCGACGCAGACGTGTACCTATATATGCGACGAAAGTATGCGCGAGAAATCATATTTATAAACGATAAAAAAAAAAAAAAAAACGGGCGCGATAAAAATCTCTCATCTCGTAAGAGTTGTGTCGCGCCGAAAACAAAATATCGTACACTATATATAACGCGTATTATATCGGGTAAACGAACAAATGCGTTTCTCATTACTGCACCTTATCCTATAATACCAAGTACAAGACGCGCGTAAATCCGTCGCCCGATCGGTCGTAGCGCATATAAAAACGATACGAAAAGTCGTTGGAAAACACGGCTGTGCGCGAAATTATTATTTACGGACGGCGCGACGTTGTTCGCAGAACATAACGGACAGGCTGTCGTTGGGCGGCGAATTGGAACACGCGAGGCACGGCGGTTGCAGCGGCGACGGTAGCGGCGGCGACGGCCGTTGGTCGGCCGAACGCTTCGGGCTGGCCGCGGTGGCCAAGTACTGCGGGCCCGATTACTTGGTCAGCGGCAGGGTGAACTGGACGTCGAGGGACGCCAAGCTGGCGTACTATCACCACTGCAACGAATGGCTGCAGACGAGCACCACGCTCGTCGTGGACGCGGCCCGCTTGTCCGCCGTCACGCGGCTGGGCTTCCGCGTGCGGTCCGACGCGTCCGTGTACCGCGCGTCCGTCGGCACGGACGGCATCGTCACCAGCCTGTGGGAGAGGCGGCTCAGTGACCGGCTGTCCATGTCGTTCAGCTGGTTCATCAACCACGCGTGCGGGGACCACGGCATGGGCGCGGGCCTGTCGTTCGAATAGGCCGTGTGCGTGTGTAGTCGCGACGTGTCGTCGTCGTCTCTATTGTCGTCGTCGTCTTTATTGTCGTCGTCGTCGTCATTGTCGTCGTCGTCGTGTGTTTGTCGTCGATATTTTGTGTGATCGCGATGATAATATTATGTCGGGCGTCAATAAAATGTTCTCGATATACTGTATTGTAATTTTTATAACATTGCAACACAACGAGCATAAGCAATATCGTAAAAACTATGTAAATACAACATGCGTATTGTATACATTATACCTATTATAGAGCGTAAATCTTGTCAGTACAATAGTACCTACCTATATATGTATATTATGATAATATGCACGGTTTGAACTGTATCAGCTCAATACGCATTTGCATTCTATTACGTAATTTTTACGTTTCGGTTTACCGATTGAAAATAAACCGAATTAAAATACTGTCGACGATCACATTACACTACCTCTACATACTTTTCGTAACACACATGCGTTGGTAATAAATTACTTAATAATATTTGGTACAAAATATATAACAAATGGCAGCGGTTCCAAAACTGGGCCCCGTGAACACTTTCTAGGGGCACCGCGTTTCGTAACGAATTATTTATAATAATTTATTGTAATTATTTTTTGGCCTTTTGTTAATATTTGAAATCGAATCGTATAAAAACAATTTGTTTCGTCATATAAGTTACATTTATTCACGTTCGTAATCATTTTTCTCTTTTTTCTTATTTTTTATTGTTTCTTTTATATTTGTATGTATATATATATATATAAACATATGAATTAATTTTGAGTATGTTTAAAACGCTTGTATTGTTTTTTTTTTGGTCAATAAAATCGTAAAACTCGATTATAAATGAGAATTAGTGTTCATTTTTTTATTCATGTTCCTTGTGGTACTCATAGCCGGGCACCGTGGCTGAACTTAATCCAAAAAAAGGCATCGCTGGTATAAGGTATACAGATTTTTAATGTATGCGATAATACTCGGGCGAGGACAGTGACACGTTGATAGGTCATTACTTTTAAATTACAGCTTTCGGGCGGAAAATGGATAATTTCAATTCTCGCGTCACTCGAGATTCGGGAGCTGCGACACGGTGGCGTCAAAACGCGCGACGTCTGGAACGGAAAATCAATAAAATGACTGCTCCCGACCGACGTCATCATACACAGGACTTAATTTCCGCGGGGTGATATTAATTATTATTCACTCCGCTCAAAACTGAAATTATTTTTAATGGTAAAATTGTTGGTAATACAATTGACGTAAAATAAAGACGTAAACAAATCTTTTATTTTTAATTAGATAAACGACTTGAAAATTCGATCAAATTTAGCTCCCGACCTAAATACGTCGTGAAATATAATTTTTCTGTTATTTTTCCCCGTCATACCTATCTTAGTCCGCGTAGAGATACTTCCCGATGAACTTACAGACGAGAACCAGTCCCGTTTAACTATCGTTTCCAGTCTTACGACTCAATGTCTTTATGCGAACGCTTCGAAAACGAACGTTCGACGCCTTTGTCGTAAACATAGCCGTAGAGTTTCCGAAATGTACAACAGAAAATGAACGTTAACATTTTTTCGCTCGAAAAAAATAAAAAATATCCGTAATTTCCCTTCGTGTTCGCCCGTTTGTTCACACCGTAATGACAAATATTCACACACACGACCACTTCGAGCTAGTACCTATACGCGATTTTCGTAAAATACGTCTAATGAGAATGACAAACAAGTAGATTCTAACAAAAAAAAATTGGTAATTGTAAACGGATTTCAATTCTCAGCCGTATGCCGGCACGCGCACACTCTCTCTCTCACACGCACGCACACTCTCTCTCTCACACACAAACACACTCCATCTCACTCACACGCACGCGCTCTCTCTCACTCGCACGCACGCGCTCTCTCTCTCTCACACACACGCTCTCTCACTCTCTCTCTCACTCTCTCTCTCTCTATCCAGCGTCCGACCCGTCGTCGCGGCCGCCCGGTCGGTTCGACTAATCAGTCGTTATCATTCGGTATCGTCACCGATCGCGCGAAGCCACACCTGTTGCTAACTTCAGTCCGCCGCCGTCTATCATCGATAATAATAATAATATTGTTATTTGTTGTTAAATCATAACAATACGTCCGCGACGATAGCGCAGACCTAGTACCGGACGCCTCGTACACCGACGCCACTGACGATTGTTTGCGCGAGCTACAACATAGTGCGGCGAGCGTGTGCCGGTCCGTGTCCGACGACAAATCGCCGAGAGTTGCTGCTCGCCGTCCCGCCGCCCGTATCGATTGGGCGCGCTTTCCCTTTGTTCGACGGCGCGCAGGAGAGAGAACATAATATATTCAACGCCTCGCGCCCCCGGGCACAAATACTGTTCCTCGATGTCCGGCCAAGGAGAAGATGTTTATGTAGATGTAGAAGGAGAAGAAAATCTGGAAGAACACGCGGCGGCGCTCCGGTGAGTATTGATATCGTATGTACGACATCGTGTGCTTTTTGTCGGGTTTTTCGTTCGTTCTTTACGGTCACGGGTTCGGCGTCGGTCGGCCGGCCCGTCTCCCTGTGGTCGGTCTCGAAGTGTTTGGTCCGTCGTCGTTCGCACACCGACGTTCCGTCGATCGCCAAGGTCGTCGTGAAAATCGGCTCGGGCGACGTCAGAACAACCGTGTTAATAATATGCCGGCGTTGCCGATCGGAAAGGGTGTCGTTTACCCGGTGAATTGGCCCAAATGTTTTAATTATTACATGCTATAAGTATATTGTATGGGATAGAATAACAATTAGCCTTGATAAATGAAATACCTAATAGAAATATAGGTGTAGAATATTAGAAATATATTACACATTTTAATTAGAAAACACCGTCGAATCATTTGTATGATTAAATTTTAACCATCGGTCTTTTACAAATTGTTTAATAGCATAATGCGTAAGTGCTCAATTATGTGTAAAACTGGACAACGATTAGTCATGGGTTATAAATTAATATCTGTAATTAATGATTATAAAATTAATTTAAAATATTTTTCAACGTTTTAGAAAGGTTAGAATTTACTCGAGAGTGATTACTGTACTGCCTGATATCCAAAATATTTTCCCAACGTTCATCCCTAGTTTAGTACCGATTAATGTTCCAAAAACTTTGAACATGAATCACTAACTTGTAATATGTAACTTCATTTTTCAAACATATTTTATTTTTTTCTAGACGTAGATTGTATGATGATGATGATACAGGTCCTGTCGTTTACCCACCGTCTGCTAGGGCACTCATGATTACAGCCAATCGCCTGTACTATGAAGAGCGGTATACAGAGGCCATCAAATTTTATAACTGTGCCATAGTAAGTGAAAGTCATGCCTTTTGTTATCCTAGAGTTGCTGATAAAAAAGTTTTCATAAAAATATCATATACATTATTTTTATGTTTAGATAGGTAGCCCGCACTTGATTGAGTATCGAGTTGCGCGAATAAAATGTTTCCTGAAGTTGAATCAATGGGACGAGGCAACTTTAGACTGTCGCCATATTTTGGATAAGAACCCTTTTAACGTACATGGCTGTTATTTTCTGGGAATGAGTTTCATGGGGATGGAAAAATTTAATGAAGCCATACATCATTTAAAATCAGGTAAGAAATTCACCTTGAATTATTGTCCTTCCAAATGTCATTGATAATTCAATTTATTTTCATTAGCTCATACTTTGGCAAAACATATAAAATTAAACTTTGAAGATACAATAACAGAAAAAATTCGTAAGGCTTTAAAGCTGAAATGGAAGAAAGAAGAAGATTCTCGAAAGAATAAAGAAATAGAGCTTTTGGTAAATAAAACAATTTGCCCAGTTTCTCTGTTATTTTATAAAACTGATCTGCAACTGTTAATGCAATCTTGTACTGTTGATATGTGCCATTTTTTTTCTTTTTTAACTTCTGTACTTGATTTAATTTTATTAGTCGTACTTGAAAAAACTTATGGAGGAGGATATGGCTCGTAAAATCAATGCCATTCAATCACCCTCATCAAAAGCTCAGGTGGAAGAAGTTGAGAATCGTACAATGGAGATTAGAAATCAAACCGTATGTTCAACTAATAATTGCTCTTTTGTACCCTTTGTTATTCTTATTATATGATTTTATTTTCAGGATAAATATACTGCTGAGCTTCAAACAATATTTGTTAATAACCATGATAATTTTAAGGTTAGAAAGAAACATATTATTAGTTATTTTCTTAATGTAATGTTTCATTTTTATGAAATTTGAATTTTTTTTTCAGAAACGAGAATTGCCCGAATATTTGTGCGGTTTCGTCGGTTATGGCATTGTGAAGGATCCTGTCATTACTCCGAGTGGTATATCTTACGATCGCAATGATATTGTAGAGCACATAAAAGTATAAACTAATATTTGAATACTCAACAAAATGTTTTTTTTTTTTCTTTTAAACTTAGAGTAATATTAGATATCTTGGTTTAATCTGTTAAACTAAGAATACTGTTAATCCATTAAAAGTAAAACATATTTATTTTTCTTGCATACAATTTAAAATACTAAAGTATACATGCAGGTACTATGGTTGTCTTTTAAATTAATATTGACACATTTTGAAAAGAAATTAACTTCTTTTATTTTCACAATAATGACTGAAAAAAATACTAACATTAGGTAACTGTTTATTGCACATTTAATAAACAATTATTACGTTTACAATAATTATATTGATATCAGGGTATAATTGTTGTGGGCTCAATGCATTTTTATATTTCTGATTTATTAATTAAATGATGTATTTGAATAATGTATGTATTACATTATTTTGTTCGATGTATTTTATAATAAATGAATTCTCGATAATGTCAAAATGTATTATTCTCATTAAATATTTCAATATCTTTTCTTTAACTTAGTATGAAAAATTTAATCATATTACAACCTACAAAGTATTATTATTACTAACCTTAATTAATATTTTTTACTGCAATTGACTTCATTCATTAATTTTATTCTATAGTAAATAAATAATCCAAATGTTTGATCAACTGTATTAATCAACCACTGCATTACTAAAAATCAATATTTACTATTCATAGTCTTTAATGATGATTTAAATTTCAGCATAGTAAAATAACATAAATTAAATTGTGCTTTGGTTTTATTTATCGTTAAAAAAATTTATTGAAAATTATATTTGTCTAATTTTTTTCATAATAAATAATCATTATTCTTATTAATCAGTTCATACTTAATATTATTAATATTCAATAAAACATATTACAATGTATTTAAAATATAGATAAACATTTTTAATTTATGAATGATTTAATAACAATATATTGTGTTTTTTGTTTAACAGAATTTTGGACAAGTTGATCCTATTGCGGGGTATAAATTAACAGTCGATCAACTTATTCCAAATTTGGCTTTAAAAGAACTTGCTGAAGCATTTATTGAAGAAAACGAATGGGTAAAAAATTACTGTACTAAAACCTAACCTACTTTATTGATCAGACTTGTAAATGTATAATTTTAGTAGCATTGAAACACTTGCCATAAGAGTATATTATTTTTTCTCATTAGAATTAATAGGTACGTATTATAATTTATTTAATAAATACCAATTGAACAACTTGCAAATAAGTAGAAAATTTAAAAACTTAATTTTTTTTTTTTAAATATAATTGTTATACATAAGTATTCAATGACCTTTGAGCTTTCTACTGCACTTTAGTGTTAGGTGACAAAAAAAAAAAAATTATAATTCTGCTCCACTCAAAAATCAAAATATTGTTCATACAGGGATGAATGTTCTATTGTTGAAATTGTTCATGCATTTCATAAGACTGTAAATTCTTTGACAAAAAGCCTTATATTTGAAGGTTATTAATTTGTAATTTTAAATTCTACTGTTTTTCATATTGGATAAGCTATATTAATATGTTAAGTCTGTAAAAGATTCCATTAATTCTTAATTTTTAAATGGATATAAGGAAAAAAAAGACAAAATATTTTGGGTTCCATTACTTGTGTTATTATCACATTTTACACATAATGTATACTATTTAATATTTAATAAGTATTATTTTCATTTGTATTCATTTTGGGCCTCAGCCCGTTACGTAGATTAATAAATAATAGACATTGTTATTATTATTATTATTAATATTAATAAAATAGCTATTAATTCAATAAATCAAAAATGTGTTGCTAACGTCCAATATTTATTATTTATTTTGAAGTCCTAAAATCGCTATCGTAGTTTTCCATCAACAAACAAAAATGTTATTAGTAATAATTTTTTCACTATAAGTATGATGGTTTTTTTTTTATTATTATGACATTGATTAGAGCATCTGTTATTTATAATTATGCCAAGTCAATATTGAATTTTTTAGTAATATTGGTATAATTTCTCAATTTAATTGGGCATTGACAAAAATGCTTAGCAAAATATCAATATGACAATTTTTAAATATTTAATGAACCGTTATTCATAATTATTAGACATCGACTATCAATATTTGCACATTTGTTACATGCCATATTTTGATAATGTCTACCATAGTGTGCAAACAACACATGCTGGTCCCGCATTAACTGAGATGTACTCGGCCAACATTATCGCTAACGATATGTGACCAACAATATTGGCTATTGTTTTCCGACACACGCAACTGATATTTATGTTCGAGTATATGTGATTGTCCAGCACTGGTATACGATTGTCAGTTCTCTCATGCGGGTTGTATAGTTGACTAATAAATAAGTTCATCGTAATCTCAAACTTCGGTTTTTCAGCAATTGTTTTGTATTGTTAAAAAAATTATACATATAAAATAAATACATCAGTGTATATTTAAATTTTTCTTTAAAAATAATCATATGATTGTATTAACTATTTTATCATTATTGTTACAATATAATAGAGTTTGATTATCGCGACAAATGTACACATAAAAATTACAAACATCAGAATGACACGACATTTACATGTTTTTGTCAATAAAATAAATGTTGATCCATCTTGATAACTATATAAATATAAAATATTCATTATTGTTTATAATAAAAATATAACGTAAAATTCTAATAGTGTCAGTGGGTATGTAAATTTACTTATTTGCTGTACGAGATTGTGAATCTGTCGGTACAGAGGGCAATTAGTAGTAGACGAAAATAGAAAAAGTAAAAAATATACACAAATTAAAATTAATTTCCATGCACGTTATATTATGGCAACGAGATGTCTCAATATTTGAAGAAAAATTTCTCACCAAGAGTAACCGCCCCAAATATAATTCACTTCATAGTGTTAATAAAAATGAAGTAAATAACGTCTTGTTACGACTATAATACTTTTGCATGTGCGTTAAACAAAAAAAAAAAAAAAAAACAAATAAATAATAAATAATCGTATACATTCTATACATAATTAATAATTATGTATACAGTAGTGATGGCGAGTGATATCTACACTTGAGATTCATTTTTTTACCGGTAGCCATTGTAAAAATAGTGAAGTTACAAGACGGCAGTGGCAGTAAAAACAAAATATAAAAAAAAATTGTGGGATGGGAAAAGTTTAAATATAAAAATAAATACTGAGAATTACAGGCGAAAAAAAAAATACACAACAAATAATTTTAAAATCTAGGTGGAGTTGTAAAAATACAAATACAAAAGCGAGTGTTAGGATTTACACTTGGTTCGGCCATCCATGAGACGGCGCCACAGATCAAATTGCTCATAGTATTTGACCATATGAATAGAAATGACTCCTTGGTCTTTTTTCTTCTTCTTAGAGTCTTTCTCTACCGTTGTGTCACCCCAATACCAACGAAACCAACTGAAACTGCCACTCCCACCAGTGCCAACTGTGTCACCGGGACTAACACCACTGCACACGGCTCGTTCTAGAGCTCGACCAGAAATTTTCTTGTTTGCAAATTGATCGTCGTGGACTCTCCGCACCTTTACAATTATATCAGAAGCTTTCAATCCGGTATTTTCGCCAACACCAGGAGAGTTGACAGCCATCTTCCCAGTTTTTTGATTTTGATTGCCATCAATCACATCATTCACAGATATCTTTTCCTTTTTTTTGCGATCCAACCGCGCCTGTCGCTCATCTGCTCTGCGCGATAACCGCTCAGCCACTACTCCAGTTAAATACACATCCTCTAGTTTCAAATATGGAACTGTATTTTTTTTAACATTATTTGCAACCACTTTATCATCACTGGCATCTAAGGTTTGATTACCGTCACCACAGTCATTCAGCATATCCGTATTATTTTTCCGGTCTTCACTTTCATTGCCTTTATTGTTTTTATTCCCTTGATCATTGTCATCTTCATCAACAATGTCAAAATCTCGGCCCAGTGCAGCTTCATACAATGGGTTTACAGCTGATCTAGTCATAAGGTATGCAGGTCCCGTGCAAAAATCTGGGTACACTCGACCGGCATATTGTGTACGGGAAACATAGTACTTGCTATTTTGTTTCCGGATTGGGCGCCATCCATGGGCTAACCGTCCCCAAATGGTAGGTGGTAGTTCAATGTCAAAATCAGAGGTAGCAGAAGACCCGGGTCCGTCCGTGTCCATGTTATCAAATTCTGATTCCACTGGTTCAAGAGGGCGAGGTACATTGACAACGGATTTTGTGATTACTTCAGTTTCTACTTTGTCGATGAACCGTAACAATCGACGTATGTCTATGAACATATCGTCATCCGTTTTTAACAGGTATCGAGCCCACGGGCAGTACTGACGGGTCCATTCAAGCGCAGCAATAGATTTCAGTGTTAAGTTGGTGTATGTGTCTCTAACTTTGCACTGGACTAAATCACCATATCGGCCATGTTCACGACCTAAAACTCGTTGGACGGCTCGTTCAGCCTCATTTAGACCGAGCATTGTCTGAGAATCTAAGCCTTCTCCTGTATTTTGTTCTCGGTCTCTCAAAAACCGAAACCATCCAGAATCACCAACTATTGGATCCACGAGGGTATCCGCAGCTCCGGATACCATTCCAGGTTTAGGATTTTTTTTTGATTTGTCATTATTATTGCTATCAATTTGATTTAAACGGATTCGTAATGCCTGTTCTTCGGCTTCTAATACTTGAGCTACCGGGTCTGTTTCAGATATTTGAGGCGTGCCTAATAGAAATGCCATGCTAACACCTGGACCATATCGATTCATCCATGTCATTCGAATAGCTTGTCGGTTTTGGGAATGTGCTGGCGCAGCTGCTGACGTTATTAATACCAATAATCGAGTGCGAGAAGAACAAATTTCTGCATTTTTGATCCGGAAGCCAGGTTCATACATATCAGCAGCAGTTAGAACCCCTTTAGCACCATTTGATGATTTTATCTTGTTCAAACTTTTCTGTGGTTTCTTACTGTTTTTATTAATACATGGAAGTTTAGAGTGTGAGTTTCCACCACCAATTGCTGTTGCAACCGCAATCACATCTGGTTGTATTCCATTTGAATCACTAGTACCTGAAAACAATACAAAATTAGAATATTAATGATACTGTGAAACTACATCTATCTAAACACAATAATCAAAATGTTTTAATTTACAAAATGAGCCTATCAGTTATCAAAATTGTATGCATAAAACAATAATAAATACTAGTATTTATAACCAATAATACACGGTAAATAGTTTTTAATATTTCATAAATAACCAAAAATAAAATTATGAATGATATTTTGGTAAATTAGGTAGGTACCATAATTACCACTTTGCTGTTTAAAATATTTATAAGATATTTGTTTTGCTCAGAAGTCAAAATTGAAAAAAAAAATTCTTTATAGGAGATATATCACAAAAAATATCACTAAACAAACTTCTAATAACAACAAAAACTGAAAATTTAATAATATGTAGAGCTTTTATTTAAAACACTAAAATTGTATACGTTTGTTTTTATTTATTTTTTTTTTTTTTTGATACCTGAAATTGTTTACAGATCCCTTCTATTTTAAGTTAATCTAGTTTGACTATATAATAAATAATAAATAAACATACTCAATGATTGTAAGCTATTTGCAATGGGTGTCACTACACCACCTGTGGTTCCACCACTACCATATAAACAGTACAGAGTGACCATTATGAATAGCAGAACTGAAGTAACAGCAGCTTTTAAGCCAGTACCACTGCCATTTGCTGTTCTTGTCAGCTTCCTGAAGCAACATCCAGCTAGGTTAATTTTGTTTCCATTGCCATTGCTGATAATTGATACACCAGCCAGGGTGTTTGACACGTAGCGTTGTACTGTCGTAAACATAACAATATTGGCGATGGTTGAATTTGATTAGGCACTAATAGTACCGCAGTTGGATTGACCGCTATCTATATAAATAAAAAAAATTAATAAACGACAATCATTTATTTGTGTATTTTTAAATTCTTAAAATAAAAAAATTAAGTTTCTTTGCCTTTTTTTATTGGCAGTTGCACATAAAATCTATTAGTAAAAATATGTATATACCTAATATCAAAGAAAAATATATAAATTGTATTAGCAGGTAGGTACATTGTGAGATGTATGTAAATATAAATCTATCTAAATCTACAAGCTAGAACTATAATTGTATAAAATGAAATAATAATTTTCAATTTACATAATAATATCTGCCTATTCAACAAAATGACAGTTTTAAAAGCCCAAGTATACAACAACAAATTATTCCATTTTAAATGCCATGACCTATTTACTTAATTAAGTACTTCATTTTCAAATACTCGAAACAGTACATTATGCAAATGTTGATGATTGAATTAACACAATAAAGGTAGGTAACATTAGAATATTAATAATAGGAAATGGTAAAAATTGACACTTTGTTAATATTAGGCAGCTGATTAGCTATTAATTTTTCCCGGTGTGCCTATTTATCTAAAACAATAGGTTTGCCGTCTCAACAAGGATTAAATAGTTTATTCATTTATTGTTTATAAATTAATATATTGACAGTTACTAACCAATAGAACTAGCTGCTTGAAAACCAAACAGGTGTGATTCCTTGTATAAACAGGTATTAACAATACTCACACGCATGTATAGCCCCACACACACGAGACTATTGGTTTGTCAATTGGTTGAAATTAAAATGGATCAAAAAATTGGCCAGTTAATAAAATCATAACACCTATCAATTTATCTGTCATTTTTAAATTTATCGATAAATCGATCATCTCATGTATGGAAACCTTAATAATTCACTGGTTTATTGTTACCACAGTCGAAAATTACTTGCGCTTTAGACCCCTGATGAAAATGTAAGCCCTCTAATTTACCAATACATTAAATGTTTTCAACTACACCAAAGTAATTTAAATAATAAGTAGGTAATACCAAGGTACCAATATGTTTCTTAAAATCATAAATTTATAATATATATGTAAAGTGTAGTAAAGTTAACCATAAATAAATATAATATTATTACAGTTTATAGTCTAAATATTAAAATCACTATTTATCATAGAAATCGTTTAAAATAGGTAGTCACAATAAGTTTTATTCTTGTTAAATAACACATTGTGGCTCTAAATGTAGCAGAAAGAAACCTACATATTTGCAACAGTATGATAAATACGTTTTAGATAAGCCATCTAACAAAAGTGATTGAAAAATGCATTGATTTACTGATATTACAGAGATTCTCAAACTTTTTTGGTTGCAGAGCCCACAAGTGGCTAAAATATTAACTATTTCATTATAATGTCAATACTTTATCTAAAAATGAATAAATTATTGATAAACTGTGTAATGAAATTTTAATAACAAATAAATATTTTGAAATTTAATTTACCAACTGTAATTATATGATATAAGTAAATAATTGATAATTCATATTTAATCAGTGTTTGCAAAGATTCTTTAAGGTTGAAAATGATGGTAATTGAAAATGTTTTAAAAATAATAATCATTTGGATATAGTGAAAATCACTAAAATTTATTGAACTGCCAGAAAGTTTTTCTGAATTAAATGTATCAAGGACTTTGTCAAATTGTTGCAGGTATAAATGGATTATCGGTATTAGATGAGACGAATAGAATAGTTGTTTGGACTCAAGTCTAAGTATTAGATAGTCATAAAATGAATGTAAATTCAGATACCTATTGCCGAAGGATTGGTTTAGAATGTGAATAATTAGAGCCGATAGAAGAGTTTCGCCTCGGTACGGTTCGTTTTGTCAAAAACATGGCGAAGATCAAGCCGCTTCGATTTGCAGCCCCTACGAGCTGCAGTCAGGTTACCCAGGCCTCGAATCGAATTTCTAGGACTTGTGTTTTACTCCGGCGCTATAATATATACTTCCAAAAACCGTGACAGTGCAACAAGTAATGTCAGGAACGACGACGATAATAATGAGCGATTGCCTGGCGAGTCGACTACGAACATTGATCGCGCCAATTGAAAACACGACCAACTCACAACGAAATACAACGAGGTGTGCGTAAAAAAGAAACGACGAAAATCGAATTTACCCGTACATTTTTAACGCTCGAATTCAGTGCGATTACAACTCGATACGCTTTTGGCGGTTTCAAAGATCCTCTTCACACACACACACATATATATTATATATATATATAATATCTAAAAGTGTAGAGACGGCCCCGAGAGGTTACCTGAGCGGAATCTGTGGCGGCGAGACCCGGTCGGAAGTTCTCGCGTTCGGGCGGGCAGCCGCGGAGCTGGAGCAGGCGCCTCGGGAGAGCCGTGCGAGGAATCGGACGAACAGCCGCCGCCGCCGCGGGCCGCGGTCAAATCGGCATCGTCGAGCGCGCGGACGTTCTATCCTCTTTCCCGCTTCCGCGCGTCGGCACGGCGGAACCGCTATGAATCGTCGGCGACGCGTCCGCCTTGACCCGGCGCGACGGCCTCCCTCGACTGCTGCTGCTGCTGATCGTCCGGGGCCGCTGTTAAGTCGCGCGCGGACGAAGATGGTCGGACTGCGCGTTCGCGTGCGTGACACCACTCGCGGACGACGCGACCATGCGCCATGTAACGAGAAACGGAAAAGAAGACGACGTGGAAAAGGCTACGGGAAAACGATGGCGGGTTAGGTGCGCGTATATTCGAGTTGTTGCCCCGACGGCGCGACCATACGGACGGACGGGAGACGACGGGAACCGCGCGACTGCACTGTGGGACGCCGACGACGCGGTGACGACAGCGCGACCGGGGGGTTACTGCCGTCGACGGCCGCCGGGGCACGACGACGATAATATTATTATTATTATTTCGACGGCGGGCGCGCGTGCGTGCGACGCGGATACGCCGTTATCTCGGAACGAGACGCGACGCGTAGAGGAGGATAATAATAATAATAATTCCGATGCGTCGTTTCGTGATCGCGGTCGGTCGGGGATACGACGACGACGTATCCCGCCGCGGACGAAACGCAGGAATGCGCGTCGTTCGAGGATGGGTACTACGCGTGCGCGCGCGTGCACACGAGCCAAAGTTTTCTCGTTCTTCTTTTTGTTCATTTCTTTTTTTCGCATTTCCGTTATCAAATAAAATGTTATCGAGTTATCGCGAGCCACGGACAGAGATATATTATATATGTAATATAATATATATCCGTGGCTCGAGGCACGTCCCGTATTCGGCGAGGTCTTGCGAGACCGCGAGTGTCTCGATTAAAATGGACGATTCGGTGTGATAGAAAGGGGCCGGAAAACCTGAGTTTGAAACTATATAGACAATCGCGACTCGTCGTCGCGTCGTACGACCTTGTAGACTCGTCGGAGAAAAATTATGAAATCGAAAAATTGTTCACTGCAACCGCGTTCACCGGCGACAGTCGTCGGTGGTTTCGAGTATTCGAAACGATTTGCCTTGACCCCCCGTCCCGTGTCGACGAGTACCGAGTATCGAGTATGACACTTCCTCGTTCCATACGAGGCGTATCGAATATTGATTTGATGAAAAATATGAATGTTTAATACGTATTGACGTCGATTTCATCCGTATTTTTACGTGATTCGACTTAAATCGCGATATTATGTAATAATTCATCAGAAATGACATAATATAACGATTTGTGAGTAAATTGCTCGCAGATAAATAACAAGAGTGGCGGCGTTTCATAACTTGGGTTGTATACGATATTATTTCACCAAAATGAGCTGTCCGTTCGTTTCCAAATGGTCTGATAGATGGCATTTACATCGATCATAACATTGATAACTGATAGTATTATTTTCTTGATTTTTCCACACCTTATCGGTTTTAGACTTAGTTTTAAAAATTAATTTCATTCTTTGAATTTTACATTTCAACATTAGAATATACCCGGCTGTTAATTATGCGGTAGACCGCGGAACAACAAAACAAAAAGCGAAAATATTATGTGAGTAAGTCAAATAATATTGTATATTATGTGCACTGTGCACAGATTCGAGTTGAAAAACAACTTTTATTTTGACTTTGCATTTGAAAATTATTTAAGTATCACTAATATGAGCAAATACAGAGTCATTTGTTCCATCCATTCATCGAATGATGAATGACATGAAAAGACTGACGATCAAAGACAATTACAAAACAGTCCATTTATAATTATTTCTAAAATAAAACATGAAAGTTGATAATACATTTAATGCATAATTTTCTCCTCTCGATTCATTTCATTATGGACTAAAATACATTCTCAAAAATTAGAAGTTCATCTAAACTTCAGTATACACTACACTTTTTGTTGAATGTCCAAAGAACATTAATTAAAGTAATATATACTTAAAGCATAATTATGATTAAGTGTTGGTTTTTAATTTTGAACTATATATGATTCATATTAAAATAATTATTTATATCTATATTTATTTTTTATTTATTAAAATTTAAATCTAGTTTAATTTTTTTTTTGTCAGTGATAATTATAATATGTAATATTATTTCGTTGTTGTGTAATGTGTAAATAGTTTATCCCAAAACTAATGAAGTACAAGATTGCTTCATAGATAATAATAATGTCCCTTGTACTTCAAAGTCAAATATTATTCCAAGTCTTGCAATAATTGTATGTATTTTATAATTTCTTATACAATATTTCATTAATAACAACTTTAATTTAAGTATAAGCAAATTTTAAATTTAAATTTATGTTAAATTACTGTAAAACTATTGTTTCTTGTGTTTGGAAAAATATTTTCCCATCAATATCTCGGATAGAGATACATAATAGTACTAATTATGAGTTGAAATTCAAAAGATTCTTATTGAAAGTAATGAACATACTAATACTAAGATTTTAAACCTGATTAAGTGATGATTTTTATGCTTAACAATTTTAATACAAATAAAAATACATTAATTGATTAATATATCAATACATTTATATTTATAATTCATAGTGATATTATTATGAATGTACTTGACTTAAAAAATTCAAGTTCTTCAAAAGATAATACAACGGAAAGTGTAATACTTGTGAGAAATATTTAACTTATACTTATTGAAACATTCAATTGATACAAATTTCAATTTATTTTCAAACATTTAATAAGTCTTCAATCATGGTTGTCACTTCTATTAATAACTATTATACTCCAAGGTCACTTTATTAAACAATTATCTAATGAAATTGTTATTAGAAATTAAAAAAACAAAGCACTTCAATATACAGTTATCCGTCACAAAAAAGTTTAAAACAAAGTTTAGAAAAAAAACCCCTTTTAAATGATGATACTTTAAATATTTTATTTGAATAATTTGGTAACATATTAATCGAAAAAAATGTTAGGATTTTAAGTTCCTAAACTGTATAATTATTCTATATATTACCAAAACAAAGCAATTACATAATATCTTAGTCATTTAATAAAGAGTATATAATTTTTTTTCTAATAATTTACATCCATTTAATTTGATTTTAATAATTGTTATATTCATTGAGCTGTTCACTAAACACTTCTATTAAAATTAATTTCAGTTTAAATTTAAAATCGCACAACGATGCTCCCTTCTAATGAATGTGGTTCAATAAACTTACCCTTTATAAAGGTCAATAACACTTTATATTTCAACCGGTCAGTATTTCAATACAAAGCTATGTTAATGAGTTATATTTGTTAAAAAAAAAAAAATTATAAAATCAAAAGGTGTACAACGTTTAGCCAGTCTAATTTACGTTACATTGTTTAATTAATATTCAAACATTTATGTTCACCTTTGCCTTTAAATTAATTTATAATTTAATATGTTATAGTCAATGAAAAATTGACTATAATATATTTACTATACCTAGTGTAACTTTTTAATTTTTTTTTTTTTTGTTATTTTCTTTTAAAACAATTTGTTCATTTCTGGTCAAAAAGTTATCCTTGGTGCTTTGGATCATTGAGAATACTGAACATCAAAAATATGTTAAAAGTCTACGTACTCATATGTATAATACATTAATATTCTATGAATTTTTATATATTAGATTCTGAGTGAAA
Organism: Drepanosiphum platanoidis; assembly: GCA_948098885.1. Taxonomy (NCBI): domain Eukaryota; kingdom Metazoa; phylum Arthropoda; class Insecta; order Hemiptera; family Aphididae; genus Drepanosiphum; species Drepanosiphum platanoidis. The sequence continues at coordinate 18,542,701 of OX402533.1, forward strand.
CAAGGAATGTTTATATATTGATTCTACTATGGTGTGTTTTTTTATTCATATTAATATTTACTTTAAATATTGAAGGTTTAAACATTTAATACAAGGTTCCTTAAAATAGTATTTACTGCAATATAAAAATAAAAAAAATACATTTGCATAATTATTGTTTTGATTAATATTTCAAATTTAAATTGTTGTTCATTTTAATACCACATGCAATTCATTAAAAATCTCCATCATTCAGAATCATTTTTCAAATACAATGTTTTTCTAAATTATCAGAACATTTTTTTTTTAAATATGGCTAAATTTATTGATGAGGCATTTGTGAAACCAATTTCTTATATCTCAAATCCACCTTATTCAAACTCAAATGTTCCATCTCGGTTTTTAATAATATAGTAATGGTGTATGAATTGAAATTAGATTAAATTTAGAAGTACGTAAGAATTGTGCCAAAATAATAAATAATTAAATATGTTGGTGTGTAATATGATATTACTAATATCACTAATATTTATATTACACCTACATATATGTATATAATGGAGGTAGAATGTTTAATGATAGTATAGAATAGAATGTGTATAATTTAAAATACACAGTGCAATCTATGATTGTTTATACTGTTTATAGTACAAGTGTACAATGTCTTTTTTTTCTTTAATATTATTAATTTTTTGTTTAAAAATATATTGATTAATTATTTAGTTTTGAAATCTGTGAGGGGCCTTAGTCAATTGTTTGTGACTTTTTTTTTTTTAATTTACCTAGTGGGAAAAAGTTTGTATATAATTATTCTAGAAAAAATATAAAATAAAATAAATAATGTTTAGTGGTTAATAATCAAATAATAATAACAAAGTATTATTAAATATATAAAATGATTAATTAAAACTATTAGATAAATAAATAATATAAATAAAAATATAATTAATAGGTCTAGCCTGGAATATTATAATAAAGAGTGCAAATGTTGGTTTTGAATAAAATTCATCATCAGGTGTAAAGAACGTCTGATAGTGTTCTGGTTTGGTAACAATATTTGCACTCTTTGTTATAATAATCCAGGCAAAACCAATTTATTTGGTTTTTATTTATATTATTATTATATTTAATAGTTTTAATAAATTATTTTATATACATGTTTAATATTATTTTGTTATAATTATTCTTTTAATCGATGTTCTTGACTTTTTAATAAATTGAATACTGTTCTCTATTTCAGGTTTCTTTGATATTACATCAAGAGATTCTATAAGTTTTGCATATCTACTTTAAGATGTTCGTGATTTTGAATAAAGGTGATTTTATTTACTATATTTAATGATTTTTCTTTAAATAATTGTTTTGAAACTAAATTTATGAAATTATATGGATATGCTTACAGATCATAGTCTACTGGATAATCCGAACAATTAAAATGTGTGAATGGATATTTTACATGCAAAGCAATCCATTGGACAACACAATTCATAAAGAACTTTTTTAACATTATATAATTGACATGGTTTTTGTTCTCACTCTACATTCTAATTGTTAAAACTATATAGGATAGTTTTAAGATTAAGTAAGTTACTTTTAATACCCCTTTCATTTATTTCATGAACTCTAGTACTGATCTTCTTTAGAAACTATTATACAAAGTTAATATTATTTAAAAATCAATAGAATTCAATGTTTATTCTAAAGTTGTAATTTGTATTTATTATTTCATATTTTATAATTTGTGGATAATCTATTTATGACATATCTGTATTCATTTTGCTATTATTATTTTGTAATAAAAAAAAATTGTCCCTTTTATCACAAATGAAATAAGTTGGTATGTAATATTTAAATTTTGCATTTATACAACTAATAGTATTTATGATAAATTAAAAAAATTTGTGATTTTAGTTTGTTTTTTATCATTTTATTTTAGATACTGTATCGTCATTGCGATAAATTTGAAATGTGATAAAATGTGTTGATCAATGATCAATGATCATTCATAATTGATGGCATAATTAGAAACCAATAATAAGTAATAACCAACACAAAAGTTTATTTCCTACGATTTTTCTTACGAAATTTGAGTAACTTAAATTATAACCGAATTTCTTTAAATGTATTTGGATATGTACGGACCGTTCTAGGCGATATTCAGTCTTGTAAACGACTGAACCTTATATCCGTGAGTCTTATAAGCGGTGCCTACTGTATATTGTATATTTTATCATCTGTAATAGGTTTTTAAATAGCTGTGATTATGGCTATGTTGTAAACCACGAGTTTGTAATTAAAATTGAATTAAATATAAAATAATAATAATCTTGTATTATTTATTTAATTGTTCTGTAAATGTTTAAAATAATTACTCAGTATCTCCATTTTACAATTCTACATAACATGTCATTATTTTAATATATAATTGTTATTTAAATACTTAATTACAATAGTCAAAATGCTGCGTATAAATCTTATTGGTTTGTATTTGAATTTAAAAAAGAATAAAACTATTATATGTTACAATGCAACATAATGCGTTAAGATATCTAACTATCGATAGAAAGTAAACTTACTCGAGACTGTTAGTGAAGGCGTGTTGGCTGGAATTTTTCCTTAAGTCTCCCGCGAAAGGATCCAACATGGTTATTTTGTTCTGCTTGCCGAACCGGACAATTGTATGAACCTCTTCTACTTCGACGCGTCATCAAAGGAATGAAATTAAATCGAACGACCGGCGCTCGAAACCCGTTTCTAGAAATGGGACGTAGCGCTCGAAAAACAATCGATTGCCATCGATATATACCGGACGGAGACCGGAATACACTGTTCGACGTAAACGTACGAGAAAAGCGAACAGAAATTACGAAAAAACGTTCAAACATACGCGTTATCTGAACAGACGAGGAAATTTAAAAAGGCGCGAGCGATAAGAGACGGCCGATTCGAAAGCGCTGCGATTGGCTAATGAATTTCGCTGTCGGTCCGCTCGCGCATTATCTTTGTTCGCGTCGAGTAGTGATAATAGACCACCGCGGTCGGGACGGCAGACAAACTAAACAGCTGTTTTTTTAGCTGCTCCACTATTATCTATTATCACAAACCTCGAGCGATAGTGCGTGCGGCTATAGAGTGATATCGTCGGCTCGTTCCGCGGAGACGCCGCTTATCGCCCCCATCGCCTCGTCCACGTATACATATAATCACCGGGACACACGCGCGTGGCCGCCCGCTGTTTTTTTTTTTTTTTTTCTGTCGATTGTTTGTTTGTTTTTTTTTTCCCCGTCCGACTCTCGTTCCACGCACGCTCTTCGTTTGTCTTACCGTCAGCGTCTTGCTCGCCACGACCGTCGGCGACCGCCGTGCCCGCACCGTCACACCGTCGACGGCGTTTTCCACCGTCCGTCTCGATCGGCGCCGATTGTCCGCGCGAACGCGCAGCCGGCCCTCGACGCGAACGCGCCGCCGCCGGTCCTCGACTCGCCCCGCGATCGTCGACGAAAGCAGCGAAGGACGATGCGCGCAGCCGGAGCCGCCGCGACGACCGTACCAGCGGACACTGCGCCCACCGCCGCCGTCAAATAGACGAAAAAACGCGCAGACATCGACACCCCGCCGATCCGAGGTTTGTACGCCGGCACGGCCCGCTAGACCCGTCCACGACCCCCCCGTAGACTCGAGAACACCGTCGCATATCGTGCCCTGACGGGCGCGTCGTTTCCGAGACCGTTTCGCCGGGACGCGCCGCCCGTCGTAGACGCAACACGGTATATAATAGGCACTCGCTTATTGATTCGATTATTTATTTATTGCCACGCGATGAAAACGCCGGCTTTACTCTACGTGACGCGGTGCCTACCCGCGCCCGTCGATGACGGATCTCCCGTCGTAGACCGTTTGTTTGGTTTTGATTTATTTTTTAATTTTTTTATTCAGTCTTCTTCGTCTTATCCAAAGCCCCGTTTTAACTAATATCACGATCGTTGTTTTTTTTTTTTTATCCCGGACCCATTGCGATCTATGTGACGACGAGGACAATAATATTGTCGTACTGTTCGAAAAACGTACGCCCTCGTCAACGATAGACGCCGGTACGTTATTTTATTGTAATTATACGCGTAAGTACTCAAACGACGAGTCGTACGTAATCGTTTGTTTGTTGATTTATTGCCACGCGATGAAAACGAATTCTCGGTCTTTCGATAGTATCTGTGCGCTATTCAAAATCTACTTTTATTTTCACGGAAAACTCAAACATATCTAATGTTTACAAATATCGCAAAATCTTTTGAAAATGATAACATTTCTAGAAAGTATAACGAGTAGCCGGTGACAATGTCTAATAACTGCGACTATTCATACCTACCTATAAAAATTTGATTTTATCTGGTATCAAGTGAAATTTACCATTTTTTTTTTGTTATTTTCGTTAGTTTTTCTCAATTATTAGGGAAACTGTTGGAATTATTAAAAAAATGACCTCTACATTTTAGCAAGTAGACAAAATTTGTTGTCAGAATCCATCATTGAAGTTTATGATTGATTCAAGTGTTCTGATTAAAACCGTGTTGTAAAAAGTGTGTGTGTATGTGTAAACTAACACATAAAAAATATATTTAAAAAACACACACACACATCGTGGTAAAATAGATCAACGCGGGCCTGCATATTACCGATAAATGTACTTACTGACTAGCAGTATATCGAGGAAAAATATTGTTGTTTTGGAAATGTAAATTTCCAAACGATGAACTCTATGATAACTCGTCCGAGTTCTAAATCTGAATCTGCTTGTACGTTTTTTTTTTAACCTATACACTATGCCGTATCCGAGTTAAGCTTAAACGAAGGTATCACTCACTAATTATTATATACAATATACCGAAATTGCATGTTTCGACGTATGACTTTCGTTCGCCAATTAACCGCCATTCTTTTATTATTTATTTACAGATTCTGAGGTTCGAACAATCGAACGGCGTACACGTTTACATCACATTGTCAACTACGTCTGACTTTTGTCAGAGCGACGTCCACGGTACTACTACTTGCTGCACATACTACTTTCGAGACTACCGTCACCGGTCGGCCGTCCATAATAATCGAACCGTTGCTTCAGAGTCTCGCCGAAACGAAATCCAAGCTGACCGCGGCCCGCGCCGTAGAGTACGATGATACCGCTGTCGTCGACGTCGCAGAGAAAGTCGAGCGTGGCCGGTAAAATGACCGGCGGGGGCTCGGCCGGCCTGACGTCGACCGCCAGCCTCGTGGCCAAGATCAAGGGGGCCCTGCGGGCCGTCGTGTCGGACTCGAACGCCCGCAACCTGATGGGCTTCCTGGTGCTCAACTTCGTGTTCGCCTTCGTCGAGCTCGCGTACGGCATGTGGACCAACAGCCTGGGCCTCATATCCGACTCGTTCCACATGTTCTTCGACTGCACCGGCCTGGTGGCCGGGCTCGCGGCCCAGGTGGTCAGCCGGTGGCCGGCCGACGACTCGTTCGCGTACGGCTACAAGCGCGCCGAGGTGCTGGCCGGGTTCGTGAACGCGCTGTTCCTGTTGTTCATAGCGTTCTTCATACTGACCGAGGCCGTGGAACGGGCCATCGAACCGCCGGAAGTGCACCACGACCGGCTGTTCGTGGTCAGCGTGCTGGGTCTCTTGGTCAACCTGGTCGGCATCTACGTGTTCCAGCACGGCGGCAGCCACGGGCACAGTCACGGCGGCAGCGGCGGCGGCCACGGTCACAGTCACGGCGGCGGCGGCGGCGGCCACGGTCACAGTCACGGCGGCGGCGGCGGGCACGGTCACAGTCACGACGACGGACACCATCACGGCAG